>OZ005658.1:145964254-146564254 GCA_963930645.1 Salticus scenicus | reverse complement strand
CGCAATACCAACAGTAAAAATACATTTTTGACATTATAAGATATCAGGATAAAGATGTATGAAATTAATACTTGTCTTTTTAAAATTTTACTTATTCTAAAATAAATGCGTATTATTGAAACCTAACATTTAGTTACCTATAATGTAAAGATAGGCGAGATGGCGCGGTCAGAGAGATTGAGCACGCACTGGAAAAAAATATATATACCGCCTTCATTTAGAATGAATAAGTGGCCATTTTCTAAATCCCTTAACTAGAAATATAGATTTCCGAGCTATGCGCATAAAGCGCGCCAATAAACTGAATAGATGAAGTTTTCGAGAATTTCTAGCCTACACATTTCTAGATGGTGCAATAATATTCGGAATATTCAAAATATTCTGAATCTTTTGTATGACAAGAAATTCTCGTTTGATTATCTAGAATTGGGTCACAAACCAAATTTATAGTTGCTGAAACCTGCCTCTTGTGTTCGCATTTATTTGGAGATATTTTCAAATAGGTTTGATCTCGATATTATAGACAAACTGTCTAGAATTCTGATAGGGATTTCTAGAACTCGCTTTCAAAGGGGACTAGAATTAATAAATACAGGGTGACAAGAAATAACTTGGACGAAGTTTCAAACCAAATATCTGTAACTACCACTATCGCAAACTCATTTTGGAAGATGTTGTCTTACTTAGGTCGCAAAAATTCTTTGGAAAAAAAAGATGGACCTTCCAACAGGATTCCGCACCTGCACACAGAGCTAAAGGCACTCAAGATTGGTGCAAGACAAATTTTCCTGACTTGATTGGAGCTCAAGAATGGCCACCGTATTCCCCAGATTCGAACCCAATGAATTATTCTGTTTGGTCCATCTTGGAGACAAGGGTGTGTGCTAAAACTTTGACATCCCTAAAGGAATTCTTATGCAAGGAATGGGATAAAATATCAGTAAGTGAGTTGCGGCCCATAGCCGAAAATTTTGTGACACGTTTAAAGCTCTGTATTAAGGCTAAAGGTAACCACTTTGAAAATTTGTAAATATAATAGACAAAATAATGCATTCATATTTATTGAAGTTTGGTCGTAATATTTTCATTGGCATTAAAATTATAATGTATCACGTGTGTCCAAGTTATTTCTTCTCACCCTGTATGACATGGAACTATTTTTTCTAGAGCCACAATTTAGATTCTAGATGTCAGTTACAGAATTTTTGCTCAGTGCGTAATGGATGAAAGGGAAGAATTAGACTACGTCCGCGGTGAAATTGAGTAACTGGAAGAAGAAACAGTGGAATGAATGCCTGTACGATTGCGCATGTTAATTGCTTTGAGCATTTTGGATAAAGTATTTTGTTTGGTTTTTCTATATAAATACTTGATTTTTCATAACTCTTCCTCCGAAATACTATAGAATAGCAGTAGTACAAAATAATATTAAATAGTACGATTTCTCATAAGATGAAGACCAAAATTAAGTATACGAATGCAAACACAAGAAGTTCTTCACAAAAACGATTACTCCTTTAACAATATGCTGCGCAATCTCTACTTCCGAAGTGGGCGAGTTTGCGCATCTGATACATAAGAGTAGTTGCACATTGTTCACATTACTTACCATTATAATAAGAAATATTAAGCAGCTATATAGTAATGACAGTACAATTGGATGAGGGCTTTGAATATCTAGAATTGTACCAAGAGACAACTTCGACCAGTGACTTGGGCAAATGTGTTATTTGTCGCAAGTGATGGAACGAAAGTTTCACCACCTATAACAGTAAGTGCATCATAAGTAAGTGCATATGTGGTCGTCGGCAACTTCGGTCAGCAAACAGGAAAACATTAAAACTGGAAAAGAAAAGATACTAATTTTAGCTAAAGGTATTATCCAGTCAATTAATGTTATTTTGTTATCTTGTCTAGGGTTGTTTCTCTTTATACTTTTTTTTCTTTAATTATTATTTTTATTTCTTTAATTCTTGTTAAAATCATTTTTTTTTTTTTCTGATTCTTCAAGCAATAGGTTGAAATATTCACTTCTAAACGATTATACTTACTTGCAAAACTTTACAAAAATGTTATTTAAGTGCAACCATTATTGTTAACAAGTTAATAGTCGTTCCAATTATTAACAATCTCTCCTACTCATGCTCATAATCACAGTACGCTGTAAGGACGCAATGCTTAAGATAGTTTTTTTTTCTTCTATCATAGCTGTTTGCATTAAATTAACGCATAACAATAAAGTTGAATTGGCAATGTTTAATTAAAAAAAACAAAATTATTCACGGATAGTTTAGACAAAAAATAATATGTATTTTTATTTAATTAGTTTAATTTTCATCTCTCCTAGATTTACCTTAGTTGAAACTAACGAGATAAATAAAGTACAGTGCTGATTCAATGGATAAAGGATTAGCTTTCCGTGGTTCAACATGAACCACGTGATATGAACCAATAGATTGCTATGTTTGGCCCTTTATCGCTATTTTGGCATTTAAAATTTCAATTCGGCAAATTATCATTATTATTAGGTAACACGACATTTCTATGACCGAAATGAATTGTTTTTTAAATAATTTTTCAGCCATTTCACATTATAATTAATAACATTTTTTTTTTTTTTTTTTTTTTTTTTCCATTATTTCTCAACAAAGTTTAAAAGTGTTTATAAAGAAAAGTTAAACTTTTAAAAGAGCTAAATTTAAGAACAAAGACTAATTCCTCAACTATTTTTATATATTGTCGACTAAATTTTGACTACATGAGATATAAAAGAAGTAAAATAAAATTTAAATATTTTAGAACAAAAAAAAAAAATATTAAATTACGCAAGTAAGCAAAAACATTGACGCTTATGACTTTCGCCGAGTACAATCTCTAAGCGGTAGCCATAAAAATTCATTGGAAATAAGCTGTAACCAAGGAAACCATTGCATAGATGGTTCATCTCACATGACTCATGTTGGACCATTTCAGGGTTACCGTTTATCACTCCTTGAAACAAGCATAATTCAAAATAACATGATTTGACTTTTTATCTATGTATCTACGTTACTAATTACAGTTTTTTAATCATAAAAAATATCTAGTCTATCTCATATAAAACTTAATAAAAATTATCATGTTTCTTATGTTTAGTTATGCATTTAGAGAACACGGGCCACAAAATTACAGAAATTGGTCCATGGATCGGATGCAGGAGTTTGAAGTAAAATAAAAAAATAAATTTTTTAATTAGTTGCGGCGAAATTAATTAAAACGTCAACCTGCGTATGGAAAAAGTTATGTTAGTGCAGAGATTGAGACCGATTACCTACACCGTGGACCTACGCCTAGGTGGTTCACAGTGCCCTGCATTTTTCTGTAAGGGTCCTATTTCCGTAGTCACGCATCTTTCAGAGAAAACCATGAAAAACATCAAACTGTTAGGCTAACGACCGGAGCCTTGTATCGAACCAGTACTTCCTGTCTTCCAGTTTCGAGAGACGAGAGACGAGAATGAGTTCTGTCATCCAATATTTACAAAATATAATATTAGAGATCCACAATACAAAAAAAAAAAAAAAAAAAAAAAAAAAAGCAATAAATATAAGTATTTTATTTTACAAATTACACGCTATTCAGAATTCATTTTTAAAACCACGCGTAATATTTCGAAATTCGTAATTTACAGTATTTACGATTTAAACGGGGAAAAAAAAATTAACATTATAATATTAATTACTGAAAATTCCAATTTATTTCACTTCTTTCATGTTCCTCTTGACCGATCCAAACGAATCGGTATCTTTTATTGAATTCTAAAATGAAATTTTCTTTTAAGATTGATTTAGTGGTTGTGGTATTTATCTAATTAAATATACCTAACGTTAATGGCCTAAATTCTCAAAATAAGAAAGTCATTTACATTAATTTAAAATTTACCGAGAATTTTAATATTTTATAGTATACCTCGCATCTTAAAGTAAAAAACACTTTAAAGTTATTCCACAGATTATCTGTTGATAACCTTTACACACATTAAGAGATAGATCGATTTTTTTTTTTTTTTTTTTTTTTTTTTTTATGGTACATCTTGGGCAATTTAATAAGGAAATTCTTGGATCAGGAAAAATTCAGTTATCGTAACACGATAAAGAAATAATAAAGATATCCATTTTTTTTTTTTTTTTTTTTTTTTTTAATTCTGTCACTCAGAGGAAATGAAATAAAATAAAGGAGAGTACCATTATAGAATGATAATATGATGAATAAAATTCTCAATTCAAGCAAAATTGTAAAAACTTCCAACAGTTTTATTTAAAGGGGTGTTATAATAGTGTAAAATTTGAAACATTTGAAGGTCTGTGGGAATGTAGCTTCCAAACAAACTGACCGATTTCCATGATTTTTTTTTTTTTTTTTTTTTTTTTTTTCTTTTCGTTTCTCCTTCTTTTTTTACAGAATGTTTATTTTATTGGGATGGTTCTTAGTCAGAACTGACAAACTTCCGGAAAAATTCGTACCACTATTCCCCTTAAGTTATTTACAGGTTATTCATTCACAAAACATTCGCCAAAATGTACAATGGATATTTCTATAAAAAAATATTGGTATTGAAAATCCAGAAAGCTGGAAAGTCTGTTCATAACAGTGTTTGAAGAAAATCTGTTTAAAAATTTTTTTTCAATATTTTTTTTTTTTTTCTTTTAATACCACTTTGTCTTGATTTTTAAAAATTTGCGAGCTGATAATATTCCAATTTTAGGGCTCGACGAGGTCACTTTTCTTGCATATTTATATATACGAGGGCTGTTCAATAAGTAACAAGACTAATTTTACTGTACCGAAACTACTCATCATAATAATTATTTCTTTAGGATAAAGAAATGTTGCTGTCTGCATTATTAAAATATGTCAATAGACGGCAATATTAGGGCTGATGTGACTGAGTTTTACGTGTCTAATTGCAAGCTACACTGTTAAAAATTTTGTCCCAGGTTGAACCAAAACATGGTACACTGTTAAAAATTTCAGTTCAAGGTTGAACCAAATGTTGGTACTACAGTAGCTTCAGTTTGCTAGGTTGAACCAAAACTTGGTACAAGTATAGCTTCAACCATGCGATGGTGAAACCTTCTACTATGATTTAGCGTTTCTTGATTGAAAAAAGCACCAAATTATGGTAAAAAAAATTGTCCATCTTATGGATGTAGCTATTGCAGTACCAAGTCTTGGTTTAGTAAAGCACCAAATAAGGGTAAAAGGTTTCACAATCGCATGGTGGCAGCAAAAATGTACCAAAATTTTTATCAGTGTAGTTTCCACGCGCCTACGAGCCGAGGTCAGTCATCGAAATGGAAATGTCTTTGGAGCAGCATTATCCTATCAAATTTTGTGTTCGTTTGCAAAAATCGTTATCAAACATTTTTTAAATGATACGCGAGGCTTTTAAGGCGAAATCAATGTCGAGGCAAGTGTTCACTTAAAACTTATAAGGAAGGGAGGCAAATTGTGGATGATTTTGAGGGAAGACCTTCAACGTCCATTACAGAGACAACGATCACCAAAGCCATGGCAATCATAAAGAAGGATCAGGCACATTAAAAAAAGCATCCATTGCTGAAGGATGGCCTCTTATTGCCCCACGATAATGCAAGGCCCCATTCTGTTGGTTGAGTAGGGGGCGTTTTACAGAGGAACAATATAAATATTCTACCACACCTTTCATATAATCCTGATCACGCACCGTGAGATTTCTATCTGTGTCCTGAGCTCAAGAAGCCCCTATGAGGCCACCATTTCAAAAGAAAAAAAAGCATATCTAACAGCTGAGGACGCGGTTTTGAAACGACTCTCAAAGGACGGACTTTTATATGTGTTTGAGAAGTGAACGGAACGTTGAATCAAATGTATCATGTCCAATGGTAGTTACTTCGAAAAAGACTATGTAAATTATGACGATAAAAGGAAAACTGTTTTCTATATAAATTTAGTCTTATTACTTATTGAACAGCCCTCGTATATAATTTTTATAATCTTTTCCATTCCAACAAAGTTTATATGGACCAACATTGAAAGAACTGTTGTTTCCGTTTGTCTTTAGGTTGGCCAATGGTTATAAATAGCCGTTGGCTGGATGGGTGGCCCCAGTGTGGTTAGACTGCTCTCCCATAAGCAATATTTTAAATTTGCAATGCATTTTGGTATTTATGATTTGTCATTTTCGTGCTTTGTCGTTAGTAAATAACATCCTCGTAGATATTTCTGTGTGTGTTATAAAATAATATACGTATATATTTTAAAATTTATACAATGGTTAAAAATGGTCCATTATATGCAAATTTAAAATATAATATTGTTGAACTCATAACATTGCTTTTTATAGGGTTAACCGTTGGTACCCAACAAATGAAATGTCGATGAATTGGACAAAAAATATGCTGTTAGACATATCAATTTCAATTAACAAACGTTAACCGCGAGAGCAAAATACCTATCGAAGTGGTCTACTTCTATTTCTTTCGTTGCAGTAGTTTTCTTCCATTGAATAATGCGAGGTTTGTTGTACAAAAACATTCAAAAAATGCGCCCAAACCTGCGCCTGCCCCTGCAGTTTGCAAATGATGTTAGATAAAATGTGCGTCCTGACAAACTTTCAAATTTAAAGTAATCTTAGATGACACACAGATCGCTGGTACACAAATCAACATTTTTCACCACTTAATGAGGCATGCGCCGTTCCCGCTGAATACGTTGTACTATCTTAATGAAAGTATGTTGTTCTTCTCAGAATTTACATTTGGTGTTTTTACTGATGAGAAGATTGAAGTAAAAGGTTCGAAACGTTTATATTTATGTTTTGTGTTTTTAATGTTTTAAAGTGTATTTATTTTTAATGTGATTAAAATTTAGTTTAACTACGAGACGTAATGATTTTTAAATATTTTAAATCTTAGATCATATTGACACTTTCGCGACCGGCATACTTTCGCCTTTTCTAAAACTGATTGCCGGGGAATACTAAAGTAAACTAAAGCTAGTTGCCGCAAACTTTTGATGTTTGAACGTGGATAAAAGTTGAGTGTAATGTTTTGAAATGTTACTTTTGTATTTACCTGAAGCTTGGAATGAAGATTAGTTATATAATATTAGAACGAACCTATAATACTATCAAAGAATTGGTACTGTAATAATACTATCGAAATAATACTGAAGTATTGTTTCCATAGAAATTCTTGAAATGACGTGAATTCACGTCAGCGATAACCAGGAATAGAATCTGAAAAGACGTGAATTTACGTCAGCGGCAACTAGCTACAGAAGTTGAAATGACGTGAATTCACGTCAGCGGTCGCGAATGTGTTAATCACGTAGTTTTAGAATTCGATTACAATATTATTATTATTTTTTTTTTTTTTCAGTTTGCAGTACAAACATTGCTAAATTCGGTTTAAAATTAGGGATGTTACAGTAATATTTTAAAATGAACATGCGATTTTTTTTTTTTTTTCCCCATATTATTTTGCATTGGTATTTTAAAATTTGCGAGACGTCAATTTTTCAAATTTCAACTCATGTTAGATAATAAGTCATGTTATTATTGTTATTTTAATGATCGGCATATATAGTTACGCTCATCACGGACTAACTCTGTCACACTTAAAAAGGCTAAGAGGTTTCCTTGGACTCTGTCGGTGTGTGAACGCAAGTTGCCACATAATTTTCAAACTTTAGTTAATTTAAAAAAAATCTAATTTTCCGATCGATAAGTTGTTTAATCCGACGGATTCATAAAAATCGCCCTTTCCATTTGGTACCATATTTGTAACGAAATTTTGATTAGATTTTTTTAAATTAATTAAAATATGAAAATAAAAATAGCTTTAAAATAGGCATTTAATTTTTTAATTTTTAATTTCTTTTTTTCCAGCTTAAAATAAAATATTCTTTCACGGGGGAAAAAAAGATCTATGTATATATATATATATAATATTAAATTTGCGTCTATATGATTTCGTGATGATCTAAAAACAATTTCGCACGGGCTTGCTGGCAAATGAATTATTTGAAGTGAGAAATAAATAAAATGAAATGATCATTTTTCAACGTACGCTTTAGTCGCCCTACAACTAGCTACTTATTAAAGGAACAAGATAGATTTTCTTTTTTTTCTTTTTTTGCAAATTTGTATTCGTTTCTGATAAAAATTAAAATTTGCTAGAATAATGAATATGAGTTTACTTGAGTTAAAAATCGCTACATTTCTTTATAATTTAGATATTTTAATAAAAAATAACATTCAATTAAAATTAGGGCTAGTCTTGCGTTGACATTTATAAATTTGTAGCTGGCAGCTTTTACGCTTCTTTTAATACCACTTTATTTGAGTAGAAATTTTATTTTATTTAATCGATGAAAACTGTTACAGAAATCTTTGAAGAATTTCTATTAATAATAAAAAAAAAAAAAAAATTGGTTGCCAGAAAATGTAAACCTTTGCAGCTATTTCACTGTTTAAATAGATGAACATTTCTGAGAAATTACAATGTTATCGAAAACCGCCAAAGTTGAGAGCTATGCATTTATAAGTAATTCAAGTAAGTTTGGTATATTTTACTATTCTTTCCCATATATATTTTTTTAAATATAAAATAAAGAATAAAATCCACCTTACAATAGCATTTACGAAAATGTAATGTTACATTCCAGTGGAACCCTCAGGAGAGAAACAAATCATAATTCTTAGGTATTTATGTGTTCCCCAGATTTACATAATGGATTTTAGGGTAAAAAGAATACGTTGCTGATTCAAAATTTTGAAAAGTTATGGATATATATATATATATTTCTTTTTCTAAATTTACAAGCAACAAAGGAATCATTCCGTTGCAGAAACATTTATTTCTAGACAAAGCATACAGTTTAAGAAATATTATTTTTCGAGCCAAATACTTAGCTGTCAAGTTTAATGATTTTCATAGAATATAGATTTATTGCATGTTATATAGAATATAGATTTATTCTTTGTCCTATATTAACAATTTTGATTTCTTCAATCGTGTAATAATTTTGTAAAACAGTAATTCCTTGGTATTTGTGCCAAAAGCTGTATTCGGTAAACAGAAAAATTGGCATTTTTTCTGTATAAAATTCACTGTTTTCTTAAGGTTCTTTTTCTAATAATTTCTTAACCTAACAGTGACGAATACAGGGTGCCCCCAAATTCATGGGAAATACATTAAGCGGAGATGTGGCATATCATAAGGATTGAAAATTGCATAGTAACTCATAACCGCAATTGTTATTTTAACACTTAAAAAAACCGGGCTTTTATTTCTTTATTTCTTTTTTTTTTTTTTAAACTGTTGTGGGTGTAGCTTTTGAATGTTGAATTTTTAACAAAAAAAATTATTTATTTATTTTTATTTATTTATTTATTTATTTTTGTAATTAATTACATATAAAGATATACATAGTAATGTAGTTGTTTCTAATTACGTAATTAGAGCACTGGTTTTATTAATACGAATTTTGTACGCATTTGAGGAATTACAGTGATACTATGTAAGTAAAGACCTTCTTTTCATTTCCCGGGCAGTTATTGTTTTTCCGCCTATCAGGGATGCGCGATTTTCCGTCTCAAGCCCGAACACTTACACCAATATTTTTTACCAATAGCTTTTTTCACAATCAATTAAAAAAAAAAAATACTGTACAAATATGATAAAACTTATTGATAAAAAATAATAGTGTACTCTTTGCGTCTTAGGATAAAAACTCATGATGGAAACATTTTTCTTAAACAGTAGTGCTTAATTTGGCAGTTCTGAAAATATTTCTTTTATGCTTTATCATAGAAGGTATACATGAAATTGACCTCGCCTGGCTACTCGCCATTGACCGGTATGTCCTTTAAATTTACTCGTAAATTTCTTTCACATTTTTTAGCTGATTACCGAAATGAATAATTTAATCGTTAAATTTTTTTCAACAGAAACATTCCTGTGGGCTCTTTCTGAAATGAGAAATTTCGCTGCCATTTGTCTGTATATACGGTTAATTACAATTTCTGTTTTTTACTTAATCAGTTAATGATATTTATTTTTATGGTGGTCACAGGAATAAAATGTGGCATTTTATTGTTGTCATTTTATTTTGTTATTTTATTTTGTAGTATCCTCGTGCCCAATGACGAGAGGATTTTCTTTTTCAGTTCTAAGAGAAAACAATGTAACTTATTTAAAATCTGTAATCTGTATCTTTAAAATGAAATATCACGTTGTAGACTGAAGAGCGATTATGTTATGGTCACTCCTCACATAATGTAAAAAGTTCGCTCAAAGGTAAAACCACGGCGCACTTACGGTTGATGCTAGAATATATAAATGACCCATGCAATGTCTGTTCGCACATACAATGTTTAGCGATATCATGGGAAAAGCAGAGAATTTATTAAATTCAGTAAAGGTCCAATTGTTATGGCTTGCTGTTTGGAAACATCGATTTCATAAAATAGCGTATTTGGTGGGTGGCTTGCGCACAGTCGCTCTTAGTACATATCGAAAGTGGTGTGTGGATGGTGAAACGGCAATTCGCTGACCACCAGATTTTAGCTTCTGCGCTTTGATTCCAGACGAGAACGGAGACTGATAGGCATTATTTTTAAAGACTGAAGTGCAACTATAGCTGAGATCATCGATAACTACAACTGTCCCGACCCAGACGGTATGTTTTAAAATACAGCGCATCATATGCTGCTGCGTATGGGCCTAAACAAGCGGAGGCCGATTCACATCGCTGCGTTGACGGTGGTACATCATTAGGAATAGGCCAATGATCATCCACTTTGAACTATAAAAAGGAAGACGCCTGGACTGACGAATCTTGTTTTTGTTCAATCACTTTCATATATGATTTTTTATTTTTTATTTTTGTTAAGCAATTAAATAAATAAGAAATTGCGGTACAGAATTTCTGGTATGAAATTTTCCACCGAAACCAGAAGACTTAGAAACTACTTGTAAATTTATCGAATGGTGGTAGGGTAGCCTAATGGGTGGGAAATTTTGTCTGAACCATTCTGAATGATTCCGTGGAATCAGGAGTAGAAATTTATAAGAACAAATATATGATGGGGAACTGAACTGAGTCCAGATGCTAACTATTTTTTTTTTTTTCGTTTAACTTTAAAAAGTAATTCTTTTTAAAAGACCAAATTAAAACAAAAATGTTAAGTTACTTTTGACGACGATTTGGTAAAATTAAAAAAGAAACCTTTTAAAGATTGTGCAATTTTTATACAAATTGATTAAAAAAAAAAAAAAAAAAAAAAAAAAATCTCTGGTGTTTAAATACCAATTATTTTGTAAAGCTCGTTCATGTCATTCTTCAATTTAAAACATTAAAACTAATATGTACAGTTTTAAAATCTTATTTTATTTGTTAAACTGTAAGTAATTTAATTAAAAGCAAACAATACTCTTCCTTAAAGCTGCATTACAGTAAGTTAATTCCATAGGAAAAAGTCCACTGCCATGGTTAATTAAATATTCCTAACATCATGTCTGCTGTTGTGTGTGTATCATAAAAGCTGAAACACTGGATGAAGCATGCTAATCTGAAATACACACATTCGGCTTAGCAAATATCTCTTTGAAGTATTCTAATCTATTTACATTCATTGTGTTGGATGTACGTTGTATTTCAAATGTTGATTTAACTCAAAATGGAAAGGTGTAATGAGTGGATCCGTGTGCCTCATTAATTGAAAGCTGACAAAGATATATATGCAGATTGTTTAATTTTATTGACCGAAATAGAAACGTGTTTCTTAAAAATTTTGTAAAAAAATTTCGGTTTCCTGTTTTCGACGAATTCCCATGTTTTGAGATAATCTGAACAATTTTTTGTCTTTGTATAGAAAATGATCGTCTCATTATGTGCCTATATTACAAAAATTTTATGTAAGCACTAGATCAAGAACTGATGCAAAAAATTTCAAGAAATTTTTTATTTAGTTACACTGTGATATAAATCGGCATATTTATGAGTTTTTGGTGCATATCGCTCAACATGTAGCTCCGTCTACCTGTTTTTTTTTTTTTTTTCCCCTTATTGTAATAAGACAGCATAAGACAAAATTTCGTATAATGCACACAATGAGGATTATTTTTTTATAAATGTAAAATTGCGAAAAAAGAAGAAAAATGTATGTAGGGACATCGTTCATTTCCCGGGGGTGCGAATTTTCAAATATTAATACTTTTCAAAAGAACTCTATGATACCTGAAAAAAAAGCTCTGACTTTGAATTGCGGAGTGATAAACTTGTAAACGTTTCAGGTATGAATATTCGTAATGGTTCGGATTCTACCGTTAGTGACCGTCTAATGTGTCTTCATTTGTATAAAGTTACAGTTTCACGACACTCCTTATCAATTAGTCCTTTAAACGAATTTATTGAAAAAGACAGTGTCATAGTTGCCAAAATTTTAATTTATTCCGGAACATTTTTTAGCCCCGCACTTATTCCACACCCCTTTATTTATAGAAAAAATTTCCACAATTTTTAACTCCTATAAAATAAGAAAAAAATATTATTAAGAAAAATAAAAGTGGTGTGAAATAATGGCGGGGCTAAAAATGCTCTGGAATAAATTAAAATATTGGCAACTATGTTCTCCATAACATTGTTATTGCACCTATTTTGTTTCACACCACTCCCTTTGTACAGTATTTTTTTACAATATGTAATTGCAGTTATGTAAATTATTTTTCAAGAATATTGATACGAAAACAAAAAGACACTAAAATTGTTACGAAATGAATCAAAATGTACGAAGCTTCATTAACCCGTTAGCGCCTAGTGTCCTCATTTGAGGACAATCAATAAAATGGCACATATATACATATATTTTTTGCGGTTTCTTGGAATGATTTCTGCATTTTAGTGACAGTTTTTAGCGTCACTGTAAATGATCCTTGAAAGTTTTATGTGCCTAGTATTAAATATTATTTCATAATTTGGATAGTCATTTTGTGATTTTTCATTCGTCGCATATATATTTGCTTTCTGCGCAGGTATACTAACTTAAATCAAGTTGTATAATAATATATATTATAATACTTTACTTTCGAGATCTTTGTCGACATATAATATGAAATTAATCTGTTATCTCAAAGATTTTCTATCTCGAAGTTTTCTCGCTATAACACTAAACGTCGACAATAAATGAGGATAGGCTTTAAATTTAAAACTATCAGAAGAATTGTTTAAGATAGTATATTTTACTGTCAGTTGTCTATATTAATTTAGAAATAAAATAATCAACTAATAATATTTTGCAAAATTAATTCGGGCGTTAACGGGTTAAATCTACAAGATACACGTAAACATAGAAACATTTACAGAAATATTGCAATTGTTATGGTGTACTCAGCATAGGTTTATAGAGAAACAAGTGTTCTTAAATGACGCGAAATAAATTTTCTTTATGTTATGAGTTTAATAATAATAATAATAATAATAACTAAGCCTATTTTAGTTTTCTAAGTAATAGATAAAAACTGTTGCATAAAACAGAAATTAGTTTAGTACGGCAGGGCTTAATTTAATCTTTTCTTCCATATAAAAGCATGCGGCAGCTGTGTTTCATTCTCTGGCTTTGGCTACCATACTAATTTCTTAAAAAAAAAAAAAAAAAAAAAAAAAAAAAAATGGTATAGCTTTATCATAGAAGCTTCTTGTGGGTTCTCAAATTTTTTATCTCACTTTCATGATGAACTCAAGTAGTTATCGCAATTGCGTAAGTAAAGAGTATGTCGAGAAATTTCGTTCGAAATACTTCGGTGTGAAATTTCAAATTTCGCCGAAGGGTTTTATTGTTCGATACTACAGCTATTCCATTTTTGTTGCAATTTTTTTTTTTCTCATTTTGAAAAAACGTTTGCACGTTCATGTTTTTCAACATTATATATATATATTGACATCAAAGAAAAATGTCTGCACGTTCATTCAAGGTGCTAGATAAAAATTGGTAACGACGCCCAAATTTCTGTCTGAAAGAAACTGTCGTACCAATAATGCAAAAAAAAAAAAAAAAAAAAAAAAAAAAAAAAATGCACATACAATTTATATTTGATAAAAAAATATGTGTATAATATATGTTTGTAATAAATGTTTTGCGTTTAATTTAAAAACAAATTATAAATGAGAAATTTTCGGAGATATTATTAATATTGAATACAATTTTCATTATATTTAGCCTACGGGGTTCGGAAATATGAGTTTATGTAATTTTCAATACAAGTTGATCTACATCAAGGAAAAAAAAAAAAAAAAAATAAATAAATAAATCAGGTTATATGAATGAAAAACATTTTTTTTTTTTTTTCTATTCTAAAATTTTACAATAAAGCCTACTTTGTAATGCCTACTTTACAACAACCCTACTTTGTTAATTCCTATAGTTTTCACTTAACAATTTGCTTGTGTGTCACGTAAAACTACGTTTTTTTTTTTTTTTTGAAAGAAAAACAAGCATCGCTTTTAGGCGTACATCCAAAGAAAGGTTTTCTTGAAAAAAAAAAAAAAAAAGAAAAACGTTTTTGTATATTCGTGTTAAACACATTACGTTCCAAAGCTATATGTATGACAATCCCACTTTGTTAATTCCTATAGTTATCAATTATCATGTAGCTTGTGTGTCTCGTAAAATTACGTTTATTAAGAAAAACAAGCCCGTTTTCAGACGTACATGCAAAACAATGCTTTTCTTAAAAAAAAAAAAAAAAATGCGCGCTCGTGTTAACCACTTTATGCGCCCCCAGCGTACATATATCCTAGTGACAGTCATCGCATAAACTGCTGAGCATGCAATTAAATTTATATAATCTATACTAATATATAAAGAGGAAAATTTTCTATGTAGAGGGTAATCACTCGAACTAGTGAACCGATTTAAAATATATTTTCCCTCATCAGAAGCTACAATATCCCTGAGTGGTATGGGCTATAATTCATTTTGATAAAATAGTTTTTCAATTAAGAATTTCAATATTTCAATTGAAATCTCTATAATAAGTATGGGGGAAAAAAATGAAAATTTTAAACGAAAACTGATGAAAAACGTGGCTTCCAGGTAAACCGTTGAACTCCGAATTCAGAGTTTTTCAGCAGGATCCCCGTGAAGGGGAACGATTTTTCTGAAAATTTAAATCATTTATTTTTCATTATGTTTATGTTATCTATACTAATGTATAAAGAGGAAAAGTTTGTTCATGTCTAGAGAGTAATCTGCGGATTTACTGAACAAATTAAAAAAAAAAAAAAAAAAAAAATCTGTAATCAAAAGCCATATTATCCCTGAGTGCTATAGACATACTTGCCAACCATCTCATTATGAGCCGTACAATTTTTAATACTCCCCTTTTTTTTTCAAACCAGTCAGTTTTTAGTGTACTTTTATTCTTATTGAATCGTAACAATACTTGGAAAGAATTACTCTAAAAATAGAGGGATATGAAAAAAGGGGTGTTTTTTCAAGGGGCGTTAACAATTGTACGGTTATTAATGAGATGGTTGGCAAGTATGTAATAGGCTGTAATTAATTTTGATAAAATATTTTTGTAATTCGAAATTTCAATATTTTAATTTAAATCCCCATAAATGTCATAATTTTTTTTTAGTTTTTATTTATAATTTGATATAAAATATAAAAAGTGATTCAATTCTTTTGGAAATTCATTTAAATATAGTGACCAGCTAAGAATACGTAGCCTGCTAGCCACAAATATATATAATCATTTCTCTATAATGTAACATTTTAGAGAAACGCCAAATGGAGGTGTTACATAATAGGAAAATACCCCAACGAAAATCCGTTAAACATATTTATTAGCAGAATATGTATTAGATTATAATAATTTTCCCAAAGTATATTCTCAAATGTCTACTATTAGGAATAATTAATCATAATTCATGATGCGATCACCTTTGTATATTATCAAAATTGACATAGTTGCTAAAACCTGTTAATCAATAACATACGAAACGAGCTTGGTTGATAAAGCTTAGAGTACCATGAGCTACATACGGCCATTATGTTTCATAAATCATTTAGCTAACTGAAAAAAAAAAAAAAAAAAAAAAAGAATAGAAAAAACTCATGAATGCATTCAGACATTGCACATAAATTTAATTAAACTATAAAACAAAATATTGTAATTTTAATATATTATTTAAAATTTTCTAGAAAACTGATTCACTATTTCTTTTTCTTTTATTATTATTATAGATAAGTTATTTGCCAAACACCTCAATATTTAATATTTGCGAGTAAAATATAATTTTCATGTCACTTACAATGAGTTTAATGCATACTTGCCAACCATCTCATTAATAACCGTACAATTGTTAACGCACCCTGAAAAAACGTCCCTTTTCTCACACCACTATATTTTTAGAGTAATTCTCTCCAAATATTATTATGATTAAATAAGACTAAAATTACTCTAAAAAATTATTGGTGGGGAAAAAAAAAGCGGGTACTAAAAATTGTACGGTTCATAATGAGGTGGTTGGCAAGTATTATAATGTATTTAAAGGACTGAAGGAGTTTCAAGCAGTGCTGCGAGATTGCGGGAAATTTTTATTTAACAGCCACCACTAAATTTTAATACAAACAGTTTTTAAATCATTTCAAAATATTGTTTAAACAAATTTTCGATGTGAATAGGTGACCATTATAAATAAAATGTATTGGTGGCTATTGAATAAAAATTTCAAATCTGGCTACACTGATTACAAGTCGATTTTTTTTTTCTATATTACAGTCATAGAATCAGAAAAATGTGCTATATAGGCATGGATATGGATATATATATATATATATATATATAAACAGATTTATTTATTCTGTATTTTTTTTTTTTTCATTCTGTATATTATTATTATTAATGATTTATTTATTTTGAAAAAAAAAAAAAAAAAAAAAATGAATAAACAAATAAATAAATTGTTTCCTGCTATCTAACTTTTATATTTTCCCTCATTAAGACATTATTAAAGTTTCTCAATGTATTCTAAACATTATTAAAATCTAAAGTTTAGTTTAAATAAGAATTTCAAAACTTCATAGCGTAAAGCAGACAGAAAATTTATATATACAGGGTGTCCCATAAGTCGGTAAATATTTTAAAAATTCATGAAACTTGAAAGAATTGGTAGCATCGAATGCGGTTTGCGGATAAGTTATCCTCGTGAAGGGGGATTTTTTAGGCGATAAAGAAAAACATATAGTTAAATTTTTCGTCGATTGAGGGCGCTGCGTGGATGCGTAACAAGAAATATGCAAATTAGTTTTGTATAGATTGCACGGTTTTACGATTAAACCATCTTATTGCTTTTTTTGCCTCTTACTTGCTCCTAATTTTAATTGCAAAGTAGACTTGTTTGATAATGCGTTATTCATATTTGCCAACCACCTCATTAATAACTGTACAATTGTTAACGCCCCATGAAAAAATGCCCCTTTTCTCACACCACTGTATTTTTAGAGTAATTGTCTCTAAATGTTGTTACGATTAAATAAGACTAAAATTACTCTAAAAAATTATTGGTGTGAAAAAAAAAGCGGGTACTAAAAATTGTACGGTTCATAATGAGATGGTTGGTAAGTATGGTTATTGGTAACGATGATTTCCCTCAGGAGAACCACCGAGTGAAGCTGTAGTTCCGGTATTGTAAATCGTTTAAAAACTGAAATTTGTGGTTATGGTGGACACATAGAATAGGATTTATGCGCCTGTAAACATATGCATGTAAACAAATATAGTTTTTCATGGAAATGTGTGATTTACTCACTTTAGCGACGAAAATTTTAACTATTATGTTTTTAAACAATATCTCTATAAAATAGTTAATTAAACACGTCAATTATTAAAAACACGTAAGATTAATTTCTATTTAAAAAAATTTTTAAATATTACCCTAAGCTTTTCGCTTTGAAATTCTAAAACAATATGAGGGATTTTAATTACTGAATTAAATGAGAAGTTTTTTAAATAATATTCCTTTCACAGTCAATAGTTAAGTCCTCTAATAACGCGAATAGCAGTAAAGTGTAAAGTCAATTTGAAGTCCGGTAAGGTTGTACCAAGGAGCTAATAGTTCATTTCTGTTAGTTCATTATGGTTTTTCTTCTACAATAGCCTCGTGTGATTTTCCAGTAGTTCTAGCTTCTCTTACTTTCCTTAACTCCTTGGTTCAACCTTCATCGGACTTTAAATTGACTTTGCTACAATTCATGTTATTAGAAGACTTAGCTGTTGACTGTGAAAGGAAAATTATTTAAAAAACTGCTCATTAAACTTAGTAATAAAAAATCCCTGGTGATGCTTTGGAATTTCAAAGCGGAAAGCTTAGGATAATATTTTTAAAATGTTTTATATAAAAATTAATCTTACGTGTTAAAGTTTTTTTAATAAAAAATATTACATTTTTCTTTAACAAAAAAAAAAAAAAAAAAAAAAAATCCTTCTTTACGAGAATAAGGTTTTTGTACCCGCCTTCAATTATATCAATTCCTTCTATATTAATGAATTTTTAAAATGTCTACAGACTTATGGAACACCCGGCACACATATATATAATACAGTAGAACCTCGATCCATCGTTTTTCACGGGGTGCGTGAAAGCGGGAAAGCGACGAATGTGGGTTCAAGTCAAAACACAAAGGAAACCATGTTTATGAATTAATGCACACTATGTACACAGTATACTACTAATAAAAACTAATTTGTTACTTTCCAAACTGTCAAAGAAATAAAACATTGTTTTAGAGCATTAAGTAAAATTTATTTTCAAAAATCATTAATTTTATGTTGTTTTTTGTTCCTTTTATAAATTAAACTAGATTTTTTCCAGATTTAGAAAATTTTTCTGGTTCTTTTCTGTAATTTTATGTGTTGATATAAAATTTCGTTCAATTTCAAACGTCATAATTGCGTCATCGGCGTAAAAATTATTCTTTGTTTCTTCGCTATTATTTTCACCTTTATGAAATCACACATTTCTTCTATACTTTAGGATACCGCATGTCACAACGTCTTGATTAATTCAAATATTATCACTAAATTTTGTACCAGAATCATCCTCTGCTATACGCAACCACTCTTCATCTGCATTATCAGAATCATCATTTTCTTGCCCTTTCTGTTTGACATTTTTGTCATTTTTTCGCAAGTAACTGCATTTTATAAAACAATTTTCTGGATAACTGAAGAGGTTATTTCTTGCCATGCTGAAATTACAAAATGAATAGATGATCCGGAAACATGGCATCACTTTTTTGATCCTCCATGGAAATGGAAAAAAGAGTTATTTTAGGAAGAAAGAAGTAATTTCAGTTTATATGCCATATAGAACCGCTTCAAGAAAAAAATTTACCAAGTCAGGAGAAAAATTTTACAACGATGAATGAGGGAAAACGACTTTCTCAAGAACGATACATGCGGGTTTTGTTAACATTATTTAAATACAGTTTGTGCAGGGACCATAGAAATAAAACGATCACTGCGGTAAAACGATGGTTGTGGGAACGGTCGACCGAGGTTTCAGTGTATATATATATATATGAAGTATCCTTTTCCTCATTGCCTGGCTTTCCCGCAACGCAGAGTCCAAGCGGATGATCACCTGACAATAGCAGAATATTGAAGGAAATGCGTACTGCTGACGTGGATGGCGTTACTTCATGTTTGGCGTAGCGACCCTTTACTGAGAGATACGACAAGGTGTTCATACTTTTTGATTGGTGGAAAGCTCCCTTTGACCGCCCGAGGCGATTTCGCGCATCGCTACCATAGACATAAGGCAGGGAGAAATTGTGACTTTCAAAAATGCTTATAATTCATATTAATTAAATGTAATTAAAAATTTTTGAAGCAAATTTTCATGTTCCTAAATGTTTTTCCTATTAATAGAAATAAAAATTTTCATTGATTTTCGTCAATTCTTTTCTAAATAAGTACTTTTCTTAAAACAGTTTCGTATTTGGCGATAACTTCAATAATTACATGCCAACCTCTTTCGGAAAAAATCACACTTTTAACGTGCGACGTTCGGTTTCCCCCCCCCCCCTTCTTTTTAGAACAATTTTGAAAATAAATTATGTAAGTTAACATTAACTAATATACACTTATTATTATTTTATTTATTTATCTATTTATTTTTGTTTTACCTGATCTTATTAAAAATTATTTTGATTAATATAACAAACATTTAGATATAAATACAATTAATAGAGTAAAGCATATTTTTGGAAATTTTAGTGTTAAAAATACATAACTAATAAATAAAAAGGCCTTTTAATTATTTAGTTTTTTTTTTTTTTTTCTTCAGGAGTATATAAATAAAGGCTAGTACATTCATTTAATGCATAAAGCTTAAACTCAATAGGTGCCTTATATTTTTCTTATATTTATTCAAAAATACGGAATATCAGGGTTAAAAGAATAAGGTTAAAAGTATTAAAATGCTTATTGTTCTCTTATTTATTAATTTAAAAACATAAAATTTTTTTATTTGTTTATCTATTTTATTTTATTTTTTATTTTTTATGGAGAAATCAAGGCATTAATAGAAGTAAATACCTCTATGGTGGCCAAGCGGAACGCGGTCAAATAAGGTTAAAAGTATTAAAATACTTATTGTTCTCTTATTTATTAATTTAAAAACATAATTTTTTTTTATTTGTTTATCTATTTTATTTTATTTATTTATTTTTTATGGAGAAATCAAGGCATTAATAGAAGTAAATACCTCTATGGTGGCCAAGCGGAACTGCGGTCAAAGTTGGTAGATGGGAAGTGCCGGGTTCGATCAAAAAACGCGTTCATCGATCTAGCCGTTCGGAGTTTTCCGTAGTTCTCTCTAAGACTCGCGTAAATACGAACTAGATTCACTTAGAACCCCCCCCCCCCACGGAGGGCATTTCTCCTGTAGGCCTAGGCCCCTAGAGTAGTCAATCAGTCTTAAGCCATACAACCAATCAACCATTCTTTATGAGATCAACATATGTTAGAATGTTATTTTGTAAAATTATAAGTGCTAATTTCTTTATTTTCTTTATTTGTTTATTAATTAATTAATTAATTTATTTATTTATTTTTTAGTGTCATATTTCTTTTTATCACATACGTTATTTTCTCTCTCTCTCTCTCTCTCTCTTTTTTTTTTTTTTTTATCACACTTTATTCAAAGGTACAAAATACGAAATATATATATATATTTGTATTACATTTGAAAAAAAATAAACTTTTGACATGAACAATAAGGATGTATAAAACTTTTAAAGTAAATAAATATTTTTACAAATATTAATATTATCAATGATTATGCATTTAACTATAAAATATTGGTATGTTTTTAAGCATTAAACTAATTCAATTTTCCTAAACTGAATTATTTTAAGAAAAACATGTTGGTGTTAATGTGCCAGTTGCCTACAAAAGAAAGGCCGAGGTATGGGTTGAATAACTTAAGTAAGGGGTGGTCTTTTTAAGGTGTTCTAGCCCATATTTACGCTTGTTTAGGAGAAAACTGCAGATAATTTCGAAAAGTTAGCCCGATGAGCGCTACCTGGTATCGAACCTGATATCTCCCGTCTACCAGCTTTGAGAGCAAAGTTAATTTTACAGTCTCAAAAACATTTGACCCCCTGAAAAACCTTTTATAAACCAACTAAAACAATTTTTAAACATTTAATGTGCTGAGAATGTATATATTTGTAAGTTATTGCAATAAATAAAATTAATCATAAAGCTAAACGGTCATCCCTCAAATGAATATATCAAATCAAGTTAACTGTTAAATCATCAAATTTTTACAAATTAATCTTAATATCGATGAACTTTCTTACCGTGTTACCAAGGACAAATTTGATAAAATAAATTATTTTTTAAATAAATAAAAATAATTTTATTATTATTATTTTTTTTATTATCAGTTTGTATAAATATATATTTTTAGACTACAGTTGCATAGTATATTATTAAAAACTAAAGAGTATTAAAATTCAGAATTTTTGATATGCAGTATGATAAGATGGTGTAAATTATTTCTATGAATATAGAAATGTAATCTAAATTTAAATAATAATTATAATAATAATAAAACGAATGTAACGTAAAGCATAATGTATCTTAGTTTGATTGCAAAGAAAAATTTGTTTGCTTTACTTTAGAGAATATCTTTAAAAACTTACACCGATAAATCACCAAAATGCGCGATCAGCGCCAAGCATTGTAAAAGGTTACTGTAGCAAGAGGGAATCTGGACAAGCGTTTGTCCACTGAGCATGCGTATTAAGTACCTGTCGTATCTCTGAGATTATCCAGGGTTTCTAGTTTGGCGCGGCTGGGAGCGCCGCTGAAAGAACGACATTCAGTTTTTCGACAGGTGTTCATACGGAACGTGTGTGCTAGACGAGCACAATGCCTGCATTCGATAACTTTGTTTCTTTTGAGTTTCGACGAAGACTTTGGTTTTTATACTAGACGTATTCGATAAAGTACTATGTGTGCTACGAATTATGATTTAAGTGACGAACTGTTAAAAGTACTTTGGATAATTAATTTAAATGCTCATCGGCATTCCTGTACATAGTGTATTATATTTTAACTTTGTTTATTAAACTTTAATTAATTAGTAATTAATCGAATTAGTATTGTTCTTAAAGTAATTAAACGCCCACAACCCACCTGATACTATAATATCAGAAGTGGGATAGAACGCGAATTTTAATTTAACTTAAACTTTGGATTGAACGCGATAAAGAACAGAACATTTACTTTTATAAAATGTGAACTTTTTAAAAAAAAATAATGATGTGTCTGGACTGATAAAATGTGAATTGATGGACTGCATAAACTGTTTTTAAAACACAGACTAAACTCTTAGACTATTTTTGAACTGTATTGGAATTGCCTTACATGCTTAATCGTACTATAAATAGTGGTCGAAGTGCGGAGTGTTTTGCTTGATCTGGATAAACAAGTGCATAATGTGTGAAATATGCTCTGCAAAGTGCTCAAGGATTAAAAAGTGAAAATTCAATTAGGCGAAAATTCGAGCCATAATTCAGAACAGCAGCTGTTTTTGCTCTACAAAGGTACGTACATTTTATCTTACTATAAAATGGTTTCTCTTGGGGATATTCCTGAAATTGGCTCTGCACTGAGGACTGAGAGTTATAGTAAAATTAAAATTCTGCATCGCTTTTTATTTAATGACATTAGTGACAGAAAAAACCGATGCAGAATAAGAAAGTTTTCAGGATTCGCGTTTGTCGTAGACGACGAAAATTACATAAAGAAACAAAAATTTATCGACGAAAATTTTTCGTTGAATGAACTTATTATTATTAGTAATCTATTAAGTATTTCATTTGCTGGCACGAAAGAAGAAATTCGTGACAGATTGTTGTTAAAATTAAATGACATCGAATTACTAAAAGAAGAAAACTCTGATAATGAATCAGAAGAGGAAGATTCTGAAAACGAAAGTAGCGATAATGACGTCGAAAAAGCCGACTCCTCTGTGCAGTGCCATATCAGCAAAAATAAGTGTTATGATTATGATAATGATAGTGATAATGATAATGATGATTATAATAAGGGTAAAAAATGTGAAACTAACTGTAATAATATTAAGAATTCTGGAACGCATGGTGCAGTTATTTCATTTAGCGATTTTGAAAATAATATTTCTAAATTTAGTGGCGAACCGCATGAAAATATTATTGAGTTTTTTAACGAATTTGAGGAATTATCAGTGATGTTTAATCTTAATGAACTACAAAAAATAATTTTTTGTAAGAGATCATTGAGCGGAAACGCTCTTCTCTTCGATAAATCCGAAAAAGGATTGTTGACTTACAGAAAATTAAAAAATGCATTAATCAACGAGTTTAAAATCGAAATAAATTCTGCCTCCTTGCATGACATTTTAAGTAAAAGGAAAATTAGAGGCAATGAGTCGGTTACAGAATATTTTTCAAAATGCGTGAATTGTCTAGAAACGGGCACATAGAAGATGCCGCGTTAATGCACTATGTGATCCAAGGAATAAATGATAAAAATGAGAATAAGATCATACTTTACGGGGCAAAAAATATTTGTGAATTTAAAGAAAAATTGAAATTATATGAAGTGTACAAAAGAGACACTGAAAAAATTAAACATAAATTTGATAAAATTGAGTTCAACACAAAACCGAAGCATATAACCCATAAAGTATATGAAAAAATTAGTCCTAGAAATGAAGTAAATAATAAATTGTGTTATAATTGTGGTGAAAAAAAACACTTATCTAGAGATTGCCCTCATAAGGCCAAAGGCCTTAAATGTTTTTCCTGCAACCAGTACGGGCATAAAAGTTCGGAGTGCCCAGGTTTGAAACCAGAAGTTGAGACATTGTGTATAACTGTAAATCAAAATATGAATAAAATTATACAAGTAAATGATATAAATTTTATTGGAATCATTGATACAGGAAGTGAAGCGACATTGTTGCGTAAAAGTGTTTTTGAAAAATTAAATGTAAATAAATTAAATTTTATGAGTACTACTTTGAAGGGGATCGGGAAAAGTTCAATAAAGCCGTTAGGTTCATTGAATATCGATCTTAAAGTTGATGATTTTGAAACCAGAACTGATGTTTATGTTGTACATGATAACGTGATTCCCTATGATGTAATCCTCGGTATGAATGTATTAATGTTAAGTGAAACAACAATTAATGAAAAGGGTATTTTTGTGAAAAATAAGTGTAATTCTCTAGAGGTAAATTTAGTAACAGAACTCCCTGTAAATACATATCAAAACGAAATTAAATCGAATGTTGTTATTGATGCCCCTATTAATTTTGAGAACAAAAATTTTGAAAAATCCCTAGAAATAAATGAAACTTTGAATAGTGCTAAAAAATGCAAAAATGAAACCCCTCAACCTTGTTATGCTGTCAAAAAATCATTAGAATCTCCCGAAAAAGCCATAAGTGAAAATGACGATAAAGACGAAAACGACGAGAGTGATGACGATAAGATGCTTTTGAAGGATGATATTAGTGTAAATGATGACAGTGATGAAGAAGAGGAGCCTCGACGACAGAAACAGAGTCATATGAGTATTTTCCAGACAGATGATGATGGTGATGAAGAGGAGGAGCCGCGCCGAAAGGGACGAAGTCAGACGAATGTTTCCAGAATGAGGTCGCTAAACCTTGAAAACACTTATTCAAAGAAAGATGAAAAACAAGTCCTAGTAAAAAAAAATTTCACAGTTAGCCGAAGAGTTGGAAAAGTTAAAAGAAAAAGTTGACGATAATTCCAAACTCCTTAAAAGGAAGAAATCGAGAAAAAAGCCAGTGACAATAGATTCCACTGAGTGTAAAAGACAGAATTTGCCAAGAGAAAAGACTGCCAGTGTAAATTTGGAAAAGTTATTCATTCCATCACTTCCATTGACGACCACGATTGGTGAAATAGCCATATTATTTCCCAAAGCTGTACAAATAAAATTAGAAGTTTTGCCTACATATAAGACTGCCATTATAGACTTTTCAACTGAACTTGATGCAACAGACGCCTTTAAAGGCATTAAAACTGAAAATGATCGACTGGAGGGTTTCGAGTTCGAGTCCCAAAATAATTTTGAACCCCAAAGTAAAAATTTAAGTACACATGATAAAAAACAATTTTCTAAAATTAAAAAGAAAAATAAAGCTAAATGCAAGTTGAGTGGACGGTCACCAGAGACTGTTGCCATGGGCGACCAAGTTGCCATCGAACAAAAAACGATATACTTTGATAATTACAAAACAGTGAAATTTAAAAATGAAAATTTTGATAAAAAATATAGAAATGGATGCTATGAAGGCTCCTATTACACATCCGCAAAAGCTGAATTCCTCAAATGGGGAATAACTCACAAAAAAAAAATGTGTCAAATATGAAAATTCTCAAAAATTTGTAAATAAGTTGTAAATATTATGTTATTATTTTGTGTTGCTTTTTGTTTGTTTTCTTGTTTGTATTTTTTTCAGCCTGGAGGTCCAGTCGAGGAAGGATGGCCGAGTGAAGTATCCTTTTCCCCATTTCCTGGCTTTCCCGCAACGCAGAGTCCAAGCGGATGATCACCTGACAGTAGCAGAATATTAAAGGAAATGCGTACTGCTGACGTGGATGGCGTTACTTCCTGTTTGGCGCAGCTGGGAGCGCCGCTGAAGGAACGACATTCAGTTTTTCGACAGGTGTTCAGACGGAACGTGTGTGCTAGACGAGCACAATGCCTGCATTCGATAACTTTGTTTCTTTTTGAGTTTCGACGAAGACTTTGGTTTTTATACTAGACGTATTCGATAAAGTACTATGTGTGCTACGAATGATGATTTAAGTGACGAACTGTTAAAAGTACTTTGGATAATTAATTTAAATGCTCATCGGCATTCCTGTACATAGTGTATTATATTTTAACCTTGTTTATTAAACTTTAATTAATTAGTAATTAATCGAATTAGTATTGTTCTTAAAGTAATTAAACGTCCACAACCCACCTGATACTATATATATATATATATATATATATATACATATATTATCGTCATTATAACGATACAGAAATCTTTATCGTATTTTCACATAACTAGAATTTCCGACGCAGAACATCTGCTTGATCGTACCTACATATTTAATATGATTTTCAGAAAAAAAAATCGATAAAAACACAAGAAATCTGCAATTGTTTCCCATTTATTGTTATATTATTATAATTTTCAATAAAAGAGTTTTAAAATTATTTTCAAAAACATTTTGGCTTTTATTTCATTCGGTGTCAGCCATTTTTTTTTTTTCTCCACACGCACTTAATATTGTAAATTTTTCTTTCCAGCGTCATGCTTTTATCTATGGATTTCTGGCCTTTTCCCTTGATTATTACATTCTAGAGTGCGGGGGCTACTATGTAGAAATTTTTAGTCAAAAAAAAAAAAAAAAAAAAATCTTTCGTATTTGCATTATATTTGCAACTTTAGAAATTTTTCTTTTTTCCGCTATTGAGTTAAAAATTCTTAGAATTAAATGAAATTATTAATATATAAAAAATCAATTATTTCCTTAAATTTGACGGAATAAAATTACCATACCGCCATGCATAACAGGAATTACATATTTATTCACAAAATAAACAAATAAATGAAAAGAAATACTGTTCATTATAACAGGAATAAACTACTACGTCAGAAACGCCAAAGAAAAATTATTGAGGTGCATACAGCTGTTTCGGTAGCCTAAAGCGTACCGTCATCAGTGCAAAAAGAATTCAGAATCTGGAGAAGTGCTCATATATATAGGAGAGGGACCGGATTTAGTTCAACCAATAGGATTACGGAAGTGATGGGGAGTGTGGCCATCACTTCCGTAATCCTATTGGTTGAACTAAATCCGGTCCCTCTCCTATATATATGAGCACTTCTCCAGATTCTGAATTCTTTTTGCACTGATGACGGTACGCTTTAGGCTACCGAAACAGCTGTATGCACCTCAATAATTTTTCTTTGGCGTTTCTGACGTAGTAGTTTATTCCTGTTTTAATTTTCCAACGTCAAGTCTCCTGCTATTAACTGTTCATTATATTTGTTATGAATGAATGGAAAAAATCTGAAAATAGATAATAGATTACGCCATCTTCTTCCTGCCGAATAGTTGTTAACATACCAACAATCCATCGCCCTTGTTATCTCTTTTCCATTTCTTTGATATTTTGATGAAATCACTCTCTGTGTTCTTCATTCACATTACTTAGATTTTCCATAAAATAACCTAAATGGGAGTTAAAAAAGTTGTCCCTTCTGTTAAAAGTTCCCATTTTTTTGTGAAAACTGTATGCGATGAAAATTTTTGAATTTTTTTTTTTCTTTAATCAGCATTCATACATAAGAAAAACACATCGCTTTGAAAGAAAAATATTTGTTTATTTACTTTGTTTCTTGGGCAATAAGGTTCAGAACAAGAGTGTTTTTTTTTTTTTTTTTTTTTTTTGTTTTTGTTTTTTTTTTTTTCAATCAACATTCACACATAAGAAAAACATATCGCTTCGAAGAAAAAATATTTGTTTATTTACTTTATTTCTTGGACAATAAGGTTCAGAACAAAAGTGTTTTTTTTTTCTTTAATCAGCATTCATACATAAGAAAAACACATCGCTTTGAAGGAAAAAATTTGTTTATTTACTTTATTTCTAGGGCAATCAGGTTCAGAACACAAGTGTAGTCAAACATCATAAACCCCTTCTTACGAATATAAATTATTCTTGTGGTATATACAAATTATTTAGAATTTTTAAATTCTGACGTTTACTTTATTCATTTAATTTACTCGCTTTCTTTTCTTCATTAAGCGACGAATCGAATACTTTTCATATTTTATGAGGTCTTAACCTTTTCAGGGGCAGTGATGCCACTACAGCATCACCTAATTTAATTTTCAACTGCAAAAACTCATCCCGGAAATTTTTTAGCAATATTTTACTTTTATAACATAGCAGAAAATGTCGCCAATTTCTTTTCTTTAATTTTGTTCGTGAATTCCGGTGACAATGTAATTTAAATGATTCAAATTACCTTGCGCCACAAAGGGTTAAAAAAGAATATGACATTAAAAGTATTCTATCACCTTCAGACTTTTAATAAATTGTATATTTTGAAAATGGCAATTTTATCACATTTACTCAATGCATTTATCATACGAATTTTAGAGTTTAGTATTTCAATATAAATAATCTAATGTGGATTCACACGACTTTTTCCTACCCTGCATTTAAATACTATTTCAGATATTTCAGATTTCATACAGATTCTAATACAGATTTCAGATTAACCCTTTGCGGCGCACAGTGGATCGAAGTATAGGCAGTGGTGAACATAGGAAGGTTATAATATTATTATTATCTATGTATGATGTTTTTTGTCACATTTCGATTTAAATATGTATATATGTATGATACCAAAAGCGATTCTATGTTTTTTTTAACCCTTTATAAGGCCACGGGGATATTTTCCCCACCAAATTCGTTATCATTTTATTCAACCGATTTCCTGGCCTCTGATTGGCTTTCAGTTTCAGGTCGAAATCCTCTGCGATTTTGCTCGTTTTACTTTCAGTGAGGATTGTGAGTGCTATGTGTGTCTCTGAGAGGTCCGCAGATCCAGCTCAGAACTTAGTTTCTGGCTGGACACTGAGACTTTCATAGGATTCATGCATGCACTTCACTTTAATCCTCCTGAATTTTAATTATGATAGGAAAAAAAAAAAAATTGTATGCCCCCCTTTTTTTTATTAATTGCGGGACTCCGAGCGATTTCCTGTGCCCCTTGGGGCGCCCTGCTCAACTCTTAATTCCTTTTCGCCGTCCAGACCGTCTCGTCAACGCACGTAACAGTTTCACTGTTACACTTAGGTTTTTTCAAGGAGTTATTTATTTATTATTTATTTTAATATTTTTTTTTTTTTTTTAAACTCCTGGTGCTTCACTCTGATTGGTCTCTGCTCACGCGGAGATTTATTCAGAGATCAAAATTCTAAATTCACCCATTTGGCTTTTAATTATTTTATGGAAAATTATTTTTATGTTTTTCGCATTTTTCGTTGGAGGTAAGCATTGGTTGCGACCAAATGCAGGTACTCCGAAGCACATCGTTGACTTGACTTGGAAGCATTTGTTTTTAAAATAATGATTCCTCTGTATCATTTCTTCAGAAAAATATCAGTATAAATAATATTTTTATAATATTGGTGGAAAAAAAAAAAAAAAGGCATTTGTGGCAGTTTTGCTTATGCTAATACAATGTGTTGTAAGAAGTTTGCGATTAACTAAGAGAAGAATGTGTCAAAATTAAATTTAATTATTTCTAATAGGGTAAACGTTTTTTTTTTTTTTTTTTTTTTTTTTTTCTTTGCATCAATTTGTATTCGTGGAATTAGTTTAATGCACCATTTGAGGAAAAATTGGCATTATAAATTTTTCTGCATTATCATCTGCATTATAAATTTCTCTGCATTCAATCATTATCATATTTTTCTGCTGCAAACAGGTATTTAGAAACACACCTTATAAAGAAACGAATGTTGCAAAAAATAAGAGAATAAAAGGAAATAAATAAAAATTTCGTGAAGAAAATCTATATTTATAACACAATTAATTTAGCACACGATGATAAATATATCATCACATTACTGCTTCTCCTTTCTTTCTTTTTTTTAACACGCTTTTATTAGTTTCACCTGTATGTATATGTATGTTTGTATGTTTGTAACTGCTCTAGGAGCAAACAAAAAATTTATATTGTAAAAAAATACTTTCCCTACGTGAACGATGTGAGGTTGAGGTAAGGCGCAGTGCTACGAATCTAAAGGTCCAGCGTTCGATCCCAATCTGGGGAGATTTTTTAAAAATGTTTTTTTTTTTTTTATTGTAAGTTATTTTAATTAAAGATTTAAATGTATGTAAATATTATGGTGTGTCACTCACACGATTTTCTCTTACCCTGCATTTTATTACTAAGATAAATATTTTGTGCTTTTTTTGTTCACATTTCTATAAAAGCGTGTTCTTTAATTTTTTAAAACTATAATATTATTATTTTATGTAGTATTTCAATAGAAAACTCATGCAAGCATTTACTGACAAACTCTATGAAAAATTCACATTTGTCTTTATTTTTATTGCACAGAAGCTTTTACTTTAAATCGTAATATGGTATTATAATATTTAATTTAACATTTAGTAATTTAACATTAAACATTTATTTAATTTAACATTTTATGACATATCACAGCAACTATTTACATTTTCCCACTTTTTTGGGTCCAACGGTACTTTTCAGTACGTTTAAAGTAAAATTAACTATTTTATTAAATATTTAAAAAAAAAAGAAACAATTTCTGATTTATTAAATCTATTTTAATAATATTTTCACTATAAAACTTTTAATATATTTTCTGTCATTAGTGAATACAGTTATTCAGATAAATTTCTCGATTGATAATTTGGGGGTAAACAGAATAAAAATTTATTTTTCACTAAAAATGGCGGTTTTTGGCGAAAATCCTTTTCACAGATTAAAATGTATACTTTTGGGAGTAGTAAAATGTGTTTGAAATTTTGGACAATTTTGGACAAAAAAAGTTACACAACTTATAAATTTAATTTTGTTTTTAATTTTATATTCACATTTCATGCGTGAATCACAACATGAAAAACTAACAAAATGTTGGCAGAAGTACCTTAAACTTTTATTAGGACATTATTAAAAGTATTTTTATTTCGTATTTTTTCATAGTTATCTTAAGTGCCACTTGATGGCTATTCAAATAAAGTCACTGAAACTCATCAAAAAATCTTTTTTCTGAAAGTTTTCGTTTTGAACTTATTTATATATAATAAAACTTCGTGTAATTGAAGAAATAACTATATATTTGTATTTTTTAGACACTCTTTTAAATTATTTCACTGCAAAATATCAGTTATTTAGAGACTGATTTTTGGGCCTATGTTCGTATTTTAACATTGTTCGATCCACTGTGCGGCGCAAGACAATTCGGATCATTTAAATTATACTGCTACCGGAATTCATGAACTAAATTAAACTGAAAGAAATTTTAAAGTTAAAAAAAATCGGCCTTTTCTGATATGTTATAAACGTAAATTTTTACTAAAAAATATCCGGGATGAATTTTTGCAGCTGGATCTTAAATTTTGCGTCCTCGTAGCAAGGACAGCGCGCGTTAAGGGGTTAAGGTGTAAGATAACAGATACTGTATAGGGTGATTCCATGGAAGAAGGTAACATCAGTCACACTGATGAAAGAAATTATTTCTTTTTATTGCCACCAGTATCACCATACAAAAATATTAATGGCATATTTACTGCTGTAATTGTGATTAACAGAGCTGCCATCCTAATCCGGCAAATTGTTAGTACAACTCCTTTCTCTACACCACTTAATTTTTAGAGTATTTGTTTTCTTAATTCATTGTAAGTATATTTGAAGAGAATTATTCTAAAAATTAAGTGTTGTAGGAAAAGGGGCTGTACTAACAAATTGCCGGATAAGGTTGGCAGCTCTGGATTAAATAGGATAGTGATTCTTGTTAAAAAATACTGGTGGAATCAGAAATATCTTTATGCTTGACTGATGTTACATTTTTCGTGGAATTGCCCTATACAGAAACCTACGTTAAAGGCAATTCATATTAGGCATGAAACTTGAAACACCTTTATTTGACAAACAACACTTCATCAAATCTTCTTTAATTTATTTTATCTTCATTCATATAGAATTTGAGGCTGTTATTAACGTTAAATGTCCATTCTAAATTATTGAGGCAACTTTCAATGGCACTACTTTTGAAACTTACCAATGTTGATGCAACTTTTTAATTAGAACGTCATATGAAGTTCAAAATACAACATTTGAATCGCCGGCAATTATTTGCTTTTAAGTTACAGTGATAAGAGATATATAGTGTACTCAAGTTTCCTATACCTAGCAGTGAGATCGAATCCAAAGTTTTGGAGGGGTGCATAATTGACCGACAGGTTGGGATTAAGTAGACATCCAGTCATTTACTATTCTCTTATCCTTTATTTTCTCTCAACGAAAAGGTTATCTCCCCTACTTTAACAATAGACTCGTTCAGTCCACAGTTGTGCAGAGGCTACCATGGTCACCAACTTACCAACGTTGATGCAACTTTTCAATTAGAGCCTCATATATGAAATTCAAAACACAACACTTGAATCGCTTGCAATTATTTGTTTTTAAGTTACAATGATAAGAGATATATAGCGTAACCATGTTTCCTACACCTACCAGTGAGATCTAATCCAAAGTTTTGGAGGGGTGAAAAGATAACCGACAGGTTGGGATTAAGTAGACATCCTGTCATTCGTTATTCCTTTATCTCTTATTTTCTCTCAACGAAAAGTTTATCTCCCCTATTTTAACACAGTAGACTCGTTCAGTCGGAAGTTGCGCAGAGGCTACCATGGTCGCAAAAAATGTGGTTAAAAAATAAACTGATAAAAAGTTGACTTTAGTATTCAGGGAACATCAAAACGCATAATTATACAACATCATGCACTGAATATTTAACTTAAAAAACACTTATTTATAGTATGGGTATGAGGAACTAATTTTAATTCCTAAAACGCTTTCCTAGACAAAGTAAAGTATTATAGTAAAGCATTTCCACGAATTCAGCTTTATAACCATTAATATTAATAAAACGAATTTTTCGCTTAATTATCGGTAGCTCTGTATAGCTTCTATAAATTATGTAAACACCGCATTGTATTATTAAATATAGTCCTATATTAACCCATTGCCAGTCCTATTTAATTTCATTCCTTATTCATGTGCAGTAAATATATGAAATATCACTCTTCAAATTTACTGGTGGCAGTTGAATAAAAGAGTCTCTAAATTTGGTAACACTTTTTATAGCGTTAGGGTCGGCAAAGTGTTAATAACTCCAACACAGCCTGAAATTCACTTCCATCGAATCCAAGAATAGCCTCACTATATTTTGATTCTTTTGGGTAGCAAATATAAAGCGAAATGTTCAAGAAATTGACTTACTAAAATGTATTGCATTTTAAATTGTTATTTAGTAATTAAGCATTAGGAAACAAATTACCGAAATGTTAAAAGTGATTTCTTCAGCAACAAATAAAAAAAGTAAAGTTAAAATCGTGAAATTTCTCATTGTTACAAATGCTTTTGAAGAAACATTTGAAAATTAAGATGGTTTTAAAAAGAATAATTTTGCAATTCTTAATTATAAAGCATTCAAGCGTTCAAATAAAACTGGAGACTAATTGAAATGTTTATTTTAATTGACTAAATTAGACATTGCTTAACACTTTCGCGACCGCTGACGTAGATTCATGTCATTTGAAAATCTGTAAATCAGCTAGTGGGCGTTTCTTTCGTAATTTGTATGTTACTTATTTCTTAATTACGTAGGGGAGCGTGGGGCAGGTTAGGTTGTAACAGTTTTTAGACAATTAAATATATTATGAACTGTAATTACGTTATCCAGTTTCTAATTGCTGTTTTCAATAGCATACATAATCATCTATAATATATATATATATAAACTTTTGTTAACATTTCTAGTTTTGGTACAAAAAATATTTTTTTTTTTTTTTTTTTAATTATTTGTCTGTTACAATTTGTCCCGAATTTGGGGCTAGTTATAATACACGTGGGGCAAATTGTAACGGATACAAAAGGAACCCTAACAATGAAAACGACAATATTTCAAAATGTTATTTGTTATCAATCATTCATTAATTTAATAAAAAAGACAATTAATAATTAATATTAAATTATAACCTTCTTGGATTAGTAAAAATGAATTATATGAAATGGATTTTAGTAAAATATAGAGAATATTAAAGAGAAAATTAACATAGAAGTCAATCTTAGTCATAGGTGAAATTAATTCAAGTAAATGATATTTTTTTCCTCTCATGCATTTAATGTGTCATCCAAGGCCGGCGCCAGGGGTGAGGCAACTGAGGCAGCCGCCTCAGGCGCAATTACTCAAGGGGCGGCATTTGGCGCATTTACATTGAACATAGAATTCATTGCGAGAAGAAAAGAAAAATATTTCGTGGTTTATATAGATTATGAAACATTTTCTAACTGCATGTACTTACTATCAGTACAAAAACCCTTAACGGGTTAAAAGTTTGTGACGCAGCTATGTCATAAGAATTTGAAATATGGGTCTTAAAAATAATGATATCAAATTTTAAGTGACGCTTTTCTGTTAGTTAAAATATACATAGATTTTCTTATTTGATCATTTGCTTTTTTCTTTTATTTATATTTACAATGCAAACATAATATTTTTAACTTCAAGATAAGACAAATATATAAAATATACTCACTAAAGCTTTTTCATTTTCATTTCAATTTCAAAATAATAGTTTTAAAAGGAATGATATAAAAATTTCAGTGACGCCTCGGTGTTATTTTAAAAGATTTGTTTTTAGATTCCATTAAAATTACTTTTGTTTTCTCTAATAAAGTACATTTACACATTGAAACAGTGTTTTTAAATTTCAAATAAACTGTCAAATAATCACACTTTCACTGAGTTTGCATTATAAATTGAAATTATTTATTTCAATAAATTGATTAGTCTTTTGCGTCACGCTATCCAAAACTGCGAGTAAAATTTGTGCAAATGTTTTCTTTGCATCACACTATCTCTTTGCACAGATTCTCCCTTAGTTGGATACTATGATACAAAGTAACATTTACATAAATTTTACTCGCAGTTTTGGATAGCGTGACGCAAAAGACGAATCAATTTATTGAAATAAATAATTTCAATTTATAATGCAAACTCAGTGAAAGTGTGATTATTTGACAGTTTATTTGAAATTTAAAAACACTGTTTCAATGTGTAAATGTACTTTATTAGAGAAAACAAAAGTAATTTTAATGGAATCTAAAAACAAATCTTTTAAAATAACACCGAGGCGTCACTGAAATTTTTATATCATTCCTTTTAAAACTATTATTTTGAAATTGAAATGAAAATGAAAAAGCTTTAGTGAGTATATTTTATATATTTGTCTTATCTTGAAGTTAAAAATATTATGTTTGCATTGTAAATATAAATAAAAGAAAAAAGCAAATGATCAAATAAGAAAATCTATGTATATTTTAACTAACAGAAAAGCGTCACTTAAAATTTGATATCATTATTTTTAAGACCCATATTTCAAATTCTTATGACATAGCTGCGTCACAAACTTTTAACCCGTTAAGGGTTTTTGTACTGATATCATTACTTTTTAGAGGTTGAGTTCAAAAATGCGAATTTTCACACAAATTGGTTTTTTTAACCGCAAAATGAAATTATTAAAAAAAAAAAAAATTAGAAAAAATTTAAAAAAATCAATTTTTGGAAAATGAGTACTAATTTAACTATTTTGAATTTTCTGAATATGAAAATGGTTTTTAAAAAATGAGTTTGATAACAATAACTAATGATAATCTGTTTCAAAATTTATTTTCAATTTGATTTTGAGTACTGAAAGAGTGCTTGACAGAAGTGCAGTAACTGGAATAAACTAAATTTAATAAATATCAGGGTTGGCAGGTTTTTGATGGTTTAAACCACAGTTTAAACTGCCATGTCAAAAACCTTAAATTTTACATTTCTTGGTATATTTTAACAATGAAGTAGTCATATCTAGAGTAATAAAAAAAAAGTCCTTAGTTTATATGTCTCCCATTGTTAAAAATAATTCTTAGAAGCGTATTATCTGTTTCTTATGAGTGCTAATGATTTCTATTTAAGTATAAAAAACAGATATTTATTATCTTTACAAAAAACAAAAATTCAAATATAGGAATTTGTATATTCTAAGGTGAACCACTTATTGCATTTTAAGTTGATAATTAAAAGATACCGTAAGTATTTTACCTGAATGAATGAAATTACTGTGCTATTAAATAATGCATTATGTTCTTTCATTTTAGGTTATATTCAATAGCATGCTTTAATGTTGTATGATTAAAAATTAGAGGTATTGCATGACTAGTTGAACTAAATTTTAATATGAATTACATAATGCATTTCTATTTTTAATTAAGGTGATGATGGACAGTATATATCTCTTTTGTAAATTACTGCCATAAAGGTGTGAAAATTTGCATTTATATGCATTGAAATTTAATATTACATTAAAATTTCAAGTGGAGTCACTCCAGTTTTTTTTTTTTTTAGATACATTTGATTGCTAAAAATTTTCATTGAAATTTCAGCATTTAACATAATTTTAAAAATTAACCTATCATTTAATTCACAAAGTAATAACCTAATACATTTAATATATTAACCATAATAATGCTAAAGTGAAGAGAAAAAAATTAGCAGGAAAAATTTAAAAATTTAAAAAAAAAAAAAAAAAAAAAAAAATTTTTTTTTAATTATTACTTAGTTAGTTTTAAAGAATTTTTAATATATTTAATTGTATTACTATAATTTACCACCTATATATACAACTTTTTATAGCTCTAAGACAATTTACAAAAAAGAAGATTTATAATGTTCACTCTCACTATAAGATGATACATTGATATGTTTCCTAACATAAAAACTTTTTTCTGAGGAAAAAAAAAAAAAATATATATATATATATATAGATAATGAAAGTTAGTTCATATAGTACACTGGAACTTAAAAATATCCATAAAATCATTTAACATTATAGTTTCCATTTCTCACGTATGGTTTTTGATGGTTTAAACCAGTTTTTGACGTCAAAAACCAACCCTGTAATAACATTACCTCAATTTTTAGCCTTTGCACTTCGTAGTTAAAGGCATCAAAGCATTTAATACAATACTAGCTAAAAATTTGATGGAATACTCAATGAGTAATATAAAAATCTTCACCTAGCATCTCACACATGGTATTTATTTGACTTATTTTAAAAATCAATTGACTAGCAGATAATTAAAAATTTTCTTCTATCATTTGTTCTGCTTTAAGTTTTAAATTTTTCATATTAATTTATTTTTTAAGTATAAGCATATTCATTTTTTAACTTTCATGTACATAAAAAACTTAAACCTTTGAAAAATGTATTTTTATACCTGCTGTTTTTTTTTTTTTTTTTTTCTGAGCTTATGAATGTATTTATACTTAATAATAATAATAAATTAATCAAAAAATAAAAACTTACTTAAAACAGAACAAACAGTAGAAGAAAGTTCTTAATTATCTGCTGGCAAACTGATTTTTGAAATAAGTCAAATACCATGTAACTGACAATGTAAGAAATTTTTTAAGATGATAAAACACTAGCATTTTGAAAATCATAAAGAAAATGTTTATTATGACAAAATAGATTTTTTAAAATCTAGTCAAAAGTTAAGCGTAAAAAATGATGCCTGATTGTGATTTCATGCTATTTTAGGAAGCTTACAGTTTCCATTTTCATATAACCAGTGTCCAATTATATATATTTATTCATCTTTGTTTATATAAACATTGGTGTAAAAAAACTATCACTTATTCGGATACAACCTACTGCTGAGCATAAAGGGTGTTTATTTGGTATTTTAAGAACAAACAAAATTAATGTGAAAAGCAGAAAGGGGGGTTAACAATTAAATAGAGTAAAGGCTCTTTTACGATATATATATATACATATATATATATATATTATATAAATACAGTGAAACCTAGATCTATCATTCCTGCATCCATCGTTTATCACATTGATCGTTTTATTAATTCCTCTTCTTAAGAATGAAAGTTTATGAGTAATAACATGGAATTTTGAGAAATCATAAGGATGGTGAAAGAATATGCACGTGCAGCGCACGGGTCTACGCTGCCAAAGGCAGTGGGGACCCGGTGTAAGTTTTTACCTGATCACAAATAATTTTTTTTTTTATTTCTTTTCTTAAGAGTAATGTTAATGAGTGATAATATGCAATTTTGAGAATACATTCATTATAGTGATTCATTTAAAAATACTGACCCGCTAGCAGGCGAAGGCAGAGGGGACCCGGTGCGAGTTTTTACCCAATCAGAAATGATTTTTTTATTATTATTATTCCTTTTCTTAAGAATAAAATTTTATGAGTAATAACAATTTTCAGCAATCATAAGGGTGGTGAAAGAATACACGTGTGCAGCGCTCATATATATGCATTCGTTCGCGCGCATTGCGCACGAGTCTACGCTGCCGAAGGCAGTGGGGACCCGGTGCGACATTTTTCCCAACCAGAATTTTTTTCTCTCTTTTTTTATCACGTGATAAAAATTAATGCAATTTTGAGAATTCATTAATTATAGTGATACATTTGAAAATAGTGACCAGCAAAATAAAGTATTTTTAAAAAGCAACATACATAAAGATGCCCGTTTTCTCTGCCAACGGCAGACAAATCCTATGTTATTGGAGAAATTTGTTATGAGAATTGTTCATTATCTAATGATTTTTCTTTCTTTTTTTTCCCAATTCTGTACTTACATTCAGAAAATTCACAAACTTCGAATTTGTTCTTGTTTTTCAAAATCAGTTTGATTTAATTTTTAATGTTTCATGTTGTATTTATGAAGTGCAAAAAAGCACTTAGTTCATTTTTCCCCCTGCTTTTTATAGATTTATGAAGTATTAAAAATTAAAGAAATTTTGAGAAAAACAAAAACAAATTTAATTATTCTGCATCGTTTAGCTCAAAAAGGGAGATCCTTCGTTTTATTGAAGGATCGAAATTGTGGTGGCAAGTCTTCGGATCACCCTAAGAGGCGAGTTCCAGACTGTCGCCAATTGCTAATAGCATAGCACTAGTACAACATAAAACCCTCTGGATTTTTTAATTATGTAAATAGAAAAAAAATTGATTGAGTCATTCTCATAACAATTTTCCCAATAAAATTAAAGGGAATTCACCTGCTGTTAATGCTATGTGGAGAGTCTCAGAGAGCTATAGAATGCACACAAACACTTTATTTATATTGTTTACTCAACTATTATATGTATGCATAACAGCAGAGAACTACAGGAATATTTTATGCATTAAAATATAAAAATACCTTAAAATTTAGCCATGCTTTGTATTTTAGGTTAAATTTAGTGTATTTTATTGTTTGTGTCTGAAAAAGTTCATACTCTTTCTTCAACTCAAAGCTCTGAATACTTTTTTTTTTTTTTTTAATCAATAAATATCTTCTTTTACAATGGATAAAAAGTTTGCAGAATTAAAATTATTCTGATGAGTAAAACTGTAAACACCTGAATCATTAATAAAATTTCTCATGGCCTTAAAAAGCCCACAACAGGATTCACAAAACAATAGGAAAAAAATATTGAGTGGGATTCTCAAACTCTAATTAAAAAAAATAAAAAATAAGCAGATATTTCAAATTTAAGTGAGAATTATGTAATTTACATTTTGCAAATTTCTTTTTAGAGAATTACAAATGCAAATTAAACAACAACAAAAAAAAAGTAAATGTTAAAATTGTAAATTTATTTATTTATTTTATTTTCATTTTTGTGGCTAAGGACAGATACTTCTTCAATATTCGTAATCTAAATTTTCATCAAAAAATGCAGAAAGAATTGCTCAAGTATTTATTATTAAGAGTTGCTTAATCTGCTTCAAAATTTATTTTCAATTTGATTTTGAGTACTCAAGAGTGCTTGACAGGAGTGCAGTAACTGGAATAAACTAATTTTAATATATAATTATTGCAATTTTTAGCCTTCACTTGTTTCTTGATAAAATAAACAATTCATAAATCCTCTTAACAAACATTTACAATTCAGAAGTATTTTGAAATAATTACATAATATTTCCTCTTTTTTTACTTTTATCAAGAAATTCAAAAGAAGTTAAAAAAAAAAAAAAAAAAAAAAAAAGATCACTACAGGCTTCAAAGCAATTAATAAAATACCCAACTAAACTAAAAAATTGATGAAATACTCAATGAGCAATGTAAAGAAAATTGGGGGAAATCTCCCTTATAATATATTTTTGAACGGGATTTTTCTAAATCATGTTAGTCTCGAAATACCGCTCTCTAATGTGAACCCTGCACAACTCTACAGCAATTGGTTTTGAGTAAATGTTTTAGTTTTTTTTTTTTTTTTTTTTTTTTTTTTAATTAGTTATTCATATTTAAATAAAGTTTATAAAATTAAACTTCATTATAAATATTGAAATTTGCCAACTCGATCCCCTTTCTGGGAACTAAAAATGGTTGAGAGAAAGCAATATACCTATATATAAACAGAAATGTATTTTCATAACCTCTATTTCCAAAATCGAAACTTTTACTCAACAAATTTGTTCGAATAATAGAAGAATTCCAACTAAATAAATAGAATTTCAGAATAGAAGTGTAACTTAAAAATAATTTAACAAGCATTAAAATTTAAAAAATAAAATATACAGGATATGCAACTTAAAATTAAATTTCTTTCTGTTTTAACTAGAGGTGAATCTAGGTTTTTCAAAATGGCACTCTATTTGTAAATATTACAAACAAATTGTGCAAAAATTGTAAATTTTTGAAAATTAAAAATTCTTTCTGAATAATTAATTAAAATGTACAAAGCAATTTTGAAATGCATTTTAAAGTTAAGAACAGAACAATTGTAAACTAACATAACTAAAAATGTCGGTTGGGTAAATATAAAGAATTTCAAATCACTCTATAATATAATAAAATTTAACTGTTAGACCGGTAGCAGAAATAGTTGCTTTAAATTTTGAGGAAAACTTATTATGAAGCAGTAAAGTTACCAATTTAATTGTTCAATCAAAATTAATTGCTCAATATGCTATTATTTTGCAGCAAATTAATAAAATTTGTATATATATATATTTTTGTAAAGCTATTCCTGAAATTTAATTTTTTGCTTCTGATCGTCAACATACACAATTATCTTGTTTACTAATCTATAAAATTTGCCCTTTTTTCAAAATTATTTTTTGAAATGAGCGATAATTTTGTGGCATATTAAAATATGGCATCAAATTGCCACTTATTGAGAAACTATGCTTCATGACAATTAATTACATAAATAAGAGTTTATTTTATCACTCTAATTGACAATATTTATTTATTTTTTGCAGAATCATTCGCCCCAAACTCACAAATTTTACGTTTAATAACACAAATAATTGCAAAAATTCATGATTATTTCTTTGCCAATCAAAAAAATTTGATTTTTTTCAAAGAGGTTTACCAAAATATGCAATAATTTTGTAACCTGTTACTGAAATGTACAAGCATTTTGTTGCTAACAATCCAAATATATCTTTAATGAAGCAAAATTTTGGAAATAGGCTTATTTCGCTGCAAATCGCTGAAACTCAACCATTTTTTTCAAGATTATTTACATTGAAATATGTCATTTTACGGCCTAATATTGAAATATGAAATTATTTCACTGCTAATTATAAATATTTAAAAAATATTTTCCATAATACACAATTATTTCTTCGCAAAACAAAATAATTCAATTTTCTGGCTTTCTTTAAAGGCTATTTACCAAATTACACGCACTAATTTTGCAGCTCATTATGAAACCATTTCTTTGTTCATATAGCCAGAAAAAATTGAAAACTCTCTGCACACTAAGTATTTGACCAAACACTTCCTGCAAAAAAAATCTGTGGGGTTATACAAATACAACACAGGGTTAAGGAAATTTTAGAAATTTTTATCAGTCAGATTTTTTTTTCTTACCAGTGAGCAATATATGAAACTTAGTCTATAATCTTTGCAGCAAAATTTACGCAAATGTTAGGTGAATTTTCCATTTAGTTTTATTCTTTTAAGTTCTCAAAGCACCGTTTCATAAAATAGTCTTCAGCATAAATTAATAACAACTTAAAAAGATAAAACCTGAAGTAGTTGCCAATTCAAACACTTTTTATACTATTGGGAGAAGTTTTCCTGAACATACTAGAGAGAGAGAACAATAGATATAGAGAGACAATAGGTATATAGAGAGAGAACACAGACTTACTCAAAATAGCCGAGAACAAGTTTAATATATATTTCATTCAGAATAGTAGTAAATATTTTTTATTATTGACAATTTTTTGTTCGGAAGGAACTTAACGATACGGTAAGGAAATCGAATGTTGTTAATAAATTTTAATATTTAAAATGAAATATTAAATCATGAATAACTTATTTTTTAAGAAATAAAACTATAAAACACTTACCTTTATTAATAATAATACTATTATTAAATAAATTATATAAAAAACAAGTTTTCCTGAAAAAAAAAAAGAAAACGTTACTGGATTCAGAAAGATCCCATTAACAACATATATTAATTACAAGAAAATCGTTCATGCCATTTTAGAGATATTTTTTCATGAATTTAGTCCATTACATCCTTACACCACACATATTCCCTTTTTGGCTTTAAATTGAGATTCAGATCTCAAAATATACTGCATGTAGAAATATAAAATTTTCAGGGAAGTAAAAAGACTATTTTGAAAAGATCAGAGCAAAATATCGCATATTTGCTGACATATTAAGTGTCGGCTTTTACAAATCTCTTTGATGTCAAACTAGCTGTGTATATGAGTTTGCAGAGTTCCGTTTGTCCTCCTGCTTGCGTCACTCAAAAAACTGTCGTTTTACATAATCTTGAAATTCAGCTTTAATATTAAGTTTTTGAAATTTGTCTCGTGGAATAAAAGTGAACACTGCACTCGAATCTACTTCAAACTTCTGTTTATGACTTTCAATAGACACCAAAACAACATATTTTTCATTATCTTTAGAATGGTGTTCCTTCTGTTGATAAATACTTACAGTTTGAAAAACACCATAGTGGCTGAATGACCCAGTGGCAGAAAGTTTTGTAGCTGTCTGTGACAGACTTTTAAAATTTCATTTTCTGTCTGCAAAATTTGCATGTTAATCAGGGGAGAAAATGGCTTACACTCAAAAAGCCTGAAAGCTGATGGGGGGAGAAGGAAGGGGGGGGCTTGACATCAGCGGTGATTTCGTGCAACAATACACAAATACAATTTTACTATAGAACAATATAGTATAAACAATTGTGTGTGTATTCATTCAATTCATCTCATTCAATTAAATATTTTATAGCAATGTTTGACACAACACAATACAAATAATTATAAATAATAAAAGTTTTAGTTTTGATACAGAAAATTTTATAAGCGAATTGTTATTCGAAAGTTGCAGACAATTTTTTTTATCAGTGCAGACAAAAACTGTCCGCAAGCCATTTTTCTGTGTCCACGACTATGTCGCCATGTTTCTGCCACTGGGCTGAATGATTCATCAACTGAAACATAATTTGTAGATTCGACTTCTGAATTATTTTTTTTTTTCTTTTCTTCCAGTAGAGTTCGGATACATACCTTCTTTACGTGCCCCCATTTTCTTACATGCATTACATTTGAGAGAATCGGGGTCTGAATGGATATTTTTTGCAGTATGATTATTTAGACCACATCGGAGGCAAAGATTTTGTTACCAAGTTTTTCATAATCGATACGAGAGTGTGAATTTTTGTTTGTTTCAGTTCTAAATCGAGAAGTTGAACGCGGGGAATTTCTTGTATTATTTGAATCATGTTTCAGATTTCAATCTCTTGAAATTCTATTTATTTCACTTGCACTACAATTGGTACCAATTTGTTTTGAGAATTTTTTATTATCAACTTTTGATGCTTCTAAAGCTATAGCTTTCTTTGCAATGTCATCAAATTCAGTTATATCTGATTGCAAAATGCACTCTCAAATTGAATTATCTTTAATGCCACGTACAAACTGCGAGCGTAAAAATATATCATCATCATGTAATCAGCAAGAGATACTTTACAGTCACATGGGGATACGAATTCACAGTCAAGTACAATGCCGAAGAGTGGCGATATATCGCCGAAGAGTGGCGATATATGCAGGAATTGTTTAATTTTCATGTTGATAAAAACTGGTGTTGAGCAACAATATTCTTTTTAGAGCAGAGATGCACTTCTAAGATTTGTATAAGTTTATCATATTTCAATTCTGTTGGAGTTTTTTTTTTTTGAAGATACTAAAGAAGCTAACATATTGTAATAAGTAGCACCCATTGAGTTTAGTAACACCTGCGAACAAATTTCTTTATTTGAAAGCGCATTTTTTATTTCAAGAAACTTTTCAAAGCGTTGGCGATAATAGTTGAACAATTCCATCTTCAGATGGAAATTTTCAAAAGGTTGAAGTAAAACGGGATTTACAGATTACAATCCAGTACTTTGGTTTTGTTCACTATGACTTGGAATTTGTTTAGAAAGAATTTTATCAAAAAACTGCTGTTGTTGCATTTGAAACGTTTTAAAAAATTCTTGAAACTGATTTGCATTCATATTCGTTTCAAAATATTTGTAATAAAACGTCTTTAAAAACGTAAGATCAAAGTCACACAGAAAAATTGTAATATAAAATATAAAAAGTATATTCATAAAATCATAATTTTAGCTTTGAAAGTTCTTTACCTCGTCGACAAACTGTTCTCCCACGTTTAATTGTCTAGATTTTAGGGCAAATTTATGACCTTTTTTTAAAAAAAAAAATATTCCTGAAATAAAACTTCAACAACATAAACACACGCCGCGGATGGATACAGTTGTAAACATATAGCAACATTAGCGTAGTGTCTACAGCGAGCGCGAATGATCTACGCATCCGGATGTAGTACGCATGCGCTCCAAAGACCATGGACCATGGTATAAATTCGTGTTCATGAGTACTTTGAATTATTTCACTTTAAAATTTCTTTTTTATTTAGTATGAATAACGATGAAATAGAATATCTATAACTAAAAAATATTTCTTTTATTTTAAATATTATCTAAATACTTTTTTGATGAAACGGGAAATTTTAAAATTATAAATATTTTCTTCATAGCAAAAATTTATTGACTGCATTCACGTTGGTCAGCCAACCAACGTGAGCAACTGAAGCCTTGCAAGCAAGAAGTAATAACCGCATCACGGCCTTTTTAGCCGAAGAAACACATGTAATTGGCGTAGTAATATAGTTCCATATTTAAAGCGATTTATATAAAAAACAAGAGTTTTCCTGGAAAAAACGGAAACGTTACTAGATTCAGAAAGATTTTATTAACAACATATATTAATTATATGAAAATCCTTCGAGCCGTTTTAGAGATATTTTTCAGAATTTCAGTCCATTACTCCAATCGTTTTCCCATTTTGGCTTTAAATTGAGATTCAGATCTCAAAACATATTGCATGTAGAAATGTAAAATTTTCAGGATAGATTAAGACCGAAGATAAAAGACTATTTTGAAAAGATCAGAACAAAATACGGCATATTTGCTGAGATATTAAGTGTCGGCTTTTACAGATCACTTTGATGTCAAACTAGACGTATATATGAGTTCGCAGCGTTCACTTTGGGCTTCCGCTTGCGTCACTCGAAAAACTGTCGTTTTTCATGATTATACCCTTTAACCTTTAACGATCACGACTTAATATATTTAAAAAATTACTAAACTCATTTTAAAAATGGCTTTTAGACACATAGCTGATCCTAAATATTTAAAAAATAAAAAGTTAGCATTGTTTCTTTTCGAGAAATTTTTGGTTTGTAACATCTCTAAGTTAACCTTATTAAATTCAAATAATATTTAATTAATAAAACAAACACTTTGTAAGTAAACGTTATCGATTACAAAAACACGTAAAAGTTGTTTCAGGTGAAAATAATAGTCCAGCTCTTCATTAAATGAAAAAAAAAAACTAGATATGAGTGCATCATCAAACCAGCAATTCGCACTCGCGCACTCTAAAAAACTTCAAGTGACTTGTGCATTTAGCTTCCTTTGAAGCATTATTTGTTGAATTTTTGAATAGTTCTGCTACCTGCCGAACAGAAAAGGAACAAAAGTTTAAAACCTGGTTAAAACAAGGGGGAAATGTTAAAAAAACTGCTGCATAAAAATTGTTAAATTATGTCAAATGTTTGGTTTCGCTGCGAAACCAATGAACGTTAAAGGGTTAAATTTAACTCTTTGTAATCTTTTGTCCACTACTACGCCTCGAAATGACGAATATTCGTGGTTAAGGTTACGATACCGGCGCTAATATGAAAGGGTCTCATTCAGGTGTGCAAAAAGAATTTTAGAGAAAAACTCTAAAGCTTTTTATGTACCTTTTTCATGTCATTCACTCAATTTGATTATTAACGATGCTGCCAAAAAATCCGGTGAATTTTGCAACTTTTTTTACTCATTCAAGAACACTTTGTTTTCTTTTCGAAATCTACGTCCAGATGGTCAGTGTTAAAAAAACACATAACTTCTTTAACTTTAAAAAGTGTTAGTACGACTCGATGGGAAAAGCCGGATTGAGATTGTAAAACCACTTAGGAATGATTTGTCCAAAATATATGACGCACTAGGCAAAATTTCTCTAGATATGTCAAAAGATAGTAAGACAGCCTATAAGAGTAAATCACTGGCTAATAAAATAGCAAAATTTAAATTCATTTGTAGTGTTGTACTTTGGAATGATATTTTGACCAAAATAAATATTGCTTCAAAACATTTAGAAAGTCCAAAAATGGTCATACCGGAATCTATTAAGGTTTTAGAATCGTTAAAATATTTTTAAAAGACTTTCGTTACAATGGGCTTCCAACAGACTATGACTTCCGCAAAACAAATTGCAGATGAAATGGAAATAAGTAATGATTTTGAGCCATCGTGTTCGGTAAGAATTAGACGCAAAAGTAAACTATTCGCTTATGAAGGAACCGACACTCCTATCGATGACCCATCAAAAAAATTTGAAATTAAGGTGTTTAATTATCTTGTCGGTATATGCCAAAATTCAGTTACCGAGAGGTTTAAACAATTAAACGACCATAGCGATGTTTTTCAATTTTTGTATGATATTCCTTCCTTAACTGAAGTAAACTCAAGCACTATCTTTAACTACTGCAATGTATTGCATAATCATTTAACCGATGATATCCAGTTAAATAATTTATTTAACGAATTGTTAATTTTTAGGAATACCATAAAAAGGGGGATGAAAGCTGTTGATATTTTAAATCAGATGTATAAGAATAACTTAGTTGAAGTGTTTCCAAATATCTATATCTGTTTAAGAATTCTTTTAACTTTGCCGATAACAGTAGCTAGTATAGTGAACGCTCGTTTTCAAAATTAAAAATTATATATAAAAAAAAACAATACTAAAGATCTACGATGGCTCAAGAGCACCTTTCAAATTTAGCAGTACTGGCAATTGAAAATGAAACTGCTTCTGATATTGATTATAATGATATAATTAATGATTTTGAAAAATTAAAGGCAAGGCGTGTCAAATTTTAAAAGAAAATGAGTAATTCTTGTCATATTAATTTTTTGTAAATATTATTAATAATGAATACGTATATTTAATGCATATGTATATTTAACTGTAAATGAACGCGTAATTTTAAAATGCGATTATATTTATTACATAAATTTATAAAAACCTCTAAAAACATGTTGGCTTGTTTACATTTTTTACTTGTTTTGGATATGTTCTTGTAAATAATAAAAATACGTAAATGATAGCATTTTTCATCATGTCAAACGGATATGCGCAAATTCTGGAAAGTTTTACCATATTCTTTCCTTCATTATATAATGTAAGTTTATTTCCTGTAATTTAAATATGAAAATGAAAGAACCCAACCAATAAAAAGGTAGCAATTTCATAGAAATTCTGTATAGGCCCTTTGTTAGTTACTTCTTACTATCACTGTTTCTGTCTAATTATATTTGTGTGTATTATTTAATTATAATAAACTTCTTTATTGATTTTATAATTTGAAACTTTTATACAGCGTAAATGAATACCACTTTCCTTCATGTGTTTTGCTGAAAAACACTTATTTTTCATATTTCAAAATTTTCAGTCTGAAAATTAGCATACAATGATACTCATGGCATTACAGTATTCAACTTTGTAAAGAAAACCATGTAATTTAAAATTTTCAAAAAGTATTTTATTGTTTTATGGTCACTTTTTGTTTTTATAAGTATTATTAACAGTGTAACTATAATTATACGTTAGTGAACTATTATACTACAGTGCATACGGTTTGAGAATATACTTATTTTCTAAAAATTATCAATATATATTTTTTTTCCCAAAGAATGCTTATTAAATATAGATTATATTCTATCTAGCAAATGAAAATACAATCGCATTTTTAAGTACTACTGTTTGTGGCAATAGAACGATTTTGATCAAGAAAATGAAAGAGAAGTTAGATACTGAATTATTTATTTCACTGTTCATGTTTGTGTTCTTGTAAATATTAAGTCTAAGAAAAAAATTGTCATGTGTAAAATTTCAAATATTTCTCTTCATATCATAGCAAAAATTTCATACGTAGTTTGTTTTTGCACATTTATTATCTTTTTCTGGTTTTAAAACATGAATGCTTGATAATGTTTAGTTTGATATTGTAAAAAATGATTTTGTCAAAGAAAATCAAGGCAAAATAAATAAAGTTTTATTTCATTCTTTATACTGGTCGATCTTAGCACCCCGAGCAGTTGATATTTTCAAATTAACCTATTTACAAATTTGTCATATTCACTAAATCTAAAACAAAACGACTATTTAAAATTTAACTTTTTTATCAAAATAATAGAATTCGATTCATATGCAATTTAAATTTAATTATTTGTGAAAATTAATTCATCAATATCATTGTTAGTTTATTTGACCAAGGGTATAATGCTTTTTTTGACCGAATCGAAAAATTCCGTAACGAAAAAAAACCTAACACAATTCGGTAGACTTCGGCTGTACGAAGCTCGCACAGATCGAGACGAGCTGCTCCGAAATCGGACGAATACATAAGCAGCTGTTTGTGAGAAAGTATATAGGTGTATAGGTATCTATCATCTATGTACAACAGTGAATAGCTGTACGCGTAAAATTTGTGTATAAAGTAGATCAGATAAAACTTGAATATCTCCATTCGACTTGCAGGCCTTTAAAACCTATTAAATACCTTTTCTCTATTAAAATTTGTTTTCTTATCATTATTGTTATCTTATTCATTAATATCAAAGAAAAACCTTGAATATCCCCATTCGACTTGCAGGCCTTTAAAACCTATTAAACACCTTTTCTCTATTAAAATTTGTTTTATATCGGTCACCACGCTCAAAAAGTGTAACTTGAATTAATATCAAAGAAAAAAACTTGAATATCCCATTCGACTTGCAGGCCTTTAAAACCTATTAAATACGTTTTCTCTATTAAAATTTGTTTTCTTATCGAACACCACGCTCAAAAAGTGTAACTTGAATTAATATCAAAGAAAAAACTTTAATATCCCTATTCGACTTGCAGGCCTTTAAAACCTATTAAATACCTTTTCTCTATTAAAATTTGTTTTCTTATCGGTCACCACGCTCAAAAAGTGTAACTTGAATTAATATCAAAGAAAAAAATTGAATATCCCCATTCGACTTGCAGGCCTTTAAAACCTATTAAAATACCTTTTCTCTATTAAAATTTGTTTTCTTATCATTATTGTTATCTTATCATTATTGTTATCTTATTCATTAATATCAAAGAAAAACCTTGAATATCCCCATTCGACTTGCAGGCCTTTAAAACCTATTAAATACCTTTTCTCTATTAAAATTTCTTTTCTTATCATTATTGTTATCTTATCATTATTGTTATCTTATTCATTAATATCAAAGAAAAAACTTGAATGTCCCCATTCGACTTGCAGGCCTTTAAAACCTATTAAATACCTTTTCTCTATTAAAATTTGCTTTCTTATCGGTCACCACGCTCAAAAAGTGTAACTTGAATTAATATCAAAGAAAAAACGTGAATATCCCCATTCGACTTGCAGGCCTTTAAAACCTATTAAAATACCTTTTCTCTATTAAAATTTGTTTTCTTATTATTGTTATCTTATTCATTAATATCAAAGAAAAAACTTAAATATCCCCATTCGACTTGCAGGCCTTTAGATCCTATTAAATAACTTTTCTCTATTAAAATTTGTTTTCTTATCGGTCACCACGCTCAAAAAGTATAACTTGAAATTATATCAAAGAAAAAACTTGAATATCCCCATTCGACTTGCAGGCCTTTAAAAACCTATTAAAATACCTTTTTTCAAAAAATAGAGTTAGATCGGTGAAATTTGGTACATCGAGGTTTTCGATACCTACAAATCGATTGCGGATATTTTTGATAAATTCTCATTGCGGATATATTCTCATTTATTCAATAAAAGAAAAAAAATTGTTTTCTTATCGGTCACCACGCTCAAAAAGTGTAACTTGAATTAATATCAAAGAAAAAACTTGAATATCCCCATTCGACTTGCAGGCCTTTAAAACCTATTAAATACCTTTTCTCTCTTAAAATTTGTTTTCTTATCGGTCACCACGCTCAAAAAGTGTAACTTGAATTAATATCAAAGAAAAAACTTGAATATCACAATTCGACTTGCAGGCCTTTAAAACCTATTAAATACCTTTTCTCTATTAAAATTTGTTTTCTTATCGGTCACCACGCTCAAAAAGTGTAACTTGAAGTAATATCAAAGAAAAAACTTGAATATCCCCATTCGACTTGCAGGCCTTTAAAACCTATTAAATACCTTTTCTCTATTAAAATTTGTTTTCTTATCGGTCACCACGCTCAAAATGTGTAACTTGAATTAATATCAAAGAAAAAACTTGAATATCCCCATTCGACTTGCAGGCCTTTAAAACCTATTAAAATACCTTTTCTCTATTAAAATTTGTTTTCTTATCGTTCACCACGCTCAAAAAGTGTAACTTGAAGTAATATCAAAGAAAAAACTTGAATATCCCCATTCGACTTGCAGGCCTTTAAAACCTATTAAATACCTTTTCTCTATTAAAATTTGTTTTCTTATCGGCCACCACGCTCAAAAAGTGTAACTTGAAATTATATCAAAGAAAAAACTTGAATATCCCCATTCGACTTGCAGGCCTTTAAAAACCTATTAAAATACCTTTTCTCAAAAAATAGAGTTAGATCATTCAAATTTGGTACATCGAGGTTTTCGATACCTACAAATCGATTGCGGCTATTTTTGATATATTCTCATTGCGGATATATTCTCATTTATTCAATAAAATAAAAAAATTTGTTTTCTTATCGGTCACCACGCTCAAAAAGTGTAACTTGAATTAATATCAAAGAAAAAAAAAATACTGCATAAATAAAATAAATAAATAATTATAATTGCATAAGTTGATAAAAAATGCTATGCAATAGCTTTACCGCGGCAGTCCTCGAGTGCCACACGTATTTTTTTTTTTTTTTTTTTTTAAGTTTACCTGAATCCGACGCCGATAACAGAGAAAACAACCATAATTGTTTTCGGTTGTAATTTATTATAATTTACATTGTCGCCAAGAAAGAAAACCGCCAATTGGCAGTCCTTACATAGAATTACACCAGTCCTTCAAATTAGATTTAGATTTTATAGTATCAAACATTAAATACGAGGAAGTCTGTCTGAAAAATATTGTTCAATAAAACACAGAGTAGCATCAATATATTACAAAAAAGAAAAAAACTTTTTTTTTTGCTAATTCATTCTTCTTCTATTATTTTATTCATTCATCCAAACCAAAATAAATATTTATTTTATTAATTAAATAAATTTTTTTGAACAATTCCTCAAAAACAAGGATAAAAACTTTTTTTCTTTTCTTTTCTTTATTGTTTAGCAATGGCATGAGTTTCGAGCGTTACTTTCGTGAAACTTTGGCTTTTATTATTAAAAGGTTATCAAAAAAGTTTTTATTTATGTCTACTACAAGATTTTAAAAAGCTCTATAAGTTGCTTTTTTATAATAGTGTGTGGATAATTATATATAATTATCACTAATATTAATATTATCATTTATAATTAATACCTTTGAAAATCTTTGGCTTTTTATCAGGTTTAAGTTTTTTACTTATTTATTTCATTTATTTTTACATTTATATTATCAATGCAATAAATAACTTTTACCAAAGGTTAAGTCATTGAGATTTTCTTTTTGAAAATAAATAATCTGGTTTGTCGCTCACACAACTTTCGTTATCCTTCATTTCAATGTTATAAAGATAAATCGCAGGTAAAGCAGTTCCATCAATTACATTTAATAAAAAAGAACGTGTAGGGTGTAGGTATTTTGAGTAATCCTGCATATTTTCTATAAAGTATATGCACGTCATATTGTATACTTAAAACTAGTCCTATATGAAAAACACATCCAGCAATTTCAAAGTATAGACCTAAAATATCCTATATATTTTGATATTTTTAATATATACTTGGGTAGCCCTGCAAACGAATGTTTAATGATTTCCATACCACAATCTATACAAAACATATTTTTATGCATATATATATATATATATAAGTTAATTTCATTTTCTGTAGGGCAGGCTATGTTACCCTGGACTTACCAGAAATTTCCCCCCATACCTCATATAGACGTAATATATTTAAATTCTCTTGGATGGCCTTGTACACTAACCATTTGCTTGATCACAACAAAAAGTTTAGTGTAGCATCACTACATGATACAGATTTAGAATACCGAATGTGGACTTCCTGCTACTATTTTTTCTTGAGATATACTGATAAGACACACAGACAAGTAGACAGACACAAACACACACAGATCAACCACTAAAAACATGATTTTCTGATTCTGGAGACCTCAAAACGTGTAAATATAACAAAAACTCAATTTCGAAAATTTCATCCCAAAACAAAACTTTCTCTACTGTATAATGGGTAAGAGAAAGTAATTATAGTTAGCATGTTGATTTTCTTATGCTAATAAACATTTGAGTAGTGATGACGTCATATGGGCGGCAGATTAATGTTTGCCTCAGGCGGCAAAATATCTAGCGCCGGCCCTGGTGTCATCACATTTTGCAAATTAAGCATTATACCCATTCTTCTGCAACAGAGAGGGTTTAGCAGAGCTTGAATTCTCCGCCCTTTTCTGAGGTCTCTCTCATTTTTTCTACCACTATTTTTATGCATATTCTCTAATTCGTGATTAAATCGTGATTAAAATTCGTGATTAAATCGTGATTATAATTCATGATTAAATAATCACGGCACTATAATACAAAAACACAGAAAATATTTCTGTGTAAATGTAGTAAGAGCAAAGAAGCCAAAAATTTTTCATTTTTGAAAGTTTCCTGAAAATGGGCGGAGACTTCGAGCTCTGACTGTAGGAATCTCCACAAGCCACTCCTCTAATATGTTACAATTTGCCCCAAAATATTATTTCAACTTGTCCCATCGTATAATTTTGGACATTTTGTTTATTTATAAATAAATAAATATATATATATATATATATATATATATATAACGATTTATACAAAAAATAAAACATGTATATTATAACTCAACACACAGACTAAATAAATAGCTATAAACGTTTCTTTAAAGTATAAATTAACATACCTTTAATCAAAATTTACGAAATATTTTTTCCCCACTAACTAGCAAAAATGAAGCACGTGTGCACAACCTCTCATTGAGCATTTTTGTGGAGCACCGATTGTTCTTACATTATAAATCGCGTCATAAGAATCATGTTTATAAAAATATTTAATCACAAATGTTACAAACTATTTCGTAAATTGCGTGTTACTTCTTAACCCTGTGACAACTATCCCCAATATCATTATTTTTGTAATAAAATGTACTATGGATACAAATACTTTGGTTAGAAAGAATATAATTATAATGTATACCCATTTGTAATATATATGTGAATACATAAAATTTTGTCCTGAAATTTTTTATCTTGGGAGAATAACGCCTACAGGCGGACCTTACTGTAAAAAAACAAAATCATACGGTCGCGAAAGTGTTAACAATTTCGCGACCGCATGCTTTTGTCTTTTCGACGGTAAAGTCCACCTATAGGCGTTATTCTCCAAATTTACAATATTTCAGAACAAAATTTTCCATATTTAACTTTGCATTACAAATGGATATACATAATAATTATATTCTTTCTAACCAAAGTATTTGTATCCATAGTATATTTCATTGAAAAAAAAAATGAATAGTGGGTATAGGCTTATAAAATAAATAACATACAAATTACGAAAGAATAACCCACTGGCGGAGTTACAGATTTTCAAATGACGTGAATCTACATCAGCGGTCGAGAAAGTATTAGTTTGCTTTTAAAGCAGACAACCATATTACATTGAGTTCAACACTAAAAGAAAAATTTTCTACACTAATTAAATAAGTATTATAAATTGCTACGTATGGTATAATAATTGAAACATGCTAACAGATTAGACGAAAATTGAAAGATGTCTCATTCAAAAGTCATAATTCGTCACTGTTTTGTTTTAAATTCATATTTAATTAAATAATTTAAATAGTAATTTTTTTTTAAAGGATAATCTGTTTGCCAAGGAGTGATAATGGTATGGCATTCATTTTTAAGTTCAGATTAAATATTTAGTAAAAGCATTATCCCCATAAAAAGGAAAACATATAACATTTTGGGATTTGTTGTTAATGTAAACATGTTTTAAAATTAAATTAAAAAGCTAATTTTATTGAACGTATTTTTTAAAATAAAATGAAAAATTACACTATTTACTGTAAATGAATGAAAAAGTTAAGAAAAACTAATATTTGATACTTTAACACTTTGAAATGAATCTATATGTTTTATAGAATTCTTAACCCTTTCAGGGGCGGTGATGCCACTACAGCATCACCTAATTTTAATTTTCAACTGAAAAAACTCATCCCGGACATTTTTTAGCGAAATTTAATTTTTATAACATAGCAGAAGAAGGTCGGCAATTTTTTTAATTTTGTTTGTGAATTCTGGTGGCAGTGTGATTAAAATGATCCAAATTACCTTGCGCCGTAAAGGGTTAAAAACAAAAATAAGCTAATAATATGTTAGTTAGTAATATTGTCATTGTTTACTGGAGATTATTAGCTAACATCTAACATACTCTGTATTTTAAGTCAAATGTACGCTAATATTTTCAAATAAACAATAAAAATTATAATGTTTATTTAGGGCTAGAATTGATTATTATTTTCATTAAAAACCTAAGAGATATCATTTTTAAAGAAAGCACAATAGGGGAGGAGAACAAGCTTTCTCTGTAAAGCTTTGGTAGGGAGGTTGGTTTCTATTTCCATTTTTCGCATAGAGTATTTGAAACGTCTCTACATCATTATCTATGCTTTTAACACTTCCAACAGTGGAAAATGGATATTTTCGTTGAAAATGTGTCTAGCACAAATTCATTCAAAGCAATATTTAGCAAACCAGTTCTCTTGGTGTATTTTTTGTATACTGTTGCCCTCCGTGGCCGAGTGGTTATGTCACCACACTGCTAATTGCTTTCGAGTGTAGGAGAGCGGGTTCGATTCCCCATCTGGCCCTGGGTGTCTTTCCATTCCTTCGTATTGCAATTCTGTCATTTGCTATCTGTAATTATCTGACGAAGATTTACAAGCGGACTGCATGTCAAGCATACAAATCTGGAGTATATGTTGTACAGTGTATTTATATCAGCATTAGTGCAATCATTGTAGGTGTCCAATAAATAAATAAATAAATAAAATAAAAAAATTGGTTCATATCAAACACCATCGTCCTTTTCTCTTCGTAGTTTAGGTTTGTTTTTTAAATATATTTTTCTACCATTCCTTCATTTGTCTGTATTGTTGAATTGCCTTAGTTTTAGGAGTAATCTTTATTCTTCCTTTTTTCTTTTCTGTCTCACACAAACCATCCTTCCCTGAACCGTAATGTTCCATCATTTCAATAAAACAGCCTATTAGTAATAGCATGCAATTTTAAGAATTAAATTAACTTCTAATTCATAAAACTATGTTATTAAGTGTATAAAACATGCGAAACAATCATGTTATGACCAATTAATGGTATTGAAAAAACATTTTGAATTATAGCCATTTATTTTGGTGTTGTAAAATAGCCTTTTTGACTCAAAAACTCACAGAACTCAACAAAAATGATGCATAGCAACAAGGATGGTGCTATGGCACCTTCATGGGCGAGAGGACCTGATTATTAACAAAGACAGATCAAATAGAAATTTTTTTTAATATTTATTATAAAGCTAAACTGAAAGAGTAAATATTCATTACTAGGTTAAAAAAAAAAAAAAAAAAAAAAAAAAAGTAAATTTCTGATTTAAGTCTCCTTTTACTTTTTATAATTCCTTAGATGCTGGTAGTCAAAGATTATGTTATTCTGTGGAATATTTGTTAAACTCTTCCTATTATTACCAGTAGTCAAAGGCCATGATATTATGGGGGAAATTTATGAGAATTACTCATTACTTAATTTAGTATATTTGTAATTTTTTTAATTCTGTTTACACATTCAGAAAATTTTGTTCTTTTTTTTTAAATTTGTTTTTAAGTTGTTAGTAATTTATTTTGTGCGGAAACATATGGAAGCAGAACTAAATGCATTTTTCACATTTTATTGCATAAAGTATTAAAAAAAAAAAAAAAAAAAAAAAAACTTATGAGGGAAAAAAGAATTAAGGGTTTTGATTTTTCTGAATATTAAAACGGAATTTTAAAAATGAATACTTGTTTTATAGAAGTACATGCAGATGATTTTGCTAATGGCTATTATGAGAGAAATGCCAAGTTGGTATTCAGCCAGGGTGGTTCAAGTTGTACAACATCCACACAGTAAGCATAATGCCTGGTTTCGATTCAAAGCTCTGGCATTTTTCATTTAATCGGTATAAAATATCATAGTTACACTCCTATTTCTCTTGATGAATATTCAGGGTTGATGAATAATATTTTTAAGTGAAATTATGTGGTGTTTCAGAGTCGTGCCACGGTTAACAGTCTCATCCATTATATATGTGCTTGCAGACACACCGGTTTTACCAACAGTTATTATGTGAGAAATGCCGAGTTAGTAATCAGCCAGGGTGGCTCAGTCATACAGCATCCGCATGGAAACTGAGTACCCTGGTTTGATTTCCAGCTCTGCTACTTTTCATGTAGTTGTTATTAAAAAAAAAAAAAAAAAAATCAACTCTACAGTTCTATTTTTCTAGATAAATATTCAAGGTTGATGAATAATATTTCTAGTAAGTATTTTTTCATTTGTATCATTCATTATTAAACATAGTGTTGTTCTCAACTTGAAATAAAAACTGCACTTCTTTAAGACTACACATCAGTTAGGTTCACCTTTCGTCCCTCCTATTTATTATTGGGTTTTTGTTGCTACATGTCATAAGATGTTTCATATTTTTTTGTTTGTTTGTTTTCTTTATTTGCTAAATTACTTCCTATGAAAATATTCCCTTTTATAATAGTACTCAAATTCTTAAAAATTAAATTTAAATGTTTGATTTTATTTTATAAACTTAACTTAGACTTCTAATTTTCAATCTCAAAAAGAAATATTTAAGAATAAAAAAAAAAAAAAAAAAAAAAAAAAAAAAAGGAAAAAAAAAAAAAAAAAAAAGGAAAAATCTCATTAATATAAAAGGCGACATGTTCAAAAAGTGAAAATCAAAATACTTTCTTGTTTAATGAGGCAACCTAATGCTCCTATTACACACAAAGATTTTTCGCACAAATTTTGAGACAATTGTGTTGGTTCAAATCACCTCAACGCCCAGTATAATAGGAATTGGAAATTTGAACATTTCTTTCTGGCAAATCATAAAAAGTTGTTCAAACAAGCAACTTTTTCTTCTGTGACAAGCCAATGAGAAGAAGGCTGCTTATACGCATCGATATAAGATAACACTGGCGGAAATTCATTCATCGTTGTTATCTTCAGTCTCCCGTAGAGGCTTCGCATCATTCCCGTTAAGAGAGCGATAAATACACGCGCCTTGACATGTACTATACACACTACAAACTAATTTTTCGAAGCGACTTCTTTTATGTGTGCGAAGTGTGCACACGTGCACAATGGTATTTGCTGCAATATAGATTTTCCTATATATTTTTAATTCATGCACTGCAAGGTAACAACAACCAGTGATGAATGTTTTTTTTTCCATGTGCAAAAGAGTACATACATGCATGACAGTAATTGCTACAGAACCGAGTTATGCGATTTATACACAGTCAAGTAACAGTACATAGTGATTGTTTTTTTTTATTATTATTAATTTTCTTGTGTGTGAAGCGTACAAACATGCTTGAAAGTGATTGCTGCAATACAGATTTTCTCGCACTTTTTAGATTTATGGACAGCTTGGTAGCAGCACACAATGATTTTATTTTTATTTTATTTTATATTGTTGTTGTTTTTCATGCACGTGAAGCTTTCAACAGTAACTGATTATAAATTTACCATACCATTTGAATTTAAAAAATTGCGATTATTCAGTGGCTTGAGTATAATATGCAAGCACCCCAAAAAATACATTTAAAAAAAAAGTATTTTCATATTATAACTTTCCTGTTCTACTTCATTACTTTAAGAAGGATGATCCGAATTCATAGCAGGGGCTTCAGTTAGCATGAGGCATTTGCTTATCTGGGTTCAGTTCACAGTTTTCTTTTTTCTTTTTTTTTTTTTTTTTTTTTTAATGAGAATAAATTAAACAAGTACAGGTGGTACTTGCCCAACTGGCAAATATTTATGAAATTTTAAATTTCGACATGGTTGGGTGTTACATAACGAAAATTGCACCGTGCAAATCAGAAGGGTTTGACACAGGGGAAAATTTACTTTCACCCACCTTTTGGTGATTTTTCTGGAATTCGCCAAAATGGCATTGTTCCGAATAGCAAACATCCACTGGCAGCATACAAAAGTGAGCTTGGTGAAAAAGTGCTTTACCACACTGCTTGGAAACCTTTTTCAAAATCGTCAGTTTGGCACATTTTTGCAGTTTTGCTTCGTGATGTTTTCAAAATGGGCTAATTTATACGTTTTAAATCAACTATAAATCAACCTAAAAATAAAGTGTAAAAAGGAGCTTTTCAGAAACTTAAACAAACGAAAATTCAAATAAAAATTCAAATTTTTAAAAATTGCACAATTTTCATAAAGGAAAAGTATAAAATAATAATTATTATAAGGTTGGTAGGTAGGCTCTAACGTCGTACTGGTACTGTGCTATGGGTAGTTATAAACATTACAAACCAAAAAATACCATAAATAATTGAAAAACACAACAAATACATATATGAATAAAAAATAATTTTTTTTCACTTACCCTTTCCAAACTTTTGTAGAAATTTTTCTCGGAATAATAATAAAAAAAATAATAATAATTAGTTCTCCGTCAAAACTGAAACCTCCATGAAAATTGAATAATTATCTACACTACGCAAATTAACACATTTAATATACTACTTCAAAGTTTTTGTCAAATATATTCAACATAAATACTGCATACTCTAAAACCATTAATTAACAAACTTTTTACATAAAAACAGGAACGACCAGCTCCATTCAAAATGTGTACACACGGCACATGTAAAAAAATACAAAATCGCCTACTGTTGACATTATTAAAAAGAAAAAACAAACCAAACATATCAAATAAACTTCTGCCATACCAATGGACGTAGGTAAGTTGGATTTAACGTCACAGTAGTACTGCGCTATGGGTAATTGGCGACGGGCTATTGCGGCACCGGCAAGATGCCACTTAACGGTACCGGTTCCGTATCTTTTGTGTGCGGTGGGCCAACTGACGGCCCGATGCATCGGCACACGTCCGGACTAGGGAGCCTGAACACAGAGAAAGAGAGGTCAAATAATTAATATCGCGTTTTTACAACAGACAAATAAATATGAATAGTGAATACTTTTTTATAATAATACTTTTTTTTTTTTTTTTTTTTTTTGTAAAAAAGTTCGTTTTATTTTTTAATTTTCTTATTGATAAGACGTAATTTTAATTACTTTAGAAGTAAATTAAATATACAATTATGGAGCTAGCTTTCATTCAAAGATGAAACGAGGATGCGGAAAAACGCAACCGTCGCCAAAGTGGCAATAACTTTCGACATTCTGTAAACATAACAACCCCATTCAGCTTTTACGCTCTCTTCATCTGGTAAAAAAAATTGCGGCGACGCATGCGTATTAGTAAGTTTACTTCTGCTTGTCGTCTCCCTCAATATAAAGGCTCCCTAGTTCGGATCCCAATACCGGCAATGCCAAAACTATTGCTGGCAAGCTGCCGTGCCGACTGTATACCGATACCTGTCCTAATAAATACCGACTATTGGCAATCACTAAATGCAAAAAAAAAAAATAAAAATAATTCATGCTATTCGATTTTGAATAGCATGACTCTTAATATATATAAATATATTCAGTGCAGGATTAAAGTAGCATAAAAAGCAACTTCAAAAATGCAATTACTTTAACTCTCTCTCTCTCTTTTCTTTTTTTTTTTTTTTAAACCTGATGAAGGAAAACATTTATAAGAAAGAAAACAGCAAACTTAATTTATTTTTCACATATAACTGTTTCAAAGTTTTTTCTTAACTTATCACAATAATAAGTAGAAAAAAAAAATTAATCACATACATAATATATTATTAAGTTACATATAAAATACAAAAACGATTGATTTACATCTAATTTTTAAATTTTAAGGCCTTTTTTTTTTTTTTTTTTTTTTTTTACCGTTAGTGATCTAATATTTAAAAAATAAATTAATATATCTGATTAATTTAAAATGGATATTTTTATTATCTTATCTTTATATTTTAAAAAACTTATAATATTAAAAAATAAATAAATCTTACCCTTTTACATAAAAGTTATGCATTAAAAGGGGAAAAAAAAAAAAAAAAAAACTTTTAATTAGGACAAATAAATCTACATTTTTTTAAATTATTATTTTACGAATCTATACTTCAAATAATGAGTTTTTCAAGATTATGATTTATATAAAATAAGTCTTTGAAATTTATAATGATTATTTATTTATTTATTTTTTATTTAAATATTTCAAATTCTTTAACATTACAAGTGAATGATTTGCAGAGCATTTCTTTCAATTCTTTAATTTACAAAACAATATTATTTCAATAATTTAGGTTTTTAAATGACTACTACATATAAAATATTGTTAGAAGTTTTACTTTTTCTTTCCCAAATAAGTTTCTAATTGACAATTTTTTATGCACTATTACATAAGAAAATTTTACTGAATTCTCTCGTTTACACAACACAAAGCTTTTAAAAAATAACATTTTTTAAAAAATAAATCAGGTATTTATATACTACAAATATCGAACTTGATTTTTTTTTAAATCATGATTTATTATATGTATGATTAAAGAAATACTTTTAATAAATTTTAGATCATTTATTTAACAACAGTATGTAAAATTCTATAAAATTATAATTTTATATGTTACTTTTATCCCCATTCCCTTAACAAAATTTCATTATATATTTTTTCTAAAGCCATGATTTATTTTTAGTAATTAATAATGTAGCATCTTTTAAAAATATCTTTTTAAAATCGTAATTTATTTATTAATAATCTGTTCTTTCCCTTTTTTAAAAGAAAAATGAAATAAAATAATTAAATAAATTAAGATATTTTATTCCGATATTTAACCTAATAATTATAAACAAATATATTTTTTAAATGCGCAATATATTTATATGAGTTATTTTGATTAAATTTTAATAGTTTATTTATATACGATATAAAAAAAAAAAAAATTCGGTACTGTAGCTATAATTTAAGAAAAAACTGAAACAGTTATAAGTGAAAAATAAATGAACTTACTTTACTGGTTTCATTCCTATAAGGAATTCTGCTACTGTAGATGGAGATAAATAGCCATTTTAATTGTGAAAGAAAATTCAACCTTGTTTTTCCCTTTTTCTTAAATTTCAATTTCAAAAAGTGAAAAGGAGAAAGAAAAATGAAAAAAGAAAATGTTTGATGCTTTTTTAAAATATTTAAATATAATATATCTAGAATTTTCCATATTGCATATGTAGAACACACAACAGTACTAGAGAGTAAAATAACTATTGACTTTAACTTGACTGTCGATTGTGACCTCTGTCTGACCCTGACGAATTTTTAAATTGACTCTGAAGTGCAGTTTCCACTGAGGCAGGTTCTAAGTCGTTTCGAGCAGCGCTATTCAGAATCCTTTGATGTGGTCAAGCAGTTGGACCTAGTTCGACGAGGTTCAATGAGGTTGGTTCGAAGGGGAAAGTTCCTGGTTCTAACCCCCAGCTGAGATAATTGAGGGGCCAGAGGCAGATATCTTTGTCAATATTGCATGCTTTCCTTTGAAGTAACTGTGCAATCTGATAAAAAAGGGCTACAACTGATGACAAGACATAAGCGTGATTAATGACTTTTTGAACCTTGTTCTAGAGCTCGTAGTGGAAACCGGCCTTAAGTTTTCTAACGTCATTAGTTAAGGAGGGGGGAAGGGGAAGCATAGAAGTGACCTTCGTGTGTATATCGAATACCGAGATGAGCACATGTCTTACTTGAGGAAAAAATAAATAAATATGTAAATAAAAGAAGAAAATTGCATCAATTGCTATTTCTTATTAAATAAAAATGCTATATTTCAATTTAAATATATTTTTTCTCTCATAACGATTAGTAAAACTAATTTAATAATGTAATAAATGACATTTCGAATTTCATTCTATTTGATTAATTCGCATTAAATAATACTTCTAGAAAATGATTAACTTTATGACATGGGGGGAAAAAGGAGAGAGAGAGAAATTTTATTTATATTAAAATATTTTATCTCTCTCTTTTGCTCAAGTTATAGTACTAATAATTACTGTTACAGTAAATTGTGAAGGAAAAAAAAATAATAGTGATCTAAATATTTGAAAATAATGAGAAAATTTTGCTGATGTTCATGTAAATTCTTGACGAACATTAATAAATGAATAATTTTATAAAATAAACTTAATAAACACTATTACTAATTTTTTTTTTATTAATATCTAACTCAAAGCTTCCGCTATTATTAAAATAACTGAATAGACAGCATTGTAATACAGAAGAAGTTCTAATACAGTTACAGTTAAAAAATAAGGTCTTGTAAAAATCACGATAAAATTTATATGCGTGTTTAAAAGTGAATTATACCCTTTTTTAATATTTGTACAACGTGAAGTCTTTACAAATTTTAAAACTTTCTGTAGTATCTAATTTTTTGTAATGACTTCACGTGTAAACATATTAAAAAAGGGTATAAAATCACTTTTAAAACACGCATATAAAATTTTATCGTGATTTTTACAAGACTTATTTTTTAACTGTAACTGTATTGAACTTCTCCTGTATACAATGCTGTCTATTCTGTCTATTTTAATAATAGCGGAAAGCTTTGTGTTTGATTTTAATAAAAAAAATTGTATATACGTGTTTTAAAAGTGATTTTATACCTTTTTTTTAATGAGAAGTATACAGTCGACTGCAAAATTATTCGAGCACTAGCCAATAATTCCTATATTTAAAAAGTACACTTAAGACTGTTTTGCTAAGTAAATCCTTGTTGAATCATGTTCTTAGACTGATTAAGAACATGACTCGACAAGGATTTATTTAACAAAGCTGTATTAAGTGCACTTTTTTTGGCAAGGATTATTGCTAGTGCTCGAATAATTTTGCAGCCGACTGTAGTTAAAAAATAATAATAATAAAAATAAAATAAAATAAAACACAGATCGGCAAAAATAAAATTGTCCACGATCGGATCGTTGTTTGCATATCTGATCGGACCGCTTTCGGGAAAGGGATACCGGTCAAGTGTCACTTGCCGATACTAAATGGTTGCCGGTTTTTAGCCGTAGAGGAACCGACACGCTTTAAAAGGATGCCTTCTTAAGTATCGGCTGCCGGAATAACCGATTTCCCTCTTTCGATGCCAACAAAGGACCGACACTGCCGGTTGCGGCCCCAACGCGTGCCGAAAGGTGTGTGTTTGCTGGGGCAGCGATCAGTAATACGTACGTTTGTAAGCTATGTGTACACGAAACTCCCCCTTAAAAAAAACCACTATATACCTCACGTGCAATCTGCCTAAATCTTTAAAATGCACGAAATTTCGTTTTGCAGCAGTAAGTAATTCGTACGTCATAGTATACTTCGTGTACATAAGAATAAGAGAAAAACATATTCTCAAAAACGAACAAAATTTCATTTCTCATTGATCAGTAAATACGTACGTCTGTATGCTTTGCGTACATGAAAGCAAAGAAAAAACATCACTAAATATCTCATCCATAAACTTCATGAATCTTTAAAACGCACAAAATTTCATTTCGCAGCAATCAGTAATACGTACAAACCCCCCCCCCCCCCAAAAAAAAAAAAAAAAAAAAAAAAAAAAAATTCCTTACGCGCAAACTACATGAATTTCTAAAGTACATGAAACTTCGTTTGGCAACAACCAGATCCGCAAAAATCACACAGCTTCAAAACATGGTGAGGTTACCACAATTCATACATCGATCGTTCAACGATGGATAAACATCGAGGGTGCCAAAGCTGGCATCTTTTTCGGCAATCGCAAACAAGGCGTTAAGCAGTATCGTAAAGCACATTCCACCCTAATTATAATTGTCACAAATAAAAAAAGTAAAACTCAAAACATAAAATCACATAATATAAATGCTGAAAATTCCCAATCGCAGGAATATGTAATACACATGTCTGTATGTTTCGTATACATGAAAACAATAAAATATCACTGAATACCCGTATCTCAAAATAAACAAATTTTGTGCTATTGTAATTAGTAATAGGTACGTGTGTACACTTTTAGTGTACATAAAATTGTACTCGAATTGTTTTTGCTATCAATAACTGATCTTCATTTTAATGGAGATTGTGGAAACACTTCATGTTAAAAGTAAATCACACTAAGGCAACAAAATGCCTGATGCGCCAGCTCGTATATATAGGAGCCTTATCTACGAAAAATCAAAACTGAACCAAAGAAAAAAAAGTAAACAATGAATATATATATTGCAACAATTTGGTATTCATAATATTCATAAGTCTTGTATTTTCTTTAACATGGTTAATTTAAGATAATAATGTTATTAAACAATGTTTACATGGATAAAAAAACAATATGTAAATTATTTAGATAATGCAACGATACATTCATAATCAACTAATGATCATTAAGAAAAAGTATAAGAAAGAATTCCTGTTTTCAATTTATTGTTTTTATTGAGACTAGCAAAGTTGTTCCAGATTAAATACATTTTCTTCTTGCATTTAAATGAAAGAAAATTTGCATGTTCATGCTTTAAAATAGACTCAATGGCATTACTAAAAAGTAATAAAGACTGAACACACTCGCGCACAAAAAAAAATACATCTTGTATTAAAAATATAAATATTTTAATATGTTAAATGCAGAACTTGATATTGAAATACAGCTTTCTACAAGTATGTTATCCAACTGACAAATGATTTTTGTCCTACTGTGTCAATAATATTTTGAAAATTTAGTTCTCTTTTGAATCTCGATTTCTTAAGTTTCTGTCTTGATTAGCTGTTGATTCTATAAAAACAAGGTCGGTCGGTCGGTCGGGTTTTACGTCGCACTAGTGCTGCTCAGATGGGCAATTGGCGACGGTCTGGGACTCACCCCTAGAGGTGGTCCGGAGACATGCCATCTCAATTTTGATCCTCCACGGAAGGGATGGCTCTCCCGCTTCGGTGACCCCCAGAGGTAAAATTTTTTATGGGAACACGGAGGACATTGCGGCCACGACAGATTTTACGTGCACCAGCCATCATTAGTGTACACGGCGGTATTTGGCCGGCTCGAGTACCGAACCCGCAATCTTCCAATTACGAGGCCGGCGCTCTACCGACTGGGCTACCGCGGCACCTATAAAAACAAGGAAAAACAGTTAAAATGGTGATAATTAATAGAGCTAAAATTGTTTGAAAATGTTCATTTTAAACAAAACTTTATTATTATTATTAACAACTGGATGTTCAAAAGTTTTAATCTTCAGAAAAGGATCTTTGTGAACAATCTAATGCGTGGCGTTATGTAAAATAGCACCGTGCACAAGACTATGCCACCAGCATCACAAGCGGATGGAGTCAGAACTGATCATAATGTTAACAAACTTAGAAAAATTTTCTACTTGTAGCATAGGGAAAAAAGATGAAGTGCAAGAGATTTATTAGTGCTAGAGGCCTATCAGTCGGTACAGTTGTCGAATTTTTATAATACACTCTTAATTAGTGCTAGAGGCCTATTTCAGTCGGTTTATTGAATGGGGATTTATTGAATGAAGTCCCCCCAAGGCCCAACTTTGACATGAGTCTCCCCCCAGGCCCAACTTTCACATGAGTCCCCCCAAGGTACCCCTATTTCAGTCGGTACAGCGTTGTCGAATTTTTATACGTCACTCTTAATTAGTGCTAAGGGCCTATTTCAGTCGGTTTATTGAATGGGGATTTATTGAATGAAGTCCCCCCAAGGCACAACTTTGACATGAGTCCCCCCCCCAGGCCCAACTTTGACTTGAGTCCCCCCCAAGGTACAACTTTGATATGAGTCCCCCCAAGGTACAACTTTGACATGAGTCCCCCCCAAGGTACAACTTTGACATGAGTCCCCCCCAAGGCACACCTCCCCCTCATTGGGAAAAAGAGAAAAACGTTGTTTTGCGGGTATAAGACAGTTTGGACTTCCAACATTAGTCTGTTTATTGAAAGGGGATTTATTGAATGAAGTCCCCCCAAAGCCCAACTTTGACAAGAGTCCCCCCCAAGGTACCCCTATTTCAGTCGGTACAGCGTTGTCGAATTTTTATACGTCACTCTTAATTAGTGCTAGAGGCCTATTTCAATCGGTTTATTGAATGGGGATTTATTGAATGAAGTCCCCCCAAGGTCCAACTTTGACATGAGTCCCCCCCAGGCCCAACTTTGACATGAGTTCCCCCCAAGGTACCACTATTTCAGTCGGTACAGCGTTGTCGAATTTTTATAATACACTCTTAATAGTGCTAAGGGCCTATTTCAGTCGGTTTATTGAATGGGGATTTTGAATAAAGTCCCCCAAGGCACAACTTTGACATGAGTCCCCCCCAAGATACCAATATTTCAGTCGGTACAGCGTTGTCGATTTTTTATAATACACTCTTAATAGTACTAAGGGCCTATTTCAGTCGGTTTATTGAATGGGGATTTATTGAATGAAGTCCCCCCCAGGCACAACTTTGACATGAGTCCCCCCCAAGGTACATTTTTTACATGAGTCCCCCGAAGGCCCAACTTTGACATGAGTCCCCCCCAAGGCCTAACTTTGACATGAGTCCCCCCCCAAGGTACAACTTTGACATGAGTCCCCCCCAAGGCACACCTTTGACATGAGTCCCCCCAAGGCACACCTCCCCCTCATTGGGAAAAAGAGAAAAACGTTGTTCTGCGGCTATAAGACAGTTTGGACTTCCAACGTTATTTGTTACAATATCTGCAGCTGAAACACATTGGTTTGATTTAATGAAAACTTTATCATGGAATTTAGATCGTCACGAATTAACTAAAGAAGAATTTGTCGATATTAACAAGTTTAGCAGTAGGCCTCTGGCACTAAATTAAAATCTGTCAATGTCAGATTTTCATGTTTTAAATAATGAAATAATGTCGTGTCTGTATAATTTTTTCCCTTTTGTTTTCTGTTTGAAAGACTGGGCGAGGATTTGCTCCTTCTCTGGCCCAGCCCTAGCTACATTCATGCGAATTATAAAAGAAATATTAAATATTAAATTTATTTAAGCTATGACAAAATGACGTCATTATAAAAAAATTTAATTTTAATTTAATTTAGGAAATAAAAAACGCGCATGCGCAATGAAGTACAAAAGAAAATAGAGCAATATAATTAAGCCTAGGGCTACTATCAACTGCACTCGCTTATCTTTCCCCCACTTTAAAAATGTACCAATTACCCTCTGACATGCAAATGTCTCCTGCTACCTGAAACCCTCGTTACTTATTTAGATCCTTCCACTGAAAATAATGAAATAGAAAATGAATGATGTAATAAAAAAACGTGTAAAACTTGTGTTGTATCAAGCACGTATGTACGCTTCGTGCAGATGAACAGAAAAAATCACTGGACATCTCTACCTCGCTCTGCATGAATCTGGGAACGCATGTAACACGTTTTTGCAGTAATCAGTATCACGCACGTATATACACTTCGCGCTCATGAAAATAATATTACTGTACACCCCTTCCACGCTGTGCATGAATCTGAGAACGCATGTAACGCGTTTTCGCAGCAATTAGAATCACGCACGTATGTACGCTTCAAGCGCATGACAACAAGACCAAAAAAAAAATCTCTGGACACCCAAACATCCTAACATCGCTGTTCATGAATCCGAAAACGCATGTAAATCGTTTCCGCAGCAAACAGTACCACGCACGTATGTACGCTTTGCGTACATAAAAACAAAAAAAAAAAAATCACTGGGCACCCTTACCTCACTGTGCAGGAATCTGAGAACGCATGTAACTCGTTTCTGCAGAAATTAGTATCACGCGTGTATGTTTTACTTTATGGTGACGATAGACAAATCTAACTAGATTTATTAATTCTTGAGATACATAATAATAGAAATGAGCTCGCAAGCTGTATTCATTAATTTATCTGCAGCTTAAATATTTCAAAAAATTTAATACTAATTATAATTATTTAAGTTTTCAAAATGATGCCAGATAAATTCACAAGCTGTCGTTGTTAGAGATTAAATCATTGAATGTTAAAAAATAGGAAGTGAAAGTGAGAAAACAATTCTTCCGGATAATTAAAGGGAAAAAATTCCCTTGCACTCGATCGCTTTTCCCTATGCCTATTAGCGGATTTTTTAGTCCAATAATATTGCGATCAGTTCTGCTTCCATCCGCTTTTACCAGCATCAGCATATTACCTCTATCAGGATATCAAAATAAAGGTATGTTTTCCAGAGCTTCTAGGAACAACGTCCCTTCACGTAACGTACTTATACGCTAATCTGAATAATTGAAACCATAGCCAAGAACTAGCAACACAGAAAGATTCGATAAGATTTAACAACTCAGACTAATCTTCAGAATTTATATATAGAAACAGAAAGCAGTAATTATACAATGGTAGTAATAAATATGTATATATTTCAAAAAATAAATAAAAACAATAGGACAGATATTATTAGTCGTACAAGTCAAGGAAGGTCATGTATATTGTTTTAAACAGATAATAATAATACAACATAATTCTGTCGAATCTTTAACATTAAATGCATCAGAAAATCATAATCAAAATCTCGGTTTAATATTACAATTCATACATCTTCAATATCAGCCATCAGCAATGTAAAATACACGTTGAAAAGTTGTGCGGCTACAGTTATCGTTTGCAGTTATTCGAATTATAAAAATCAAATATTATCGTTTGAATTTGAAGTAATATTATTATTGTTTTTGTCATTGTTTAGTGGCAACGAGATTATTACTTTTGGTTTTGTAGAATGTGAATAGATGTGTTTGTGTGTTTTGTTATGTCGTGATGTACTTATTTATATTACATATAAAGTTTATAATAATTAAAATGACATCCGACATTTAGTGACCCGGACATGATTTGAACACTCAACCTTCCGAAATGTAAATACTTTCAAATATAAATTCTGAAATGTAGTACTGCACGTACGTGGACATTATGCTTCTTTTCGCTTTTGCTATACATTAAAATATCGTCCAAATAGGTAAAACAAAATGTAAATTCCCCTAAAATTTCGTTCGTGAATCTTTGAAAAGTTTGAACTGCTCCGCACAAACCGAAGTTTAAGTAAGGGAATTCAAAAAGGCCAAATGGAATACAAACCGCTTCTTTTAGAATGTGTTCAGAATAGACTAGTATGTGAAAATAGTCTGGAACAATGTAAAGTTTTGAAAAAAGTTTGCAGCCATAAAGAGAATTGAAAAAATTTTGTATGTGCGGTATGGGGTACCGATCTGGTATCGTGCGGGCATTCAGTTGGCGATAATCACCAACTGGACGAATGCTACCTGAATTTTTTTGGCAAAACGGGCAAAGGAGACGGCCAAGGGAATTTTGAACGTCTGCATATACCTTGTTCCATCATAAATTGAAATTTTATTTTACTGAATTATAAAGTTTAGGGTTTAAACGTCTGGGTTTACTGTGTACGGGAGGGCCAGTTGTTTCTATATATTGCACTGTGTTATGTTCTCTTAGGCCACCTTATTGCAGAAAATGGAACAAAACCCCTACCCGATAAAGTAGAGCCAATATTAAAGTATCCCTTACCTGAAACTATTAAAGATCTTCAGTGCTTTCTGGGATTCTTGAATTTATTTAGGCGTCTTTTACCGAACCTAGCCCAACACCAAACATTCCTAAATGATTACTTGAGAGGTGCAAAGAAAACAATAAAACAAAAATTGAATTGGTCAATGAAGCTAAAGCGCAATTTGAAAAGTGCAAGGAATTAATCTCAAATGCAGTCCTTCTGATTCACCTAAAACCGGATGCTAAGTTAATTTTCCAAGTAGATGCATCCGATTTCGCAATCGGAGGGACTTTATAACAATTAGTTGAAAACGAATTACAACCCATTGCCTTTTTTTATAGAAAATTATCTCAGGCGGAACGAAACTATAGTGCATATGACAGGGAATTACTTGCCGCATATGCTGCTATCAAACACTTTCGTCATATGCTTGAAGCAAGATATTTTACCTTATTTACCGATCACAAGCCGCCTTACGTATGCTTTTCAACAATGGCCAGACAGGGGTTCGCCAAGACAAATGAGGCAGTTAGATTTTATATCACAATTTACAACTAATATCTGCCACATAAAAGGATCTGAAAATGTAACAGCAGACATGCTTTCTGGGATTGCTGCTATAACAATGCCAAATCCTGTTAATTATGAGGAAATTTCGAAGGTACAAGTTAATGAATCTGAATTAAAAACTTTAATAAATAATCCACAAAGTTTATACTTAAGAAAAATCATTTTACCAGGGCAAGAAACTCCCCTTTGCTGTGATTTATCAACAGGTAATGCAAGACCATATATTCCTGAACCCTTTCGTAAACAAATTTTTTCGACTTTTCATAATCTATCACATCCTGATATTAGATGCATTACTAAATTAATGAAATCCCTATTTATCTGACCCTCCTATTAATAAAGATTGTAATAATTGGTTGAGACAATATATTCAATGTCAAAAGGCTAAAGTCATTCGGCATTAAATTCTTTTACTGACCGAACTATAAGATTTGATCATGTGCACCTCGACATTGTTGAAACACTGCCACCTACTCGAAGAAATTCTTACTGTCTCACAATGTTTGACAGATTTACCCGATGGCCTGAAGCATTTCCGATGCCAGATATCAGTGCACAAACAGTTGCAGAAAATTTTTACATGCATTGGTTTTACAAGGTTCAGTTGTCCATCCCGCATCACAGCCGATCAAAGACGGCAATTCGAAAGTGCTTTGTTCCAGTCATTGTCTCAATTGAAGAATTATATCGTCTATTGAAACCCTAATACCACAATTTCATCTAGTTTTTGTTTAAAATGCGTAATTGGTACCAAATGACATGTCTGTATTTCATCTCTCTTTTTTTTTTTTTTTTACATATTTCGTGTTAATTTAATCCAAATGTCACTATTTATTACGTCATTTGAACATATATTAGATGTCTAAAATGACGTAAAAGCAACAAAAAGTAAAGGCATTTTGGACGTCCAAAATTTGTTGAGAATACATCGGATATTGTTCAAAATTTGTTGAAATAACATTGTATTTTGAATGTGCAAAATCTGTTAAAATAATAACAAATTTTGGATGTCTAAAATTTATTGAAATTACATCCTTCGTTGTCTGTCCAAAGTTTAATGAAATATCATTCAAAACTTTAAGAATTAAAATCATTTATACAGTTTGTAAAATAATAATAATAATAAAAAAAAAAAAAAAAAAAAAATGTATATGCATTCACGAAAAATCTACGCTAGAAAGAATTTTTAAAATAAGAAAACATATTGAAAAAAAAAAAAAAAAAAGCCTGTATAATTGTAATTTATAGCCTCTTTTTTTTTTTTTTTCCTTTCTTTAAATATTTTCTTGCTTTAAGAAATTCTTTCTAGTGTAGTCTTTGCGTGAATACATATGCATTTATTTATTTATTATTTTCTTTTTTATAAACTGAATAACTGATTTTAATCTTTAAAGTTTTAGATGATAATTCATTTGGGCAACCAAATAAAATTTTGGGCAGCCAATAAAAGATGTAATTTCAACAAATTGAAATGATTAATTTTAGGAAAAGGCTATATATAGACTTTTATTTACTTATTTACATAATTTTTTATTATTAAAAGAGTTAAAAGTGACACGGCAAAGTACAGCATTCGAGAACTATGCCTTGTCACTTTAGCTCTTGTAATAATTAATTCAACCTTTCTATAAAAATGCATATAGCTTAAAATATAATTTAAATTATTCATTACTATCCAGCAATAATAAGGTAAAAAAAAAAAACATCTTTTAACCCTTTGCTGTTCAGTGTTCCACTACCCAACCGTTAAATTCAATTGAAAATGCCTAAAAATAGGTTTATTTTTTACTTTGAACTTTCCTTTTCATCTATAGATGGTACCACTACACAAGGCAATCGGACGCGTTATTTTAAATCCTCGTATTTACAAGAAATTTTATATATTTTTTTTGTGATACAAAAAAGATTGCTTGAAAAAAGATTTTTATGTTATATCGTTGGCTGTACTCTAAATTATTTATTCTATATTATTTTTAATTTTTTATGCAGGAAACTTACGAGGAATCGTTGAATAAAATAAGGTGTTCCATCTCCTGGAACACTGCGACACTAGCGCTTTTCATGTTATGCAACCGAAAACAATGATGATAGAAGACTGCTGTGTTTACGTGCTCTGTTTTCCTCTATTTGGAGGGAATGACGTCAAGCTATCAGATGTTGCGAGGGAGTGTTGGTTTTGGTTGTTTATAAAACAAAAACAACCGCACAAAACTAGTTTCATGTGCAAAACCTGCAATGTTGATTTGTGCTTCTACCAAAAGAGTGTGACGTGCTTCCAAAAATTTCATGAAGCTAAAAAATAGACTAATTGTAAATATGTTTGCACATAGGATTTGTATATATGTGTACTAACTGTAAATATCAAATTATTTCATAAAAAATCATATAACCAAGATTTCTTTTGGGGGGGTGGGTGGACGGAGGGAGGAAATGGGGTGTAGAGTAGCAGGCCTTTTCGTGATGCACCATGGGTCATGCTAAATCTACTGCACAGGTTTTTAATTCATATGCAAAATATTCTACTCATTTACGAGGTTCACTGCGATGCTCTTAGATGCACTTTTCAGAGCTCTAGTGGCGCAGTGGTCCCGCTGATGGAACACCCACAGATTGAAAACGGTAAGTACTATCTTTACAAAATTATACCTGTGTACTCCTTTAGACCTAAGTAGATAGCCTACAACTTTTTTGTGTTGAAATTCCAACTTTAAAAGGTAGTGCGCTGCAGTGGCGTATGCAAGGGGGGGGTTTGGGGGTTTAAACCCCCCCCCCTTGACAAAATGTATGATAAGAAAAATTAGGCTGTTCCTTACATTTTTTTTCTCATTTCAGGCGGAAAAAATGTATGGCAAGCGTAGAATATTTTTTTCTATGAAGTGGTTTAAAATTATGACTAACTTTTTTTTTTCATTACTCTGCGATAAACACTCCTGAAAATAACTAAACCACTTCATTTGCGCGGCGCAAAACATGTTTCCCCTGAAAACAATTCCCTTAAAGGATTTCACATTTACGAGTTCATATTCAAGGACAAGAGGGGTCGACCATATGGGGAAGGGGGTGACCATTGAAGTAGTGACCTTGAAGGAGTGACCCAAACAATACCCCAACAGTAGAAGACATTTTAAATGAACTAGCGAAAACTTCTCGTCGATTAGACTTCGCTCTGAAAATAAAGGCCAGTATCCACTTGGGCTCAAGATCAACGCTCAAAACGTCATTAATCACGCTTCCGACATAAAGAGCCAAATGTCTTGTCATCAGTTGTAGCCCTTTTTTATCCGATTGCGCAGTTACTTCAAAGGAAAGCATGCAAAATTGACAAAGATATCTGCCTCCCGGCCCCTCAATTATCTCAGCTGGGGGTTGGACCAGCTGGGGGTTAGTATGTTCGAGGGTTTTGAGCTGGAGTGAGCTGGGCTGACCACATCAAAGGATTCTGAATAGAAGCCGCCGAATGAGCTATAGTGGAAATCGGACTTAAGAAAATTCAATGAAATATTTTGCGTAAGCGTAACTATGTATTGAATTTTATGTTTTGTGTAGCAGTTTGTACAGGCTCTACGTTATTCGTGGCTAATTAAAGATTTTTTAGTTTGATCTTCTAATTGGTGAGTTTATTTTACTATTTTTCATTTTCTTACTCTTATTTTCGGCAAGTAATTATGATATTTTAAAAGATTGTTAAACTTAATTAAAAATAAACTTAATTAAAAATAAACTTAATTAAACCTAATTTAACTTAATTAAACTTAAATAAACTTAATTAAACTTAGTTAAACCTAATTAAACTTAAATAAACTTAATTAAAAGTTCTGAAGTACGAACCCCCCCCCTTTGAAAAATCCTGGATACGCCACTGGTGCGCTGTAAAGGGTTAAAGAGTGGTGAGTGCATGTTAGATATTGATTTAGTAATGCAATTTGTAGAACAGTGAAGTATTCTTCCATAGGGCCAATCTCTATTAAAATGCCACATCACTGAAGGGTAAGTTTTCTATAAAATAGTGGACACTTTTGAGAGTGGTTTAATTATGTACACATTCATAATGTGAATTTCATAATGTGAAGTTTAATTGTGAACAAAATAAATCATGCATCAGTAATGTATGATTAAAAAATATTAAAATATTTCTTTCATAGTATTAAACCATTAATTAGTGGGTTTTTTTTTTTTTTTTTTTTTTTTTTTAGAAATGCAAGATTAAATATTTTTAATTTTGTAAAGATCTTCGTATTTTACAGCTTTTACATATTTAAAGTGAAAATGTCTGCCAATTTGTGTAACACTAATACGGAAAGTGTTTTTTTTTTTCTAACACCATCCCCCCCCCCTCCCAACAAATTGCTATATTTGCACTAAAAGATGTATATTTAAAGCATTTTTTTATTATTATTATTTTTTTTTTGTAATACTTTTTATGTGTGTGTTTCTTATAATTTATAAATATGTATTCTTTTCAAAAAAGAAAACATCCCCCCGCCCACCGAACATTCAGAAATCATGCTAAGCTGAACATTTTATTTCATTTCATGAAGAAATCCCAGAAAAAAAAAATGTAGCTGATGAATTATTATAATTGAAGCATGTATATGTTTACATTTTAATAACTCATCAATAAATGCACTGTGTTCCACTAAGTAAATTTCTCATTCAATATTTTACTTTGCCTTAGCATTCATATAAATTAGATTTTTTTATTTACAGATGGCTAAAAAATTGTAATTTATCGTTTTGAATCTTTTTTTTTTTTTTTTTTTTTCCTTTAGTGGAGAAAATAACGCACATTTTCCCCTCACTTTATTTTATTTTTCCCTTCCAACAAAAATGTAAATAATAATAATAATAATAATAACAATTTGTAATTTTTTTTCTCTCTCAACATATATTATATTTAAATCAGTTATTTTATCGATTCGTTCTAGATCAGAAATATTTTTTGATTTATTTAGCTATACCAACTAAGTACATGGTAAACATCAGATTATTAAATCATCAGAAAGATGGTCGCCCTGATGGCCATACTAAAGCTGTACGAATGGCATTTTAAGAAATATTAATAGTAACCGCTGCTGAGGAACTCATACTGTTACCATATGTCTTTATATGAAATATAATAGATTAAAAATACTTCCTGTTGTATTATAATATTTAGTTTTGTACAGAATTTTATAGCTTTTACAGTTAAAACAAATATTGGCTTGCTTTTTTTTTTCTTTAATATTTCCGTAGGTATAATGTTTAAATATAGTTGTTACAACTGGTGGGGGAGGGGAAGCTTAAATAGCCTAATATAATTTTCCAGTGTTTATTCCTCCACTAAACAAAGCTTGAATAAAACAATTTCTATGTTTATAAAATTCTTTTCCTTACTATTACGTAGCATTTCTATGCGTGAGGAGAAAATATTAAATATCAGAATTCAGCTATGCCATGATAAATTAAAAGTATAAACAAATGAGATACTTTTGTATTAACTGCATGCCAGCAATTAATCACCATTATAATAAACTTATATTTATTTGAAATTTCTATAAAACATTAAACTTACTATATTAACATTTGAACACATTGTATTTCATTTCGTATAATGGAATGCTATTAATACCGTTAAAAGGATAAACTGCCAGCATGCGATTAATATGAAAGTACCAGAAATAGCAAATTATAACACTTATATTAAAGGATAGTGTGTTATTTTTAAATCCTTGAAGCCGCTTGGACTCTAAAACAGGTAAATATTATGATGCAAAAAATGGTTGGTAATCACAATTTGCAACTTTAGTAATATATTTACTTTTCAAACTTATTACAAAACTTACAATACACATAACTATAAACATTTTAAGTTTAGACCCCCCACCCCCATTTTTTTAAAGGTTATTTAGAATTGTTTTAAAAGGATTGGAAACAACACTGGAATAATTCTCATGATCACAATCCCCCTTGCAATTGTAGCAATCCTTTCACTCCAACTCCCCTTTGTCAATATTCTTTATCATTTAAAAACTAAAATCAACATTTCTGTTAGGCTTTTCAGTTCGAATTAACATTGCTCTTAAAAATCAACAAATACATTATCACTGAAAAAGGATTGCTATTTAAATCAAATATTTTATACAAAAATCATGATGTTGCGATGCTTTTGTTTACTCTCTTTTTTTTTTTTTTTTTCTTAGTTTTATAAAATTAAAAGCTATTTTTTAAGTCTCATATTTTTCTAACATTTCTTTACACACTGTTTCCTTTCTGTATATAGCAATGTTATGTTATACACAAATATATTTTATTTGAATTAATAAATAAATATCCAAGTAAATACCCATTTTGAGTATTTACCCTTAAAAATAAATACCCGGGTATTTTACATCACTATATATATTACTACTGCGTAATATACTAATGAAAAGCAACCATAATGCTTTAGGAAATGCAAAAATTACTATGAAAAGTATGGTTTTTATATTTATAGTTTAGTAGTTTAAAGAAATACTAACAAAAGCAACTCAAAATTTAAACACTTGAGACATTGTTAGACCCCTAATAAGCACAACTCGGAAGTAAATTTACAGATTTAATTAGAAAATAATTAATTAATGTAACTTATATTTTATTAAACAATATATCCCCCCTTTCAATTTTTATTAATACTGTTATTACCTTAGAACTATTGTAATTAATTTTTTATTATCATTTAAATCGATTACATTTTACTACTCTTTTAGGACAACAGAAAAAAATTTAAACATTTAGGCGAAATCCACGAGTTCACCCTGTTACTTAATGGAAAAGAAAGAAAAACTTAAATAGATATATAGCATGTGTAATTACAGTTTAAATTTACACATTAAAGAATAAGTATTCTTAAACCACACTATATACTAATTTGTTTCAATTTCATTAAGCAGATAAAATAAAAGATCCATATTTTTTAAATTTATATTTATTTATAATCGTACTTATATTTTTTCTTACATTCGTATCAAAATCATATAAGTAATTTTAACTGAACTGAAAAGAAATATATATATAAATAATATAAACAAAATAGTCTTATAGTCTTTTAAACATTAGAAAATTTTATAATCCGGTAAGCTTTCCACTCTGTGTTGGAAATTTTTCAACGTTTCAAAGATTAATTTAAATTATAAATACTATATATAATTCAGTTTATTTTATAAATACACTTTCTGAGGTAGCACCACGAAAGAAAAAAGAAAGAAAAGAAAATCATTTAACTATTCACTACGAAAGAAAAAATAAATAAATAAATAAAACATCGCCATACCAACAAAAAACCCACCCTCAGCTAATGAAAGTTGAGAAATCCAACGTCTGACCAAATTATATACAATAATAAATTACAAAAAATAGTTTCAATCTGCGAAATCTTGCAAAAAATAAACTTTCCTAGATTTGGTAATCACATACAGAAAATGGCGACGGTAAAGTATAGTTTTAGTTCCAGTATTTTCGTAAACTGGATTAATTCAAATTTCGTTCCCTTCATGTACCTTAATTGACGTCCATATTTTGTACGTTTTTCATAGATATGTCTACGTCGAAAATTTCACATATTCTGAACAGGTTTGAGTTGGAGATCTACGTTCAAAATACGTCTATAGACGTAATTAGGACGCGATGGATGAAATATGAATGTAATATGGACATATGTGTTGTTAGAGAAACTGCTCTAATAGCCTATAAAACAGATCAGTGGGCTGTAAGCTTGCCTACAATTTTACTGGAATTTCGTGCTGCTTATAAAGAGGACATAAAGTCAACTACAGCAGAATGGGTTTATGGAACCAGTCTTCGACTACCGGGAAAACTTTTTGACCCCACGCCAACAGATACTTCTCCTCAGCAATTCGTAGAGGAAATTAGAAATCATTTTCGCAATATCCAACCAGTACCAGCTTCAAGTCACAGAAATAAATCTATTTTAATAAATCTATTTTAAAACTCAGACAGCCCCTGTTGTTATACCCGCTCAGGACGAACCGTCCATCTTCCAAACGTTTTCTCACGTGAAATGTGAAAAACTGCGGGGAGAGTACGCGGCTGCAGTTACTCGAATTAGAAAAATCAAATATTATCGTTTGCATTTGAAGAAATATTATTATTGTTTTTGTCTTTGTTTAGTGGCAACGAGAGTATCACTCTTGGTTTTGTAGAATGTGAATAAATGTTTTTGTGGCTCGCCATTTTTTTGCGATGATGGAGGCCGACGGAAATTTAGGCTGAGATTTCAGTGCCTCGTTCTTAAGTCTGACCTTAAATGCTACGAAATTTCGTAGAATGGACGTGGTTAAGAATGGTCTTAACTTGGTATTGCGGTGCCTCAAGCGTAAGTCCTCCGCGTGTCCTCGTATGATAGGCGGGCCATATGTCCTCGAATCTCGAGGGCAAAACTACATTCGTCCCCAAAACACATTTGGAGACGCCGGTTATAAAGTTATGAATGTTTTATTATAGTAATTTATTATTTGTATAACAAATAAGCTGAAATAAGTTCTTTTAGGTAAAACACCTAAAGTTTTATACATAAAATTTTCTAAAATTTTACAGTTTAAGGAGATTTAATTATTTTTATATTTTTATGTCCACGAAATTCAAAGACGCCGCCATCTTTGTCCCCAAATTCAATGAAAAAAAATATGGTCACTCTATCGTAAGAGAAAGATGCCAGCCAATGGGAGACGTAGAGCGAGCTGTGTTGTGATTGTGCGCGCATCCAATTACGATTCGACTTAAGATAGCTCTGAGGTTGTCGTAAGATAGTGAGGCACTGCAATACGACTTGCGTTTTGTTTACATCTTAAGACAGAGTTTGTGCGTAAGATAGTGTTGAGCGAGGCACCGCAATCTCAGTCTAAGCGTGGCTTTGTCACATAGATCATTAGAGACAAGAGGTCTTAGTAATTATTAGTTACATCCAAACTGCAACGCTCGCTCGCTCAAAATCGAGTGATCACAAATCCGAAATTTATGATCGCCAAGAAAGTTTCATTGCAAACGGAACAATTTCAGTCGCTCATAAATGATGACGGCTGATCGCATGTTTGTGATTTCCGGTTTCCAATACATCCATTATTTTAAACGATAAGCCGTAATGATTGGCTAGAGAGAAACATCAGACCTAGCATATGCTTGCGTTTTTGTTTATATTTAGTTATTAACGTATCTGTAATTAAAAATACCGAAATGCTTAAATGTAATTGTTTTCCTGGAAATGCCTCTCACTGTGTATTATCAGAGGAAGATAAAATACAAAAGAAGGCGATATTAACACTTATATATGAAGTTTAATGCAGTTTTTTATTAATTTTTAATTTGAGTTTTTTTTTTTTTTTTTTAATAGATACATATGGTTTACATGCAGCTTTTTTAAACTTAGTTTAAAAACATTAATGTATTTATATAATTTATATTTTTGGCGTCAGAAACGTTAAATATTATCTGTCATTTATTGTCTATACTGAATTTCATTTAGTAAATAGGTAACAATAAATTTCAAGTGTACATTCTTTAAATTTGTAATGGATGAAGCCTAAATTTAACTCTTTAAGTATACTTATGTATACGCATCAACTAGTCTAACATTTAATCTAATATTTTAAGCATTTATTTTAAAAAATTCTATAGTTGTTATATTTGCATAGTATATGAAAACTAGATTTTATTTAATTGTTTAGTAGGTGATTTTCAACAATTAAAAGCTTATACAAAGGTTTTGTAAACTGATTTAATTTCCGATAAACTATTTTCCTCATTTGTAGTAATTTATGTAACATTCGTTGGATAGAATAATTAAAATAATAAGTAAATAACTACCTGTATAAGTATACAATGTTTTGAAAATAAAAATTTACATTAATAAAATTCAGCAGCTTAACAATGTTATAGTTAATACTTATAGATGTGAGCAGTAAAAAAAAAAAAAAAAAATCTTTTTCGTAATGTGTTTTATATGATGTTAATAGATGTAAAATTAATTTTCTACACACACACAAATATATATATATATTTATATATATATATTAATTTTGTTACATATTAATATCCACAATTCTCTAATTCAGAAATGATTTTAATGAAAATGCTTGCAGATTTTGAGTTTTTAGTTGTGTCAGACTCTTTCATATTATTTAATGACTAGAAACTAGAAATAATTGCTCAATTAAAAAAAAAAGGTTTATTATTGTCGGTACTTTTCCTTTTCATTGGCGCAAAAATGTTAATCATGCTCCATATCCTGCCAAGCAAACTTTATAGACGACGGCACACAGTATACATATAAAATGTTTTTAATAAAAGTTAGTTCTATGAACTTTTTATCACAAGTAGCAGTTAAATGTCTTTTGCTTAAAATAAACTGATAGATTCTTCCTCTGTTTGGGCAAACCCCAAATTTTTATTGATTTTGGTTTCTCATTCATTTTTGATGTATTAGGAAAAAGATGTGACTGATAAGAAACGACCACAACTTGTTTTGAAAACGTGGTGGTAAAAAGTCCCCAGTAAGGATATTTCATTTGGTGTTGGAAGTATCATATTTGGCGACATTTATCGCTTCGGCAAAATAGAACCACGAACTTGAGCGTGAAAAAGCAATTCAAACTCAAACTCATATTAAATATTTCTGTCTGAAATATAAAAAGGAAAGTAGAAGAAGAAAAGGGCAGAAAAGAGATTAATTGTGCAAATTGGATCCCGGAAAACAGGCCACTGGGAAAAAAAAGTCACTGGTAAAAAGGGCACCCGGAAAAAAGGTCATTTTTAAAATTCGGAAATCGCAAAAACAATGAACACCAAAGAATGAATTTAAATAATTATTTTCATAATACGTTTTTAGAAATTTCAATCAATTAAATTGGTACCACTTTCACTTAGTATATATCTGAAGGATTGAGGGGGGGGGGGTCTAGGAGCAGATTGAAAGTGAATAATTGTCTTTATATCACCTTCTTACTGATTTTAATGAAACTTTCTCTAATAGTCACTTGCTGTTCATGACAAAAATACAGTGTCACACATTCTTCAGGGGCTGAATTTGTCCCTTTAATGACCCCCCCCCCACCCTCCCGACGTAGAAACAGAAACACTTACGCTCTCGTCTCGTTAGTGTTTAGCATGTATTTTATAATTTCGACCACTCCGCGATACTAGTTTTTTTAATTAACTTATTTATTTTTTCGCATTTTTCCTAAAGTGTTGGAAAAAAAAAAAAAAAACTTTTAATTTAAAACTAATATCTGGAAACAATTCAATAATAAGAATATATTTATAGTTTTATGGTTAAAAATATAAATAGACATTAGAAAATATAATAATTTACTTGGCGTATCTGTAGCATGTATAAATTTAATTTAAAACTTCAAATTCAACATGATAATAAATCGGTAAGGAATACTAGTTTCAATCTTTTATGTTTTAAAGAAACTATCTCTCAACTCAAGACTTTTGAAGACTATTCACATGTATAGAAATAGCGGAAGTCTCACAGGACAACAGATTATACTGTTCAGGAAATGGACCACCTTCAGGGGATGTTTTCCCCCGTAGACAGTGGACAATGAAATGTCCAAATGTTATTTGTATGAGAGTCCGGCCCATAAAACCTGCCTTCGGGCCTCCTGACAACAAGGCACCTACGGGTCTCCGGTGCTCGCCTCGCAGCGTACTGCAGCTGGGATAGTGGCGCCTTCCATCAAAGTATTGATTTATATCAGTCAAGTATACGACAATGGATTCTCTCTCTCTGATTTTCTTTCTTCCTCCCCCCCCCCCCAATACAGTGTTGTTGTGTACATTCTTTTGCTGGGCACACGATCAGATTTTGTTCCCATAATAATTATCTTTATGTCCCCTCCTTTCTTATCTTGGATCGACCAGTCTTTCTCTAAAAGGAAAGGAAAATTGTCAATTAATTGTTATTCAAAACTTGTATGTTGCGGTCGCCACAAGACTTTCTTCAATATAACTTTACTCAAATTCATGCAGTGCGAATTACTTATTAAATTATTATTTATTAAAAATATTTTCCATGATCAATGCAAACGATTTTTATCTCAGAGAATTATGCCGAAAGAAAGTCAATTTTGTGCAAAAATCAAAAGAATTATTATTATTTTTTTTAAATAAGTTTTTTTTTTTTTTTTTTTTTTCGTTAAAAAATAAATAAATAAATAAATAAATAAATAAAAATAAAAAATAACCGCTACCATAGGCATAAGGCAGGAAGAAATTGTGACTTTCAAAAATGCATATATTCATATTAATTAAATGTAATTTAAAATTTTTGAAGCAAATTTTCATGTTCCTAAATGTTTTATTCTATTAATAGAAATAAAAATTTCCATTGATTTTCGTCAATTCTTTTCTAAATAAGTACTTTTCTAAAAACAGTTTCGCTTTCGATCAATCAAAAGAAACAATATTATTATTTTATCTCATTTTTTAATATATATAAGAAAAAACTGAAATTTTTTTTATATCTATGCATTATATCTATGTTTATCTTTCATCATTTGACTAAAAAATATCGTAATATTTCTATTTTTTTTTTTTTTAATTATTTTCTAATGTTAGATTTGGCGATAACTTTATAATAATTAAACAGCCAACCTTTTTCAGAAAAAATCGCACTTTTAACGTGCGGCGTTCGGTTTTTTTCCCTCCTTTTTAGAACAATTTTGAAAATAAATTGTAAGTTAACATTAACTGATATACACTTATTATTATTTTATTTATTTGTTTATTTAGTTTTGTGTTACCTGATCTTATTAAAAATTATTTTGATTAATATAACAAACATTTAGATATAAATACAATTGATAGAGTAAAGCATATTTTTGGAAATTTTAGTGTTAAAAATACGTAACTAATAAATAAAAAGGACTTTTAATTATTATTACTTTTTTAAATTTCTTCAGGGGTATATAAATAAAGGCTAGTACATTTATTTAATGCATAAAGCTTAAACTCAATAGGTGCCTTATATTTTTCTTATATTTATTCAAAAATACGGAATACGAGGGCGAAAAGAATAAGGTTAAAAATATTAAAATGCTTAATTTTCTCTTATTTATTAATTTAGAAACATAAAATTACTTTATTTGTTTTTCTATTTTTTTTTTTTTAATGGAGAAATCAATGCATTAATAGAAGTAAATCCCTCTATGGTGGCCAAGCAGTTCTACGGTCAAAGTTGGTAGATGGGAAGTGCCGGGTTCGATCAAAAAACACGCTCATCGATCTAGCCGTTCGGAGTTTTCCGTAGTTCTCTCTAAAACTCGTGTAAATATGAACTAGATCCACTTCGAAAGATCCCCACGGAGGGCATTTCTCCTGTAGGCCTAGGGCCCCTAGTGTAGTCAATCAGTCTTAAGCCATACAACCAATCAACCATTCTTTATGAGATTAACATATGTTAGAATTTTATGTTGTAAAATTATAAGTGCTTATTTCTTTATTTTATTTCTTTTTATTTATTTGTTTATTAATTAATTTATTTATTTATTAGGTGTCATATTTCTTTTTATAAGACACGTTATTTATTTATTTATTTATTTATCTTTTTTTTTTATTATTTTTTTTTTTTTTTTCATACTTTATTCAAAGGTACAAATCCGAAAAAAAAAAAAAAAAAAAGGAAAAAAATATATATTTGTATTACATTTGAAGAAAAATAAACTTTTGACATGAACAATAAGGATGTATAAAACTTTTAAAGTTAATAAATATTTTTACAAATATTCAGATTATTATTGATTATGCATTTAACTATAAAATATTGGTATGTTTCTAAGTATTAAACTAATTCAATTTTCATAAACTGAATTATTTTAAGAAAAATATGTTGGTGTTAATGTGCCAGTTGACCACAAAAGAAAGGCCGAGGTATGGGTCGAATAACCTAAGTAAGGGGTGGTCTTTCTAAGGGGTTCTAGCCCATATTTACGCTTGTGTCGGAGAAAACTACAGATAATTTCGAAAAGTTAGCCCAATGAGCGCTACCTGGTATCGAACCTGATATCTTCCGTGTACCAGCTTTGAGAGCAAAGTTAATGTTACAGTCTCAAAAACATTTGATCCCCTTAAAAACCTTTTAAAATCCAACTAAAACAATTTTTAAGCATTTAATGTGCTGTGAATGCATATATTTGTAAGTTATTACAATAAATAAAATTAATCATAAAGCTAAACGTTTATCTCTCAAATGAATATATCAAATCAAATTAACTGTTAAATCGTCAAATTTTTACTAATTAATCTTAATATCAATGAACTTTTTTACCAGTAACTACAAGGACAAATTTGATAAAATAAATTATTTTTTAAAATAAATAAAAATAATTTTATTATTATTATTATCAGTTTGTATAAATATATTTTTTTAGACTACAGTTCCATAGTATATTATTAAAAACTAAATTGTATTAAAATTCAGAATTTTTGATATGCAATATGATAGATAAGATGGTGTAAATTATTTCTATGAATATAGAAATGTAACTTAAATTTAAATAATTATAATAATAATAAAACGAATGTAACGTAATGCATAATGTATCTTAGCTTGATTGTAAAAGAAAAAATTTTTTGCTTTACTTTAGAGAATATCTTTAAAAACTTACACCGATAAATCATCAAATACGCGATCAGCGTCAAGCATTGTAAAAGGGTTACTGTAGCAAGAGGGAATCTGGACAAGTGTTTGTTCACTGAGCATGCGTACTGAGTACCTGTCGTAGCTATGAGATTATCCAGGGTTTCTAATAATAACAAGATCACAGCACCACCTGTTGAGCGATTGATCTCCAAATCTAATAAAAACCAGTTTAGGTCAAGGTGCAACTAAATTGAAAGTTTGGTTAAATTTCGTTCATTGGTTCGTGAGATACAGCGTCCACAAAATGTGTGATACGCACACAGACAGATATTTCCTAAAAACAGTCAAATCGTATCCAGGATATTTCAAAATGTAGAACTCCATCAAAAACTGGAGTTTGAAAATTTTCACTAATTTAGTACTTTCTTTTTATATGTATAGAAGTATCCAATACCTTCTACTTTAAAGTTATCAAAATAGTTATGTTATCATTATTTCTGAGGGGGATTTATTCATCATTTCAGCTGAAGTAGTGTAAAAAGGGTGATTCACTGACAGGGTGGTGGCGTAGTGGCGTATTGTGGCGTAGGGTGGAGGCGCGCCTCCACCCTGACACCTCTACGCCTCCACCCTGTCGGTGAATACACCCTTTTTACACTACTTAGTCATCATCTTGGACGAGGGGGTGTTGCCACCGGAAGAATAGAAACTGTGTGTTGCCACCGGAAGAATAGAAACTTTGGATATCGGAGTGAATGTGTCATTACCTTTTACGAGGGTTTCCGCGATGAGTGCTGCCATCTATCGGGGAGAAGGGGGGAATTTTGAGGAGTTAGATTTATTTTCCTAAATTTCGGGACTTAGTATTTTTTTCACAATTTCGGGGACTTCAAAATTTTTTCGAAGTTAGATTTATTTTCTTAAATTTTGGACTTAATAATTTTTTCGAATTTTTTGCAGGGGGATTAGATAACGTTACGATCTTTTGGGACTTTAATATTTAGGTGTTGCCACCGGAAGAATAGAAACTTTTGAAGAGTTGTCATTCGCGGATTATAAATTGATTACAGAATTAAATAGAAATTTTCCTATGTATTTCAGTGAATTTGACAAAATAAAACAAAGGGTTGGTGAGTACTATATAATTAAAAACAGGGTATAGACATTAAAATTTAGATGTTGCCATTGGAAGAGTATAAATAATTTCCGGTGGGACTTAACATTTTCGACTGAATGAAACAATGAATGACTGAAGTTAATTAACATCAGTAACAATTTATGAGTATTTTAGAAACTAAGCATTTTTAGAGATTAAAAATATATTGTGTTAAGATAATAAATAAGGAATTTAAATAGGAGTTCATACTTTTAGTGACATCATTACAAATTTATATTACGAAATTTTTACAGAATTAAATAGAAATTATCGTATTTTGAGGATAAGTGTCATCAGTGGATTAACACACAGATTTAAAAACAAAACAATAATAAATAATTTAAAACACATATTTTTCAATAATGAATGTCATACAATTATATGTATAATTAATTATTTTAAAACAAAAACGATACGCATAAATTTAAAAACAATAATAAATAATTTAAAACACATATTTTTTAATAATGAATATCATGTAATTATACGTATAATTAGTTATTTTAAAACAAAAACGACATTATAAGCAATAAAGTTGTTTAAACTAAACTTTATACACATCATGACTTTATGTTAACACTAAATAAGTTTCACTTTTAAAATTTCTTTAAACTCTAACTTATAAATACTATTAATACAATCGTTAAAATTGAACGCTGAAACAAAGGTAGATGAATTTAACGAATGGTATAGACTTTGATCTTAATATCTGCGCATTACCATTCGGAGATTATAAATTTATTACAGAATAAATAGAAATTTGCCTATGTATTTCATGGAAGTTGACAAAATAAAACAAAGGGTTCGTGAGTATTATATAATTAAAAACACTGAATGTGAATGGTATAGACTTCGATATTAAAATTTGGGTGTTACCATTGGAAGAGTATAAATAATTTATATGTTATAAATTAAACTGAATACAATAAAAATTATTTAAATTAAACTAAATATAATAAAAATTATATAAATTAAACTTTATATTCTCACTAAATAAGTTTCACACTTATTTAAACTCTAACTTACAATCGTTAAAAATTGAACACATGCACTTTAAAAAATGACTATCATATAAATTTTAAAAAAATTACTATCATATAATAATATTAATTAAAAAAATGCATACAAAGATATATAGTAAAGTTATAAATTTTAAAAAAATACTGTCATATGATAATATTAATTAAAAAAAAAAAAATTACTATTATATAATAATATAAATTAAAAAAATTACTTTCATATAATAATATAAATTAAAAAAAATACTTTCATATAATAATATTAATTTAAAAAATGCATACAAAAATATACAGTAAAGTTATAAAATAAATAAATAAATAAAAAATAAAATAAATAAAAATAAAAATAAAATAAAAATGACTATCCTATAATAATATTAATTTAAAAATACATACAATGTTTAAAATCAACAATTAAATTTTATATACATTATAATTAACTAAACTTTATGCTGTTACTATTAAATAAATTTATCCTAACACGAAAACTTTACATAAATTTTATAAGCAAAAAAGCTATAAGTACATGAATATGTTATTTAAATTAAACATTATATTGATACTACACAAATATTATTTAACATTTATTCGAGTTTAACGCTGTAATATAATTTAAACTATCTTAGTTGATTTAAATGAAACAGGTAAATACTTTTAAACTTGAACTAATAAAAATAAGTTCTTTTTATAAAATAATTGATATAAACTATAATAATAAAAAGGATTAGTTATATTTAAAAACTATCAGTTACTAAAAGTTATTTTATATTAAACATTTCGAAATAAATTGCATAAAAATTCAATGCATCATTTTAAATGAAAATAAACAGTTTCCTTAAAAAACAGATAATACGGAATATTCCATGAGTCAGTTATCCCCTGCAACGGAAAACCCCTACAGCTGATGAATCATATGTTATATACGCTGGCGAGCCATGCCTATTAGTAATCCACACTATCTCATATATAGATTAAGTTAAAATCATTAAAACAATACAGCGAATAATTTGGAAAATGTAATAGTTTTTTCACAAAGCATATCATACAATGAGTTTAAACGATTATCACCTATCTATCACTTAAACGGTATTGAAATAAATAAATACATATAAAAGTAAGTTATAGTTAAAAAATAAAAATTTCGTTTGTGAAAGGAGTTTTATATATTGCAAAAATTAGTTTTACTCAAATAATTTCTAAACATACACAAGTTAAATGGAAACTTTTCTAGGTTTCATTTAAGCAATAATTTTCCATGTGTGAAAGTAGTTTTATTTATGCAAAATTTAGTTTTATATAAACAAAAAATTTATAGTGTAACAATAAAAATAGTTTATAGTATAACAATAAAAAATTCCTTATAAGTAAATACCAATAAAAAATATTTTTTAAATTAATTTCTCTCTCTTCAATAAAACAATAAAAATTTCTTATATAACTTTCGTAAAGTTTTAATAAAATTTCTATTATAAACAAATTTTTTATGATATAAACAAATAATTTTATTAGAATATACATATTAAGTTTATTAAATTATCAAAAAATAATAATAAATTATGAAACTTACTTAAAATTGATGAAATTTCCCTTGGCGAAATGCAACCTTCATTCACACACAAATGCGAGAAACTGTTTATCGCCACACGTTGACTCATATAGATAAGAATGTTGATTCATGCTTATCTTAGTAGAATGTTGTTAGAGTTCTGTGTTTTCAGAGTAATATAAAATAGTTTATAGAGATCATTTATTTAATATCAGTTGTAAACTACATTTAAATAATGCAATAAGAGTTGAACTCTGCAATTAACCTATTAAAATATTGAAATTTTTTTAATTTTTTTATTTAATTTTACTTTTTTTAATTATGCTAAGAAAATAATGAGATCAAAACAGAATTATTTTACGATAAGACATCCTTTTTCATTGAATAAAATGTAACTATAATTTTTAATGAAAGGTTTTAAAATCACTTAATAGGATAAAATTAAAAACAGAAATCTTATTTTTTTTTTCTAGTTAAAAAACTAAGTAATAAACTATCTATAAATAATCATATAGCAAGCGAGATTTTTGTATAATAACTATATATTATTTTAATATATACATTACATCGCAGGGTAAAATTTTCAACTTATTTATACGGATTGAAGTAATAAAACTTAATAATTTGCATAACCGCTAAATTTTATAAGTTGGATATATGATTTAAAATACTAAACAATAATCCTTGTGAGAGAATTGGGATAACACTTTCACAGAAAGAAATTATCCTTTACAATAAGATTTGCTTAGAATGTCTAAGTGAAAATAACTTACCGTGAGGTCAGTGAGTCATGCAGTTGTATTCGAATTTATTGTTTTTAGTTAATGAAACTTCTAATGAGAGAATTATTTGTTACTAGCATATAAATGTACATTTTTATATTATTCCTGTATATATAAAATTTTAAATAATTCATTAAGTGTTAAACTTTGCATTTAATCGATTAAATAAAGTTTTCCTAAAATATAAGTGTAATTTTTTAATGAATCGTTTTGAAATCACTTTAACTTTATTAGAAAAAACTAAAAAGAGGTTTTTAAATTACTTAATAGGATAAAATTAAAAATCTTATTGTTTTTAGCAATTATTTTATCTAGTTATAAACTATATATTATTTTAATATACGCCTTATAGTTAAGTCAGTTTTAGAGAAAACCAAGAAAAAATCCCAACGCGCAGGTTGATGAGTTGGAATATTCTATTATACTTAAAGAATCCAGGTACGGAAAAACCGAAATACAATACGCGGAAAAACAGGCGGGATTTTCGGTTAAAACTTCAAAGCAGTGGACGGTAAACATAACACACCGTGAAACAACCTACTCCCACGACAGCCAAACTAAGAATGAAGGGAAACGTTGAGTTGTAACACCTTATCTACTAGAGATAAGGGGGAATTCCCCATGACTCACCCCTCGTTCGTTCATGTACAACATCTTACGAGAAACTTCGTGAAGGATGACTCATCGGTGACGAGTTTGAATAATATGCATAACCGCTAAATTGTATAAATGAGAATCTTTTAATGTGAGTATTATAGTAATGATAAATTTATTTTATAATCGATAACTCATCAGCTTCACACCTTATATAAAACAATGGTATATTCAAAAGTGTTACCAAATTTTACTACACAATAAACATTCACATATGGATATTCCTAAGGTTTAAGACTATGCGAGGATCCTATAAGCGAAATGCCTGTGAGTCTTTCTAAGGAATCCTGATCTGTATTTAAGCAGGTTTTAGAGAAAACCAAGAAATACTCCAGTCGACTAGGTTGATGAAATGGATTCGAATCCAACACTTCCCCTTTTACCATAGAATCGTTCACTAATCACAAGGTTAATGAGTCATGCAGTTGTATTAAAACTTATTGATTACATGTCTAAACTTATACCATTAAATATTTAACTGTTGGTTCTATAAGTGGATTGCTCTGTGTGTGAGTCTTTGTAACTTATAGTTAAGCGAGTTTTAGTGAAAACCAAGAAAAACTACAAACGGGTAGATTGTTAAGTGGAATTCGAACCTAACATTAAACATAGAATCGTTTGTTCTTCTAAAATCCTTGTAACAACATGTTTATGGACTTTATAAGAAAATGCTTAATATGGTTTGCATGCGTTAGCTATATTAAACACTTAATTTTTAACATACATTAAGGTTAGTGGATCAGTGACAGGTAATTCATTTAAAACAAAAATATAATAACGGTCGATTGAAACAAAGGGTTTGCAGTTTTAGAGAAAACCAAGAAAAAATCCCAACGGTAGGTTGTTGAGTTGGAATATTCTATTATACTTAAAGAATCCAGGTACGGAAAAACTGAAATACAATACGCGGAAAAACAGGTGAGATTTTCGGCTAAAACTTCAAAGCAGTGGACGGTAAACATAACACACCGTAAAACAACCTACTCACACGACGGCCAAACTAAGAATGAAGAGAAACGTTGAGTTGTAACACCTTATCTACTAGAGATAAGGGGGAATTCCCGGAAAAGCTGAGTCACCCCCCGTGGATCTTACGAGAAAGTTCGTGAAGGATGACTCATCGGTGACGAGTTTGAATAATTTGCATAACCTCTAAATGGTATAAGCGAGAATCTTTTAATGTGAGTATTATAGTAATGATAAATTTATTTCATAATCGATAACTCATCAGGTTCACACCTTATATAAAACAATACTATATTTAAAAGTTTTACTGTACAATAAATATTCACATATGGATATTCATAAGGTTTAAGATCGATTAAATAAACGAGAATCCTATAATCGAAATGCACGAGAGTCTTTCTAAGAAATCCTATTGCATATTTAAGCAGGTTTTAGAGAAAACCAAGAAATACTCCAATCGACTAGGTTGATGAAATGGATTCGAACCCAACACTTCCCCTTTTACCATAGAATCGTTCACTAATCACAAGGTTAATGACTCATGCAGTTGTATTGAAACTTATTGATTACAAGTCTAAACTTATACCATTAAATATTTAACTGTTGGTTCTATAAGTGGATTGCTCTGTGTGCGAGTCTTTGTAACTTATAGTTAAGCGAGTTTTAGTGAAAACCAAGGAAAACTACAAACGGGTTGATTGTTAAGTTGAATTCAAACCTAGCATTAACCATAGAATCGTTTGATCTTTTAAAATACTTGTAACAACATGTTTATGAACTTTATAAGAAAATGCTTAATAGGGTTTTCATGCGTTAGCTATATTAAACACTTAATTTTTAACATACATTAAGGTTAGTGGATGAGTGTCAGGTAATTCATTTAAAACAAAAATATAATAAGGGTTGATTGAAACAAAGGGTTTGTAGGTTATAATTATAGGATAAAACGTTATGTGTTTCGAAAACACATCATCAAGATTGCAACAACCGTTTCGAATGATACTCTCCCTTCATCAGATAGACTTAAACTTTTATTTTATCAGAATGAAAGAAAACGATAGACGATTTACACTTATTGAAATCCCAACTTATAAATAATTCGACTTTCACTAAAAATGCAAGTCGCATATACACTTTGAAACAATCAATAAATTTTATATTATCACAATGCATTAAATAAGTTTCCCATTTAACATTCAAGATGAATTTATTTTTACATTAATTAAGAATTGAACACATATTAATTTTTAAAATGACTATTTTTTTAAAAGTTTTGAAACAGCTAATAAATTTTATAAGCTTTTACAATTAAATAAATTTAGCATATTATGAAAGTTTTACATCACTCGGTAAAATTTTATATAAGCAATAAAAGTGATACACATTATAATTATAAACTCATAAAATAAATTTCACACTTAACATTTAAACTCTAACCAATCAATCTTAAAGTAATTTTTTATCTTTTGTACATAATCATAAACCTTTCGTTTCTATTGTAAAGTGAAGTATGACTCATGCTTTAATTAAAATCTCTAATCAAAATTATAAGAAAGTAAAGTTTAGAAAATACCTATGTATTATAGGTAAATTAATACAGTATAAATATTCATGTTTTTCAGTTAAGTAAAAAAGTTATATAATTAATTTTACAGACTACTTAAATAATGTATAATTAAGTTTCAGAATTATTATTATTATTATTATTTTTTTTTCTATAGTATGTATATATAAATTTTTAGTTAGAAATTTTTTATTAAAATACAATAATCAAAGTTTTGTACGATATTAATTTACATTGCATCTAAAACTTTAAATATATAGAAACAATTGTACATTTGGTTTTGTCTGAAGCATATATATAAATAATAAAATCTTATTCAGTTTAGTTTTTAAAACACTATAAAGATTTCAGACACACATATTTTTATCTTGTTTAAATAAAATTTTTAAAATGAAACAATATTAATGTTTTAAAATAATACACTCAGCATGACTCACGGAGTGTGCTATTCCATCAAATTATTCCGCATACGTGTAATAACATGTCTGACTTAACTATATACTGAATTACCATTATTTCAGAAAAAGTTGGGACTTACCTTAAAACACATCCTACACCCTTGGCAGACTTGAAGAAAATGAATGATACGAGACATTCTTATCAGAGACGCCAGGTCACGAGGTTAGTGACGTCACGAATGATGTGATTGGCTACGCTCAGTCACGTGATCATGACGTCATCCTCTCATCAATGACGTCACCGATTGCTTATCTGCTACCACAACGCGCGGCAATGTCCAGTACGCAGTGAAAAATATTCAAAGTCTACGGGACATTACTCGAAACGATTCCATTGTCTTATACGGTAAATTGAAATATAACACGCGGAAAAAAGATCGATATATACCGGAGAAACTATGCATACTGCCCGATGAAACTAAGCCGCACAGCTAAGTAGATGCTACCAGGATGAGAGTCAAAATCCAACGATGACTCATCAAACGATGACTCATCATAAACATGTCTGAACATGAATCTAGTTGAACACTAATATTTTACTGAATAAGCGATAATTACTATATGGATCACAAAATATACGTTGTTGGAAATTAAGTAAACAACACTACTTGATGAAAAATTAAGTTTCTCATAAGTAAACAATAATAATAAAAATAACTTTTGGTTTGAATAATATAAAAAGCAATAATACAAAATCATATACAATAAAATGTTAGTGTTCAACTAGATTCATGTTCAGACATGTTTATGATGAGTCATCGTTTGATGAGTCATTAAACAGATTATACTTATTAAATTTATTTATGTTGTATAAAAGATAGGTTTATTAAATCTTTAACTAGGAGGGCATATGATAAACATGAAAGATTTACATAAAATTTACATAATTTTAATTAGAAAACGTAATTAAGAGATATTTGAAAGACTTACATATAATTTGCATAATTTTAATTAAGAAACTTAATTAAGAGATAGGTGAGGAAAAACCTATGACTTCTCCATTCTGCTTAAGTGTGGGGGAAAACCCATTCATCAAAACCATCTAATCAACACGGGAGATTTATAGACCTTGTCATATTGTTTGAATTCAGTTGGATTTTGACTCTCATCCTGGTAGCATCTACTTAGCTGTGCGGCTTAGTTTCATCGGGCAGTATGCATAGTTTCTCCGGTATATATCGATCTTTTTTCCGCGTGTTATATTTCAATTTACCGTATAAGACAATGGAATCGTTTCGAGTAATGTCCCGTAGACTTTGAATATTTTTCACTGCGTACTGGACATTGCCGCGCGTTGTGGTAGCAGATAAGCAATCGGTGACGTCATTGATGAGAGGATGACGTCATGATCACGTGACTGAGCGTAGCCAATCACATCATTCGTGACGTCACTAACCTCGTGACCTGGCGTCTCTGATAAGAATGTCTCGTATCATTCATTTTCTTCAAGTCTGCCAAGGGTGTAGGATGTGTTTTAAGGTAAGTCCCAACTTTTTCTGAAATAATGGTAATTCAGTATATAGTTAAGTCAGACATGTTATTACACGTATGCGGAATAATTTGATGGAATAGCACACTCCGTGAGTCATGCTGAGTGTATTATTTTATAACATTAATATTGTTTCATTTTAAAAATTTTATTTAAACAAGATAAAAATATGTGTGTCTGAAATCTTTATAGTGTTTTAAAAACTAAACTGAATAAGATTTTATTATTTATATATATGCTTCAGACAAAACCAAATGTACAATTGTTTCTATATATTTAAAGTTTTAGATGCAATGTAAATTAATATCGTACAAAACTTTGATTATTGTATTTTAATAAAAAATTTCTAACTAAAAATTTATATATACATACTATAGAAGAAAAAAAAAAATAATAATAATAATTCTGAAACTTAATTATACATTATTTAAGTAGTCTGTAAAATTAATTATATAACTTTTTTACTTAACTGAAAAACATGAATATTTATACTGTATTAATTTACCTATAATACATAGGTATTTCCTAAACTTTACTTTCTTATAATTTTGATTAGAGATTTTAATTAAAGCATGAGTCATACTTCACTTTACAATAGAAACGAAAGGTTTATGATTATGTACAAAAGATAAAAAATTACTTTAAGATTGATTGGTTAGAGTTTAAATGTTAAGTGTGAAATTTATTTTATGAGTTTATAATTATAATGTGTATCACTTTTATTGCTTATATAAAATTTTACCGAGTGATGTAAAACTTTCATAATATGCTAAATTTATTTAATTGTAAAAGCTTATAAAATTTATTAGCTGTTTCAAAACTTTTTAAAAAATAGTCATTTTAAAAATTAATATGTGTTCAATTCTTAATTAATGTAAAAATAAATTCATCTTGAATGTTAAATGGGAAACTTATTTAATGCATTGTGATAATATAAAATTTATTGATTGTTTCAAAGTGTATATGCGACTTGCATTTTTAGTGAAAGTCGAATTATTTATAAGTTGGGATTTCAATAAGTGTAAATCGTCTATCGTTTTCTTTCATTCTGATAAAATAAAAGTTCAAGTCTATCTGATGAAGGGAGAGTATCATTCGAAACGGTTGTTGCAATCTTGATGATGTGTTTTCGAAACACATAACGTTTTATCCTATAATTATAACCTACAAACCCTTTGTTTCAATCAACCCTTATTATAGTTTTGTTTTAAGGCGGAGCGTCAGTAACCAGATAATCTATCTTTTCCCAAGAGATGGCGTTGTATTTCACTTGAGCGATAATTTTCTGTTTCTGGTAGACTAGTTCTGTTGAGTACGTCATTTCCCCTTTTCCTGTGACGTCAAGCGAAGTATGCGAAAGGAAAAAAAAGGGGGGAAACAAGTGGTTCATCCTCATTTTCAAGATTTTTTATATTTGTTTTGTATTAGCAGTCACATAAGCAAGCAGTTTGTACTGAAATGCGCTGTAGCTGTATAAGTGAAATAATTATAATAACTTTAATCACAAGTGAAATGTGTTAGAGGGCAATATAACACTTTAAATTACAAAAATTTTCATGGTAAAATAATAAAATTGCTGTATAGATTTTTTGCATTTCAAATTTAAATTTATATTCTCTCAAACGGGAATTAATATTTATAGTGTACTTATTAATGAAAAAACAGTGAGTGAAACATTTGTGAAACACTCAACTATATCGATACATACTACTCACTGATACCAGTCGAACCTCGCCCATTTAGAATTTTAAGAACAAATTTTTCAACATAATGCGATAATTTATTATGGCAAATTAATTTGTATTTTACCATGTTTTTATTTACTTCGATTCTTGTTTATTTGTGTGTCCAGTACAAATCTTGCAATCGATTTTTAACTGACTTCCTGACTAGCTAGACATTTGAAGCTTTCAAAATAGCTCAAAACACGGTGACAATACATTTTTTAAATATTTTTACCCAACTGTTTCGGGTCCCTGGTGCCCTCGACAGAGTTTATATGTTTCAACAGAAAATTTATTTAACTAACTTTCCGCCTAGCTAAGCTACACATTTGAAACTTTTAGAATAGCGCAAAACCCGATAACAATGCATTTTTTAAATACTTTTAGCCAATTGTTTCAGGTCTTTGCTGCCTTCGGTAGCATTTATATGATTCAACAATCGTATAACTTCCCGACTAGCTAGAAATTTGAAACTTTTAGAAAAATTCATAACACGATGACAATGCATTTTTGTTTTTTTTTTTTAGTCAATTGTTTCGGATCCCTGCTGCTTTCGGTAACGTTTATATGATTCATCAATCATAACTTCCCATTTGAAACTTTTTGAATAAATCAGAACACGATGACAATGCATTTTTTAAATTCTTTTAGCCGATTGTATCGGATCCCCGCTGCTTCGGTAGCGTTTATATGATTCAACAAAACTTCCCGATAGAGTCACCCGACCCGAACCCGACAGATAATTTTAAATCAACCCTAACCCGACAAAAACATTTTCATTAACCCGAAACCCGACAAAAAAATTTTCATCAACCCGAAAAACAACCCGAACCCGCAACAGAGAACTTTTTGCGACCCGAACCGACCCGAAACCCGAAAAATAAATCAACATTACTTATTCATTTTAAAACCATACAAAACAAGGTAAAATGATATAACATGACATAAAGTAAAGTAAATTTTCACTGTCAGACAGTTGGTAAATTAAAAAAATAAAAAAACTAGTATGTTGTGGCCACCACAAGACATTCTTCTATATTTTTCTGTGAAATTCACTAAGTGCGAATAATTTATTAAAACTATGATTAAAAATATTTAACATGATGAATGCAAATAATTTCATCTTAGGGAAATCTAACACTAAATATCTAAAGAGAGACAGTTTTATCGTCTATAAATAACATCTTAAAGTAGTATGTTGTGTCCACCACATGACTTTCTTCTATATTTTCCTATACAAATTCACTCAGTAGAAAACTTTATTAAAATTAATATTTAAAAAAGTTATATTTCATGATAATGCAGTCGATTTCCATATTAGGGAAGAAGTATAATACTAAATGTCCAAAAAAGTCAATTTTATCCTGAATATTATTATTATTATTATTGTTAAAAATGAAAAAATCAATAACTTTATTTCAAATTATCGCAGATCGATCGTTCAACCATTCGTTTTAAAGGTATTGACGAGCTCTTTTGAAAAATACCCATCATGAAAATTTACTCCCCTCGAGGGAGGGACTTGCCCCCAAGGGGTAAGACGAGGCTCCTACATACATTTTTTTTTTTTTTTTTCAGTTGAATACCTGTATTACAAATAATTCTTTTAAATTTCATAATGATTATTAAAAATATTTATACAAAATTCTTGCGCATTTATACAAAATTTTGTCCTATACCACCGGGTTAAAAATTTAGAAAAAGCGGGATGGCAACGCAACCTGTTGGACAGTTTTTACCAAAAGTTGATAGGCACTAATTTATGTCAAGATGTAACTACATTACATACCAATTTGTATTAAATTCTCTGCAGTAATTCCTGAGATATAATTACTACAATATTTTGTCACACACACACAGAGACAGACAAACTGACGTTTTCTAAAAATGGTCAAATCGTGTTCTACAGCTCTCAAAACGTGTAAATTCATCAAAAATCCGAGGTCGAAAATTTTTACGAATCCAATATTTTCTTCTATTGAATATAAAAGAAAGTAAAAATTAAAAATGTATTTTTATAATGGTTATCTCACATATCAAGTTTTGTACAGATATATGACATAGAAGTTGAGATATAGCCATCCCGTTATCGATGAAATTTGCAGAATAGCAGCGCCACCTATTGGCCGACAAGCATTCAAACTGAATCAGCATAATGTCTCATAATCGCCTTCTCACATATTAAGTTTTGTTTGATGATACGCAGTAGAACCTGAGATATAGCTTTCCTTGTAATTGTGGATATCGCTGTGTAGCAGCGCCTCCTGTTGAGCAATTTACACCAAAAGTTGGCAAGCGCTAATATATGTTAAAGTGCACCTACATACAAATTTATATGCAATTCTCTGCATAGCCTTTCTTTAAATTGCGGAAATCGCTGTATAGCAACGCCACTTGTTGGCTGATAGGCATTCAAATTGAATCAGCGAAATATCTCATATTGGTCTTCTCACATATCAAATTTTGTTGGATTATACCCAATGAAACCTGAGATATAGCCTCCCTGAATCTGCAGAAATCGCTGTATAGCAGCGCCACCTCTCGAGCGGTTGACACCAAAAATTGATAGGCACTAATTTAGGTCAAGGTGCATCTACATATGAATTTAAATGCAAGTCTGAACAGTAGTTCCAAAGATACAGCTGCCACAAAATGTTTGTTACACCCACACAGACGGACAGACAGACATTTTCTAAAAATGGTCAAATCATGGTCTAGACTAGAGATGAGACGGGCTCACCGGAGCCCGAGCCCCGGCCCAAGTCCGATCGGGCTCAAATCTTACGCAAGTCTTCGGGCTCCGGGCAGGCTCGGATTCAAGCTAAAAGTTCCGTTTATTTTATTCTTCACTAACTGGAAAATGTAAAAAAAAATATTCATTTTGAGAGCACCTTTAGTAATGCCATAATAGTCATGATAGGTTATAAATCACAAAATAATCTTGCAAACCTTAGTAGCTTTGACTTTCCTTTTTCTAAATAGAACTTTTTTTTCAACGGGATGCATGTTATGTCATACTTTTATACTGTAATCCTTCCTCCTTCGTTATACTGGGCCTCATTACATCACTCATTCGGGTAAATTTTTTGTCCCCCAATAGGCGCGTTATAAACAATGGGCTGCACTATAAATATATACATGTATACAGAGACACAGACATTATAAATTGTTATAATAACATTTATAGTTTTTAAATTGAGGATTGATAATAAGAAAATTAATTTGAAAATGAAAACGGTGTTTAATTTTACTATTGTGTATGCGTTGCATAGCGTATCACTTTCAATATCGGGCTCGGGCTCTGATCACACAAAATTTTTCGGGCTCGGGCGAGCTCAGTTCAAAAATGCTTCGGGCCCGGGCGGGCTCGGATTGCCAAAATAGATCCCGAACTCACCTCTAGTCTAGACCTCTCAAAACTTGTAAATCCGTCGAAAACCGGAAGTCGAAAATTTTTACGAATCCAATACTTTCTTCGATTGAATATAGAAGAAAGTGAAAAAAAAAAAATTAAAATGTAATTACTGGTGTCGTGCCCTTAGCGGAACGTGCCCTTAGCGGAATGGTTTGAAAGGAAAGAAAGAGGAATAGAAGAAGCCGTGCCCATAGCGGAAATAAGAAGGTGTGCGTGTGGCAGATTGAAATATGTTATTCAAATGCTCAAAAGAATGCTTTCTATAGAATGTAGTATGATTAGCATTAGATTTACAGAGTCAAACAAAAATATTCAGTTGACACTGAGAGTTATTATTGGAAATTTGCTGAATTGTATTTTCGTTTACATTAAGTGTTTATTTAGTCATTTTTTAAAACGTGAATATGATTTGAATTAGAGTATTTGTCTACTCTACTGTCCGTTTGTCCGCCTCCAGCGTCCGTAAATATTTTATGAATTTCTTATTTTTACTTTCTTCTATATTCAATAGAAACTAGTATGTTGTGGCCACCACAAGACTTTCTTCTATATTTTCCTATACCCATTCAATCAGTAACAATATTAAAACTAGTATGTTGTGGCCACCACAAGACTTTCTTCTATATTTACCTATACATATTCAATCAGTAACAATATTTAAAAAAAAAAAAAAAAAAAAAAGTACGATTTTTTTTTTCTAAGTTTTTTTTTTTTTTTTTTTGTTAAAAGTGAAAAAAATCGATAACTTTGTTTTAAATTATCACAGATTTATAGTTCAACCATTCGTTTTAAAGGTATTGACGAGACCTTTCGAAAGATACCCATCTTGAAAATTTATCCCCCCGGGGGGGTACTTCCCCCCCAGGGGGGGAAGCGATGCCCCCCCATGCAGAAAATTTTTTTCCTAGTTACATACTACTATTATCAATAATTCATATTAATTTTACAATCACAAGTTTAAAACAACTCTAATTATGCACATTTATACGAATTTTTGTCCTATGCTGCCATGTTAAAAATTTAGATAAAATGCTATCACAGCGCCACCTGTTGAGCTATTGATCCCCAAACATAATCAGCACCAGTTTATGTCGGGGACCAACTAAATACCAAGTTTGGTTAAATTTCGTTAAAAAAAAAAAAAAAAAAAAAAAAATGCGATATTTTTCTGTTTTTTTTTGTTAAAAGTAAAAAAAATCGATAACTTTGGTTTAAATTATCACAGATTTATCGTTCAACCATTCGTTTTAAAGGTATTGACGAGATCTTTCGAAAGATACCCATCTTGAAAGTTTGCCCCCCCGGGTGGGAACTTCCCCCCCCGGTGGGGGGGCAACCGATGCCCCCACATGCACAAAATTTTTTTCCAAGTTAACTATTACTATTATCAACGAGACCTTTCGAAAGATACCCATCTTGAAAATTTACTTCCCCGGGGGGGAACCGATGCCCCCCCATGCACAAAATTTTTTTCCTAGCTAACTACTACTATTATCAATAATTCATATTAATTTTACAATCACAAGTGTAAAATAAGTCTCTTTATGCCCATTTATACGGAATTTTGTCCTATGCTGCCATGTTAAAAATTTGCATAAAATGCGATCACAACGCCACCTATTGAGCGAGTGATCCCAAAATCTAATCAGCACCAGTTTATGTCAGGGTGCAACTAAATACCAAGTTTGGTTAAATTTCATTCATTGGTTCGTGAGATACAGCGTCCACAAAAAAATGATACAGACAGACAGACAGACAGACATTTTCTAAAAACTATTAATTCGTGTTCTCCATATCCCAAAACATGTAAATCCATCAAAAAGTGGACTTCGAAAATTTTCGCGAATCCAATACTTTCTCTATATTACATATAGAAGAAAGTAAAAATGAGACATCATGCTGATTCAATTTGAATGCTTATGGACAGACAGGTGACGCTGCTATATAGCGATTTCTGCAATTTAATGGAAAGCTATATCTCAGAAACTACTGCACAGAATTGAATATAAATTTAGATGTTGATGCACCTTAACCTAAATGAGTGTCTGTCAACTTTTGGTGTCAACTGCTCCACAGATGGCGCTGCTATACAGTGATTTCTGCAATTTAAGAGGAGGCCATATCTCAGGTTCTATAGCGTTTAATCAAACAAAACGTGATTATATGTGAAGACCATTATGAGACATTATGCTGATTCAATTTGATGCTTACTGGCCAATAGGTGGCGCTGCTATACAGCAAATTTCCTCGATAACGGGAAAGCTGTATCTCAACTTCTATAGTACATAACTGTACGAAACTTGATATGTGAGATGATGAAGACGCATTTTTTAAGACTATGAAGACGCAATTATGAAGACGCATTTTTTAAGACTTTATTTATAGAGAATTAAACTGTCTTTCTTTTCTTATATTTAGTGTTAGTTTTTTATAAAATGAAAATCATTCATTATGGTAGATAATTTTAATAAATAATATTTTTAAGAAAATATTTTTACTGAGCGAATTCCTATAGGAAAATATAGAAGAAAATTTGAGGTACTCACAGTATACTAGCTTTAAATGAAATCACAGCAAGTATTTCTTCTATATTTCATGTACATACAAGTATAAATGGAGGAAAATTCAAAATTCCGTTCACATAAAAGCGAGGATTGAATTTCATTAAAAGTAAAGGTATTAGAAAAAAAAAATAGTATGTTGTGCCCACCAGAAGACTTTCTTCTATATTTTCTAATACAAATTCGCTCAGTACTGATAATTTATTAAAGCTATTATTTATTAAAATTACCTACCATAATGAATGCAGACGATTTCCATCTTAGAGAAAAGTTACACTAAAAGTACAAAGAAAGACAGTTTTATTCTCTATAAATAATATATTAAAAAATGCGTTGTGATAATGGTTATCGCACTTATCAAATTTTGTACAGTTATACACCATGGAAGTTGAGATATAGCTTTTCCGTTCTCGGGGAAAATTCCAGTACAGCAGCGCCACCTATTGGCCGATATGCATCCAAATTGAATCAGCATAATGTATGATAATGGTCTTTTCACATATCCATTTTTTTTCTTTTATTATACACAATAGAACCTGAGATATCTCTTTCCCTTAAATTATGGAAACCGTTGTATAACACCGCCACCTATTGAATTATTGGTACCAAAAGTGGAAAGACAATAATTTATATCATGGTACATCCACATATAAATTTATGTGCAATTTTGTGCAGTAGATCCTGAAATAAAGCCTTTCCTTAAACTGTGGAAATCACTGTATAGCAGCGCCACCTTTTGAGAAATTGACATAAAAAGTTGATAGGGACTAGGTTATGTTAAGGTGCACCTACATACAAATTTATATGCAATTCTCTGCAGTAGTTCCTGACTCTCAAAACATGCAAATTCATCAAAAACCGGAAGTTGAAAATTTTTACGAATCTAATAATTTCTTCTACTGAATATAGAAGAAAGTAAAAAAAAAAAAAAAAAAACTTGTAAACTGCGCAATTTCCCTTAAATTGTGGAAATAACTGTATAGCAGCGCTATCCGTTGAGCGATGGGCACCAAAAGTTGATAGGCACTAATTTATGTCAAGGTGCATTTATTTATAAATTTATATGCAATTATGTGCAGTAGTTCCAGAGATACAGTCTCCACAAAATTTTTGTCACACACATACAGAGACACAGACTGATATTTTCTGGAAATAGTCAAATCGTGTTCTGGACTCTCAAAACATGCAAATTCCTCAAAAACTGGAAGTTGAAAATTTTTACGAATCTAATACATTCTTCTACTAAATATAGAAGAAAGTTAAAAAAAAAAAAAAAAAACTTGTAAACTGCGAAATTTTTTCAATTTCCAGAAAGTAAATGCGAGGTTATACTGTATTTGTATTTCTTTAATATATACATTAACAACAGTGAAAAAAGATTTATAATACTTTTCTAATTTTCATACAATTTATACAAAAGATACATATTAGTTCCGTTAAAGAAAAGAATACAGATTCAGATACAAATACGGATCTATTTTTCTGGCGGATATCCGCGGATACGAATAGGGAGCTCCGGTACATGTCTGCCCATCAGCCACCGAGCGGTTCTGCGCTCAAAGCTGGTAGATGGAAGGTGTCGGGTTCGATCCCAGGTCGCGCTCATCGACCTAGCCTTTCGGAGTTTACCATGGTTTCCTCCGAAACACGCGTAAATACGGGCTAGGACCGCTTAGGAAGACCCAAACGGAGGGCATTCCCCCTATAGGCCTAGGACACATCTGAAGTCAATCGGCCTTAAATCCTCCAACCAACCAACTAACCGATACATGTCTAGTATGTACAGAATGTTTAAATTAGTTTCATAGTTGTAAACATGCCTATAAATTTATGTTTATAATTGTAAAAAATATTTTGAAAGGTGTTCTCAAGTCGACCAGACATTGAAAACCAAACCCAACCCGACCCGCGAGAAAATAAAGATCAGTCAACCCGACCCGCAAGAGAAAAAATTCTGTCAACGCGGGTCGGGTTCGGGTAAAATCGGGTTACCCGACCCGATGCAGGACTCTAGTTTGGGAATTCAAAAGTTGTTTCAATGCCACTTATTCAAAAAGCTGATAAAAGTGAGAAAGCCTGATATCCCTCTTTCAGTTCTTGCTAAACTTTATGAATGTGGGGAGGGGAGGGGAGGGAGAATATAATGTAGGAAGTACGTTTTTGTTTTTCTTCTTTTGTCTATTTTTCCGAGAACTGGAAGAGGGTAAAAAGTTCGATGTGAAAAGGCGACGTATTCTATCTACAGAAAATCATTTGAGCGATATTCCAAGATTTTATTTCATTTATTTTTCATGTTCGAAAGCTAATTTGAGATGCACAGAACATAAAAAAAAAAGGGAAGTGATCTCGCATTGGATCTAAAACGCTTACCATAACGGTATACAGGAGAATTAAAATGATTGTTGTAAATTATGTATTCGTATCCCGCTCAAAAATATCTTATAAATAATTGTGTGACACCGCTAGTTTACTTTATTTTATAATTAGAATATTACTAGATGGGATTGAAAAATATTTCATAAAATATTACTCTAAAATAAAAAAGTATAAATTATGTCATTTGATTTATTTATTAATCACTATTATTTATTTATTTATTTTGGGGGGCGGAGAGAACGGCAGTTTGTGTCTAGTGTTTGTTTATTTTACCAACAAAAATTTCTTTTCCGGGTTCGGGCTGATGAAAATTTCTGTGTTGAGTTTGACTTGGGTTTCAGGTTGACTTCAAATTTTATTAGAATATGAATATTTTATTTTCGAAATCTTTATTTTAGAAATATGTACCGTGTACGATAATTAGTTTTGATATTTATCGTATATATATATATATACACGCACACATTTACTTAATCCTAATTTGTTAATTTTATAATGGTCGGTTTTGTATTTTATATTTCCTGCAATTACACAGTTTGTCATGGAGGATGGTTTTGGTTTTTTCTAATCTTTAAACTCATATATATATAAATTCTTTTCAATAAATTTATATATATATATATATATATATATATATATATATATACACACACACACATACACATAAATGCATAAATTCATTTTGGTTTTTCAGCATTGCGGCGGCTTTTTATCATCTATGTCTTTTTACTTTCCGAACACTATAGTGAGGAAAGTATTGTAATCATGTCAAAAATCCGAATTCGAAATTTTGATGTTTCTATACGTTTTGAGGTCCCCTGAGTCCGTTTTCACTATTTTTACGATGATGTATGTATATGTGTGTGTATGTGTGTATGTGTGTATGTCTGTGGGTGAACACGCTAGCGTCTAAACGCTTTGTTCGAATAACCTGAAATTTGGTACGTATATTGTAAGTCACCATAGTACGAACCCCCCTATAGATTTTGGTGAATCTAGCACTTATAGTTTTTTTACAGGGACACAAAGAAAAATTCTTTATCATTATGGCCTATGGAAGCAAAATCTTAAAAGTGCGATAGCATCTAAACGCCTTATTCAATTGAGCAAAAAATTTATACACATATTATAGGTCACAAGTACTCAATCTGTATAGATTTTGGAGAATCTAGCACTTATAGTTTTTTTACAGGGACACAAAGAAAAATTCTTTATCATTATGCCTATGGGGCCAAATTTTTAAAAGTGTGATAGCGTCTAAACACCTTATTAATCTGAGCAAAAAATTTGTGCACATGTTATAGATCACAGTTGAACTAACTGTATAGATTTTGGTGAATCTAGCACTTACAGTTTTTTTACAGGGATACAAGGAAAAATTCTTTATCATTATGGCCTATGGGACTAAATTTTTAAAAGTACGATAGCATCTAAACGCCTTATTGAATTGAGGTGAAACTTTATATGAGTATTATAAATCACTGTTGCACTAACTATAAGCATTTTGGTGAATCTAGCATTTATAGGTTTTTACAGGGACACAACGAAAAATTCTTTATCATTATGATCTATGGGCTCAAAGTTCAGTAGCGTTAAATAAAACATCGTGTAATAGATGGAGAAAAATACTCAAACACTCTATTATGGTTTTCTCTCTTTTGTTTGTTTAACAACTCCTCTTTCTTTACTTTATCTACAAAACTGTTAATTACTCAATGTTCGGAAAGTCGAGTGGAGTCACTCCAGATTTTTACATCTTACAACTTTGTTACCATACATATGAACAATAGTCCGAAAATCTCGTCAATTCAATGATTTCAAATTTTCGACTTCCTAACATTTTTTTTTTTTTTTTTTTACTTTTAGGAAAAAAAAAAAAAAAAAAAAAAAAAAAAATTACCATTCCTATTGCATATACACCAATAAAAAACAGATTACTATGCATTTGTTGTATCAAACAATAGAAAATAAAAGATTTGGAAATTCTGTTTTTTATCAATTTCAAATTTCTTAGAAAAAAAAATTATAGTTTTTTTTTTCTTTTTTTGTTTATTTATTTATTCTTTTCCAAGGAAATTTGTCATATTTGTTATTTTGGATTATGATGTACGATTCTATTAATATATATACAAGGCGCGCAATTTCCGCTCGCCAGCTCGCCATTGGCGAGTGGAATTTTTACTGTGGCGAGTAAAAATTTGGTCTAGTTATAGATACAATTCTTACACGATACGGTAACAGAAAACATTTTTTTTATAGATTTAAATATGGCAAAATCTCGCCATCTTATAACCTCATATTTAACCTCTCCTTTTTAGATTCTCGGAGACCCGAGTCTGTGTGTGCGCTGCCCGAGATCGCGCCAGCTTGGAAAAGGAAAAAATGCTTGGTGTATACATAAAAGTTTTGATATCTTCGGCAGTTTCGTTTCTTACTCTGTTATTTCTCCAAGCAGAGTGAGAATAGACGAATGGAAAGCCTCTTTGTCCGTCGCCCACTATCCGAGAAAAGAGATATGCGAAAGTTTGCCTATGCAATATTGTCACATGAAAATGAGCCCGATCCCTTTTAAAAATACTGCCTATGTTTATTTTTCTGAATAATGATTAAAAGAAACAAACACACACACACACACAAAAAAAAAAAAAAAAAAAAACAGTTCATATTTTCCAGTTTTTTACTGAAACGTCAATGATTTACGCTTGTAATGATTTGTAAGCAACGATTTTATCGTAAAAGTTATTCCGAAATGTCTATTTCAAATGACAACAATGAACAAGTTATAAACATCGACATTCTGTCTAATTACAAAAATAAAAAGGACGAAAAAAAAAACATTTCTTTTTTAAATGTTAAGTAAATAAATAGATAAATAAGAAAACTTAATCTTCTTAATCTTAATTAAAGTCGCTGCAATAGTCGAGAAAAACAACGTAATAAGCTCAGTTGATATTTTCTACTGAAACTAAAACTCAACTCAAAACATAAGCGCTCTTTCTACCGGAACTAAGCAGACGGCTTAGGGTTACTGTAACATTAAAAATATCTGTCATTCTGCTGCAGTATGCCACGAAAAAACTCACTTCAGAAAATAATAAAAGCATTTTCTGAAGGATATTTCGGTATCATATTGCTCTACACATATCCCTTATACAGCTATTTATAAGAAAATGACATAAAATTATGAGAAAAATTTAAAAAATGACAAAAATAAAAGCTTTTCAATAAATAGGAGAAACGATTCGTAATAGCAACGCCATCTATTAATAGCTAAAAGAAACAACATGAAATTTTTCGAAAAAATGCAATTTTTTGAAAAATTAAAATTTAAAAAAGATTGAGAACACATCTCGTTTTAAAAATTATATCGTCTGAGAGATAAAAGTTATATCTAACGCCAAAAAAAAAATTTTAAACAAATTAATTGCATTAACAATGCACGGGATTGATTTTAGAATTTTAGCATTAGTAATCTAAAAAAGCCGTAACTGACGATCCCCCTTAAATGAATTACCTGACACTCATCCACTAACCTTAATGTATGTTAAAAATTAAGTGTTTAATATAGCTAACGCATGAAAACCCTATTAAGCATTTTCTTATAAAGTTCATAAACATGTTGTTACAAGTATTTTAGAAGATCAAACGATTCTATGGTTAATGCTAGGTTTGAATTCAACTTAACAATCAACCCGTTTGTAGTTTTCCTTGGTTTTCACTAAAACTCGCTTAACTATAAGTTACAAAGACTCGCACACAGAGCAATCCACTTATAGAACCAACAGTTAAATATTTAATGGTATAAGTTTAGACTTGTAATCAATAAGTTTCAATACAACTGCATGAGTCATTAACCTTGTGATTAGTGAACGATTCTATGGTAAAAGGGGAAGTGTTGGGTTCGAATCCATTTCATCAACCTAGTCGATTGGAGTATTTCTTGGTTTTCTCTAAAACCTGCTTAAATATGCAATAGGATTTCTTAGAAAGACTCTCGTGCATTTCGATTATAGGATTCTCGTTTATTTAATCGATCTTAAACCTTATGAATATCCATATGTGAATATTTATTGTACAGTAAAACTTTTAAATATAGTATTGTTTTATATAAGGTGTGAACCTGATGAGTTATCGATTATGAAATAAATTTATCATTACTATAATACTCACATTAAAAGATTCTCGCTTATACCATTTAGTGGTTATGCAAATTATTCAAACTCGTCACCGATGAGTCATCCTTCACGAACTTTCTCGTAAGATCCACGGGGGGTGACTCAGCTTTTCCGGGAATTCCCCCTTATCTCTAGTAGATAAGGTGTTACAACTCAACGTTTCTCTTCATTCTTAGTTTGGCCGTCGTGTGAGTAGGTTGTTTTACGGTGTGTTATGTTTACCGTCCACTGCTTTGAAGTTTTAGCCGAAAATCTCACCTGTTTTTCCGCGTATTGTATTTCAGTTTTTCCGTACCTGGATTCTTTAAGTATAATAGAATATTCCAACTCAACAACCTACCGTTGGGATTTTTTCTTGGTTTTCTCTAAAACTGCAAACCCTTTGTTTCAATCGACCGTTATTATATTTTTGTTTTAAATGAATTACCTGTCACTGATCCACTAACCTTAATGTATGTTAAAAATTAAGTGTTTAATATAGCTAACGCATGCAAACCATATTAAGCATTTTCTTATAAAGTCCATAAACATGTTGTTACAAGGATTTTAGAAGAACAAACGATTCTATGTTTAATGTTAGGTTCGAATTCCACTTAACAATCTACCCGTTTGTAGTTTTTCTTGGTTTTCACTAAAACTCGCTTAACTATAAGTTACAAAGACTCACACACAGAGCAATCCACTTATAGAACAAACAGTTAAATATTTAATGGTATAAGTTTAGACATGTAATCAATAAGTTTTAATACAACTGCATGACTCATTAACCTTGTGATTAGTGAACGATTCTATGGTAAAAGGGGAAGTGTTGGATTCGAATCCATTTCATCAACCTAGTCGACTGGAGTATTTCTTGGTTTTCTCTAAAACCTGCTTAAATACAGATCAGGATTCCTTAGAAAGACTCACAGGCATTTCGCTTATAGGATCCTCGCATAGTCTTAAACCTTAGGAATATCCATATGTGAATGTTTATTGTGTAGTAAAATTTGGTAACACTTTTGAATATACCATTGTTTTATATAAGGTGTGAAGCTGATGAGTTATCGATTATAAAATAAATTTATCATTACTATAATACTCACATTAAAAGATTCTCATTTATACAATTTAGCGGTTATGCATATTATTCAAACTCGTCACCGATGAGTCATCCTTCACGAAGTTTCTCGTAAGATGTTGTACATGAACGAACGAGGGGTGAGTCATGGGGAATTCCCCCTTATCTCTAGTAGATAAGGTGTTACAACTCAACGTTTCCCTTCATTCTTAGTTTGGCTGTCGTGGGAGTAGGTTGTTTCACGGTGTGTTATGTTTACCGTCCACTGCTTTGAAGTTTTAACCGAAAATCCCGCCTGTTTTTCCGCGTATTGTATTTCGGTTTTTCCGTACCTGGATTCTTTAAGTATAATAGAATATTCCAACTCATCAACCTGCGCGTTGGGATTTTTTCTTGGTTTTCTCTAAAACTGACTTAACTATAAGGCGTATATTAAAATAATATATAGTTTTTAACTAGATAAAATAATTGCTAAAAACAATAAGATTTTTAATTTTATCCTATTAAGTAATTTAAAAACCTCTTTTTAGTTTTTTCTAATAAAGTTAAAGTGATTTCAAAACGATTCATTAAAAAATTACACTTATATTTTGGAAAAACTTTATTTAATCGATTAAATGCAAAGTTTAACACTTAATGAATTATTTAAAATTTTATATATACAGGAATAATATAAAAATGTACATTTATATGCTAGTAACAAATAATTCTCTCATTAGAAGTTTCATTAACTAAAAACAATAAATTCGAATACAACTGCATGACTCACTGACCTCACGGTAAGTTATTTTCACTTAGACATTCTAAGCAAATCTTATTGTAAAGGATAATTTCTTTCTGTGAAAGTGTTATCCCAATTCTCTCACAAGGATTATTGTTTAGTATTTTAAATCATATATCCAACTTATAAAATTTAGCGGTTATGCAAATTATTAAGTTTTATTACTTCAATCCGTATAAATAAGTTGAAAATTTTACCCTGCGATGTAATGTATATATTAAAATAATATATCGTTATTATACAAAAATCTCGCTTGCTATATGATTATTTATAGATAGTTTATTACTTAGTTTTATAACTAGAAAAAAAAAATAAGATTTCTGTTTTTAATTTTATCCTATTAAGTGATTTTAAAACCTTTCATTAAAAATTATAGTTACATTTTATTCAATGAAAAAGGATGTCTTATCGTAAAATAATTCTGTTTTGATCTCATTATTTTCTTAGCATAATTAAAAAAAGTAAAATTAAATAAAAAAATTAAAAAAATTTCAATATTTTAATAGGTTAATTGCAGAGTTCAACTCTTATTGCATTATTTAAATGTAGTTTACAACTGATATTAAATAAATGATCTCTATAAACTATTTTATATTACTCTGAAAACACAGAACTCTAACAACATTCTACTAAGATAAGCATGAATCAACATTCTTATCTGTATGAGTCAACGTGTGGCGATAAACAGTTTCTCGCATTTGTGTGTGAATGAAGGTTGCATTTCGCCAAGGGAAATTTCATCAATTTTAAGTAAGTTTCATAATTTATTATTACTATTTGATAATTTAATAAACTTAATATGTATATTCTAATAAAATTATTTGTTTATATCATAAAAAATTTGTTTATAATAGAAATTTTATTAAAACTTTACGAAAGTTATATAAGAAATTTTTATTGTTTTATTGAAGAGAGAGAAATTAATTTAAAAAATATTTTTTATTGGTATTTACTTATAAGGAATTTTTTATTGTTATACTATAAACTATTTTTATTGTTACACTATAAATTTTTTGTTTATATAAAACTAAATTTTGCATAAATAAAACTACTTTCACACATGGAAAATTATTGCTTAAATGAAACCTAGAAAAGTTTCCATTCAACTTGTGTATGTTTAGAAATTATTTGAGTAAAACTAATTTTTGCAATATATAAAACTCCTTTCACAAACGAAATTTTTATTTTTTAACTATAACTTACTTTTATATGTATTTATTTATTTCAATACCGTTTAAGTGATAGATAGGTGATAATCGTTTAAACTCATTGTATGATATGCTTTGTGAAAAAATTATTACATTTTCCAAATTATTCGCTGTATTGTTTTAATGATTTTAACTTAATCTTTATATGAGATAGTGTGGATTACTAATAGGCATGGCTCGCCAGCGTATATAACATATGATTCATCAGCTGTAGGGGTTTTCCGTTGCAGGTGATAACTGACTCATGGAATATTCCGTATTATCTGTTTTTTAAGGAAACTGTTTATTTTCATTTATAATGATGCATTGAATTTTTATGCAATTTATTTCGAAATGTTTAATATAAAATAACTTTTAGTAACTGATAGTTTTTAAATATAACTAATCCTTTTTATTATTATAGTTTATATCAATTATTTTATAAAAAGAACTTATTTTTATTAGTTCAAGTTTAAAAGTATTTACCTGTTTCATTTAAATCAACTAAGATAGTTTAAATTATATTACAGCGTTAAACTCGAATAAATGTTAATTAATATTTGTGTAGTATCAATATAATGTTTAATTTAAATAACATATTCATGTACTTATAGCTTTTTTGCTTATAAAATTTATGTAAAGTTTTCGTGTTAGGATAAATTTATTTAATAGTAACAGCATAAAGTTTAGTTAATTATAATGTATATAAAATTTAATTGTTGATTTTAAACATTGTATGTATTTTTAAATTAATATTATTATAGGATAGTCATTTTTATTTTATTTTTATTTTTATTTATTTTATTTTTTATTTATTTATTTATTTTATAACTTTACTGTATATTTTTGTATGCATTTTTTAAATTAATATTATTATATGAAAGTATTTTTTTTAATTTATATTATTATATGAAAGTAATTTTTTTAATTTATATTATTATATAATAGTAATTTTTTTTTTTTAATTAATATTATCATATGACAGTATTTTTTTAAAATTTATAACTTTACTATATATCTTTGTATGCATTTTTTTAATTAATATTATTATATGATAGTAATTTTTTTTAAATTTATATGATAGTCATTTTTTAAAGTGCATGTGTTCAATTTTTAACGATTGTAAGTTAGAGTTTAAATAAGTGTGAAACTTATTTAGTGAGAATATAAAGTTTAATTTATATAATTTTTATTATATTTAGTTTAATTTAAATAATTTTTATTGTATTCAGTTTAATTTATAACATATAAATTATTTATACTCTTCCAATGGTAACACCCAAATTTTAATATCGAAGTCTATACCATTCACATTCAGTGTTTTTAATTATATAATACTCACGAACCCTTTGTTTTATTTTGTCAACTTCCATGAAATACATAGGCAAATTTCTATTTATTCTGTAATAAATTTATAATCTCCGAATGGTAATGCGCAGATATTAAGATCAAAGTCTATACCATTCGTTAAATTCATCTACCTTTGTTTCAGCGTTCAATTTTAACGATTGTATTAATAGTATTTATAAGTTAGAGTTTAAAGAAATTTTAAAAGTGAAACTTATTTAGTGTTAACATAAAGTCATGATGTGTATAAAGTTTAGTTTAAACAACTTTATTGCTTATAATGTCGTTTTTGTTTTAAAATAACTAATTATACGTATAATTACATGATATTCATTATTAAAAAATATGTGTTTTAAATTATTTATTATTGTTTTTAAATTTATGCGTATCGTTTTTGTTTTAAAATAATTAATTATACATATAATTGTATGACATTCATTATTGAAAAATATGTGTTTTAAATTATTTATTATTGTTTTGTTTTTAAATCTGTGTGTTAATCCACTGATGACACTTATCCTCAAAATACGATAATTTCTATTTAATTCTGTAAAAATTTCGTAATATAAATTTGTAATGATGTCACTAAAAGTATGAACTCCTATTTAAATTCCTTATTTATTATCTTAACACAATACCCAAACAGCAAATAATTATTGGCCGAGCTTCGGCCGAATGTCCACGTTTGACTATTTTTCGTTCAAACGACCTCATTTCATGACGTCGGCAGGAAGTGCTGTATGTCCGCCCGGTAAACCACCGATCGATCATCGGACTCTGAGCATTTTTAAAACAATCCTGATGCCTTTTCTCCCTCTTTTCGACCATATGATTGTCTAGTGATTACTTATCGACGTTATATGATGTCATGTGGATTATCTTACGATACCATTTCTAGTGTTTTACAATGTATTTTTCTTCCTTATTTTTAACCAAATGGTTGCCTGCCGATTATTTATTGACGTTATATGATGTCATGCGGATTATCCTGCAATATCATATTTGTTTCGTCGTTATATGATATCGTGTGGTTTAGTTAGCGATGTTATTTGTAAATGTTTTAATCAAAATCTCATGTATATTCATTGGATTTCATACCTTTTAAAATGTCATAGCACGTATGAAATATGAGTTTGCTTCTGTCAATCACAAGTTCTTAAACTTCCTAATAAAACTACACAAAAATCTATGCGGTGTTTAAGACTTATTTCAGCTTTTTTGAAAAATTATTAATTTAAGATTAATCAATTACAAAAAGCCTGCACAATTATTAATGTAGAAAATAGTTCAATAATTTTTCACGACTCGTAAGATAAATTAAATTTTACTTGTTAAAAATAAATTAAAATATTAAAAATATTTAATTAACTGAATTTTTTTTGATGATTTAATCATTAATTTTTTCGCTTTTTTTAAAAATTTGCATTTTGATTTTTAAATTTTTATCTGTCTGCTAACTAAAATCACAGAAAAAATTATTCCATGTGGAAAGTCTATTTTAGCGTTTAAAATTTTTAAAACTAATATTATTAATTACAAAAAAAAAAAAAAAAGTAGGATAATTTGAAAGCAAAAAATCAATGTTATTTCCTTAACATAACTTGGTTTAGAATTTACATATTAACATAAAATTTGAATCACAATTTTCCAAAACAGTATTTTCTAAAATAAATTATGTATATAAAATGCTCTACTATAAAGTAAGTAAAAATATTTCAATAAAAAAAAAAAAAAAAAGAAAGAAAAAGAAAAAAATTATTATATATATATATATATATAAGAAATTTTGAATGCGCCAATAATTGATGGCAATGAAATTATTAAATTATATTAAAGATTAAAATTTTCATTTTTAGAAAGAAAGAAAAAAAATGCGTTATTTTTATTAAAATGCAAATTATGTGTTAAAACATGAAAATTTAGCCCATGAAAATTATAAATTACTTTACGAATCTTGAAATAACATTGAAAATTTTCTTTCTTTCTTTTCTTTATTTTTTTTCTTTAAATTTTGCTATTTTTCATTATAACTAATTAAGTGTATTATTTTTAATTTTTACAAAACCTTATACAATCTTTAAACACCACATAGTTTTTTGTATAATTTTAAGAAGAATTAAAAAAAAAAAAAAAAAAAAAAAAAAAAAAGTAAATAACACAAAAAATATATGAAAGTTTTTATTATATAATCATTAAAAGTAATGAAGTGATTTAATTATCCTAAAGATTTTAAATCATTCTTGATATTTAAACCCTAAATTAAATTATTATATGATCGAGAAATGCCATTGAAAATATTTGTAACATTAATTAACTATGTATTTTTTAAATTAATTAAAAGTATCAAATTTATAATTTTTCAAAAGTTTAAATAAATCTTAAACATTATACATTTTTGTGTAATTTCAATAAGAAAAAAAAGAAATTGGGATCAGCAGAAACAAACTCACAATTCATACATGCTATGATATTTTAAAAGAAATGAAAAATCACAATGAATTGAAAACAAAAGGTTTTATACCTTAATTATATTCATATCCAATAACTCTCCAATAACATCCAATTTAAAATAATATATGTACCTCCCATTAAACCTTTTAAAAAGAAAAAAAAAAAAATGCCATAAACTATTACTTTAGAATTTCTTATTTTCTAAAGGGAATAAACAAAATATTGCTGCATAGCTAGATCGTTTGTTGGGGGACTGAGATTGAGATTCAAACTTTCAATGTCAAGTTAAAGAGGAGTGTGAAAAAAATAATGACCTTGGCACAATAATAGTACGCCAAATTCATTCAAAACTATCCATTTCCTGTTTGATATTCGAGACAGGGGTCATCTTTACGATTCTATCTGTGTTTCTGTGGTAAATAGTATAAAAATGTGCATGAAAACTATCAAGTTTTTTTTATTTTTTTCCTTATTTCGAATAGCATTTTATGAACACAATATATTCACAACCATATTATTAATGTATATTTTATTCCGAAATACATTATTACATAAAGTAAATAAAGAATTTGAACATTAAATATATATATATATATATATATATATATATATATACATATAATTATTATTTAAAAAGATTAATACACACACACACATATATATATCTTTTATTATGTTATCATATTGATAATGAAAATAAAAATCTTATTACTCTGTTTTAAAGCGAAATTATTACTGATTCCTATCTATGTCTAGTTATTTCAAATAAAACTTGTACACTACTTCATTCTAATTTATTTAGTTTTAGTTGAACAAGGACTGCAAAAGATTCTTGACTAACATTCATATATTTCTTGTATGTGTTTTAAGTGCTGAAATTCACGTTATTATACTTTCGCGTAAAGAAATAAAGCAATTATCTCTCGTTCAGCTGTTCTTTTAATATTATTATTATTAATATTATTAATTCTCATCAGATGAAAACCCATTAAAAGGCACTACAAATATTCATGCTTGAACTGGGTTTGAACCCGGAGCATGGCGCTTTAAACATTCGCATAGCAAATAGCTATGCAATATAAAAAGAAATAAGTTGTAAAATGCAAGGAAACAGATGATGAAATGCCAATATAATCCGCAAGAACCTGTAGTCTTGCGGATTATTCGATATATGAATATTAGCAGGTGTATATATATATATATATATATATAGTATACACATATAGCGCTGCTCGGGTTAAAGTAATGCTTAAAAATTTTTTGAATTAAAGGAAAAAAAAAAAAAAAGTTGCACTTCGGGAGTGCCGACAGAAGTGAAAACGTGAACAATTACGTGTGTATTTCTTGAATCGTCAGGAAATATTTTATTGTGTAGGAAATACTTTTAAATGAAGTGTTTTTTTTATTCATTGATATAAACTACTACTACAAAAATTATATTACAATTTTATTTAATGCGCTACCTGCAATAGAGACAGTGTCCGGAGATGAGAGAAGTCGTGTAGAGCCGCACCAGATTGTAAAAACGTGAGAAAAATGGCGGCTTTGGCCTTTCTCACGGTTTTGTGAGGTCTAACTGGAATAGTGACAGTGTCCGAAAATGAGAGCAGTCGTGTAGAGCCGCACCAGATTGTAAAAACGTGAGAGAAATGGCGGCTTTGGCCTTTATCACGGTTCTGTGAAGTCTAACTGCAACGTTTCTGGCTGCAATCTTTAAGAGACTGTGGCCGGAGATGAGAGAAGTCGTGTAAAGCCGCACCAGATTGTAAAAACGTGAGAAAAATGGCGGCTTTGGCCTTTCTCACGGTTTTGTGAGGTCTAACTGGAATAGTGACAGTGTCCGAAAATGAGAGAAGTCGTGTAGAGCCGCACCAGTTTGTAAAAACGTGAGAAAAATGGCGGCTTTGGTCTTTCTCACGGTTTTGTGAGGTCTAACTGGAATAGTGACAGTGTCCGAAAATGAGAGAAGTCGTGTAGAGCCGCACCAGATTGTAAAAACGTGAGAGAAATGGCGGCTTTGGCCTTTATCACGGTTCTGTGAAGTATAACTGCAACGTTTCCGGCTGCAATCTTTAAGAGACTGTGGCCGGAGATGAGAGAAGTCGTGTAAAGCCGCACCAGATTGTAAAAACGTGAGAAAAATGGCGGCTTTGGCCTTTCTCACGGTTTTGTGAGGTCTAACTGGAATAGTGACAGTGTCCGAAAATGAGAGAAGTCGTGTAGAGCCGCACCAGATTGTAAAAACGTGAGAGAAATGGCGGCTTTGGTCTTTATCACGGTTTTGTGAGGTCTAACTGCAACGTTTCCGGCTGCAATCTATAAGAGACAGTGTCCGGAAATGAGAGAAGTCGTGTAGAGCCGTACCAGATTTTAAAAACGTGAGAAAAATGGCGGCTTTGGTCTTTCTCATGGTTCTGTGAAGTCTAACTGCAACGTTTCCGGCTGCAATCTTTAAGAGACTGTGTCCGGAGATGAGTGAAGTCGTGTAGAGCCACACCCGATTGTTAAAACGTGAGAAAAATGGCGGCTTTGGCCTTTCTCATTGTTTTGTGAGGTCTAACTGCAAAAGAGACAGTATCCGGAGATGAGAGAAGTGGTGTAGAGCCGCACCAGATTGTAAAAACTTGAGAAAAATGGCAGCTTTGTGCTTTCTCACGGTTTTGTGAGGTCTAACTGCAATAGAGACAGTGCTCGGAGATGAGAGAAGTCGTGTAGAGCCGCACCAGATTTTAAAACAATATACAGTATATAATTACTAATACTTCACATTAGCAAGTTAATTGTATGATACATTATTTGTATCATACAAGGATGGAAAGCGTTTCGATGACGCGAATTCAATGATTTTTGTTCACCCAAAAGTTTTCACTTCAAATGGAAAGCGTCAGCTGACGATGACGAGAGTTCAAAGATTTTTCTTCACCCAAAAGTGCTCAACGCGCCTAAAGAAGTTTTCACTTCAATAAAGCAAAGAAGATGTATCAGAGGAAATTAAATTAAAACATTTTATCTTTATAATATTACGAACTTGGTTATTTCTATTGCCGTTCAGTTTTAGTATCAAAATTACTCAAACGTTAAAATTGAGAGAAATATTGAATTGAATAAAATAAAAGCAGTAGAATGAATCCCTACATGTACTATATCAATAAAATCATAATTATAACAATTCGAATTCATTGTGAAATCTAATTAAAAAAAAAAAAAAAAACTACACATAAACAATTAATTTAAATAAAAAATACAAAAAATGTTCGCACGTTCAATTTTTGTTTTTTTTCAACATACAAAGTCGACATAATATATTCACTTATTTATTTATTTTTGGCATCAATTTATTATTCTTTTTAATAATTTTAAAGTTAAAATGGAGTTTTTATTTAATATCTTTTCAACTAATTATCTGATTGAATTAAAAAATACGATGTTAGCTAGATTTTTGTCCTTATTAATAAATGTACAACTTTTCATAGTTATCAGTTGAATGATGTAGCTTTGTATAGCAAACTAAAAATTGGTGCAGACTGATAAATTTTCAGCTTTATTTATATAAATATCGCATAATGAACGGCAGGAATGTACCGCGCATTCACCATTACGTAATAGCTAAAGAATAAAAAAAGTAAGTAATAATTTTCGTCAAGAAATTAAATTTTGAGAGCAATAAAAAATGTTATGTTCAGAATTCGCTTTCATTACCAAATGTATAGAGTATTTGATGTATATAGTTCTGTTCATTACGAAATGTATAGAGTTTTGTTTTAGAATAACACAAAGATTCATCATATCATTATTTTAAACCAAAAGGATTTTCTGAAATAATATGAAAGATCGATTTTCTACGATGGGGATCTAGATTAAGAGGAATGTCTGTGAAGGAGGCTTCTTAATCCCTTACATATTTATTGCTTTTAAAATATTGATGTCGCCGGTCTAAGATTTCCTGCACTGACATAATTCAGACATTTTGTGGAAAATTCTACGGAGAAAAAAATATCCTCAATTTTAATAGATTTTTTGAGTATTATGTATGAGAAGGACGTACCCTGGATAAAAAGCCATAAGTGGGAGTCTTTCTAAGGAATCCTAGTTCTCATTCACGCAAGTTTCAAAGAAAAAAAAAAAAAAAACTCCGATAGGCCGACGAGCACGACTTTGGATGGAACTCAGGATATCTCTTCTATCAGTTTGGAGAGCATAGCATCTCGGCCACTGTTTATAAAATAAATCCAAATTGCTTCCTTTGAAGAGAAATCTTTTGTTTGTATTTATACCTTTGTATACTCTTGGCATTTTAAATTGAATATTAGAAAATGAAATAATATTGTACGAACATTGTATGATTAGATTTTTCGTTTTTAAATTTATCTCACTCATTAAGTTGTATATGTGTATACAAATACAAATTTTAATATGTGTAATCGCATAATGTTTAGTAAATATTGTAAAATAAATAAATAATAAATGTTTGCAAATGGAAACACAGATATTATATATATATACATAAATCTATAGAAAATAAATACATTATTTAATATAATCTTATTTTTTTTTTATATTTTACTATGTATATATATAACAATAAAAAAGAGGTTAGATAAATATTTATATGCTTATTCAGCTTTAAAGATCCATATGATCGGACTTAATATCAAACTTATATTACATTTCTTATTGCAAATATTTGACCCTATAAATATTTCTTTATAATAGTAATAAAACATAAAGAAAAAGATATAAAAATAATTATTTTTACAGAGATTTCATTCGAAATAAATCATGCAAATATATTAATCGTAATTGAAGCCTCGAACTATTTTTAAATTGCTGTAGACTATTGTTAACCCCCAATAGGAGTTTCAAATGGCTAAAAGCAAACAGCAATTATATCTTTCCCTGTAACCTTAATAGCCTGCAATTTCTTACGATGTTTCCAATAATCTGTTACTTATCGCTTTTGCTATTTTGCCAAGACATGTAAATTATCGCCGAAGTGAAAGGGAGGGTGACATTTGTCCGGAAGTGTAGCAACACGGGGGGTAATTCCATGAGCTAGCGGGGTGTTTAAAGCGGGAAAAAATGGTTCGAATTTCGCTCTCTATGGAGTATGGGCCGACATCACGCATGAATTATTTATCGACTAATTGATATGGCACATTATTTGGATATTCTATCGATGATTGCTTTCGAGGCCAGTATAAGAAGCCGCTCCAAAAGATCGAAACACGATCTTGAGAATGTCCTCAAATGATTACCAATCATTTCCCAACGATTCTGATGAGCGGCCAATGTAATTTCGATGTCCTTTGCTATCTGGGTATATTTTTAATCTCTAAAAATGCTTAGTTTCTAAAATACTCATAAATTGTTACTGATGTTAATTAACTTCAGTCATTCATTGTTTCATTCAGTCGAAAATGTTAAGTCCCACCGGAAATTATTTATACTCTTCCAATGGCAACATCTAAATTTTAATGTCTATACCCTGTTTTTAATTATATAGTACTCACCAACCCTTTGTTTTATTTTGTCAAATTCACTGAAATACATAGGAAAATTTCTATTTAATTCTGTAATCAATTTATAATCCGCGAATGACAACTCTTCAAAAGTTTCTATTCTTCCGGTGGCAACACCTAAATATTAAAGTCTCAAAAGATCGTGACGTTATCTAATCCCCCTGCAAAAAATTCGAAAAAATTATTAAGTCCAAAATTTAAGAAAATAAATCTAACTTCGAAAAAATTTTGAAGTCCCCGAAATTGTGAAAAAAATACTAAGTCCCGAAATTTAGGAAAATAAATCTAACTCCTCAAAATTCCCCCCTTCTCCCCGATAGATGGCAGCACTCATCGCGGAAACCCTCGTAAAAGGTAATGACACATTCACTCCGATATCCAAAGTTTCTATTCTTCCGGTGGCAACACACAGTTTCTATTCTTCCGGTGGCAACACCCCCTCGTCCAAGATGATGACTAAGTAGTGTAAAAAGGGTGTATTCACCGACAGGGTGGACTAAATAAATTTTTACTGCAATTAAGTTAATAAATTATAATTAAAAGTTGTAAGTATAATTAAGAATTAAATTAAGAATAATCTTCATGGTAATTTAAAAAATAAATAAATAAATTATCTATGAAAGTGTTCACAGAGTAGAAAATCTTCGTAGAGAAAAAAAAAAAAAAAAAAAAACGTAGAAATGAACTTTAAATGAGTTTCGCTCTTTTTTAAAAATGAACTTGAACTGAGCGCGTTCATTTTTTCAGAAATGAGTTTGAACGCGAACTAACTCGTTTTTTCGACGATGAACTTGAGTTTGAACTAGCTCGTATTTTTCGTGAACTTGCACAACACTGAAGGTACTTTTAAAAATATACAGATTGTTAGCAAACAATCTGTTTTCAATTATTTTATTGGAGGCCCCTGATGTTCCTTCCCTGCGAAAAAAAATCCGCTCGTATCCTTTTATTGCTGCTGCGGTTAGTGTTCTGCAGCAAGTTTTTTTAGTATGTTAAAATTCTAGATAATTCAAGCACATTCAGATTTGCTGATGGCTGTATTTTTTTCCCACCACTATATAAGTAGCAATCTTTTATAATATTTTTATGTGATTTAAAACTAACAAATATTTATAAAGAAAAAGAGAGTTGAAAAATATATTGGTGGCACCAACCCTGCAAATTTGTAAACAAAAGCATGAGTAAAATCACTGACAAATAATTACCCGATAAAAAGAACTTTATGTATACCATGTTTTTAAATTTTCTGTTGAATCATATAAACCATACTGAAGGCAGCGAGTATCCAAAACAATTGCCTAAAAGTATTAAAAAATGCATTGTTAATGTGTTTTGAGCTATTCTGAAAGTTTCAAATGCCTAGTTAGTCGAGAAGTTACCCCCAAAACAGTTGGCTAAAAATATTTTAAAAATGTATTTTTACCGTGTTCTGATTTATTCTGAAAGTTTCAAACGTCTAGCAAGTCGGGAAGTTACATGAAACTTCAACCATATAATAAACGCTGCCGAAGGCTGCGGGGACCTGAAACAGTTGGCCAAAAGTATTAAAAAACGCATTGCTATTGTGTTTTAAGCTATTCTGAAAGATTGAAATGTCTAGCTTATCGGGAAGTTAGTTAAATAAATATTTTATAAAATCATATAAACACTGCCAAAGGCAGCGAGGACCCGAAACAGTTGGCTAAATGTATTTAAAAGCATTGTCACCGTGTTCTGAGCTATTCTGAAAGTTTCAACTGTCTAGTTAGTCGGGAAGTTAGATAAAAATCGATTGCAAGGTTTGTACTGGACACACAAACAAGAATCGAAGTTAAAAAAATAAAAATAAAAATAAAAATAAAAAAATAGTAATAAACTAAACTGATAAATACTTCCCACATAGTATCCATTGGCAAAGTCACCGTGCCTGCAAAAGCAGATTTAACACGTGGGCTTGTTACAGTGAAGTATCAATAATCCGGAAGCGTATAACCTGGTACTGATAACTTTTTTCTCTACCCGTAAGTCACAAGTTACTCACAAATGACCTAGGAATACATATTTGGCAACTGCTATAGGATGTCACATCAATAAAGTTTACAGATTTTTTCTTAATTTTAATGTTTTACAAATTAATCAACATGATGGCAAAATTAAAAAAAAAAGAACAATGAACTTTTTTTTATCACAATCGCAAATCTAAGTTAATAAAAAATCTGATGTGGATATGTTATTACTTCCTTATACACCCTTTGGAATATGCATATTGTTATGAAAGCATTGACATTTTTATGTGAGATAACTAATTCGTAAATGAACAGACAACTTCTAACCACGGAAAAAAAACTGAAAAACTTATATTTTAACCTCAAAGTCATGATAATATGATTATATATACCGCCAAACAAATATACTATTTTTTTTTTTCAGGAATGGCTTATTACAGAATCTGTCAACAGTGAATTCATAGCTTAGAATTTATTAAAAATCCTTTGAGTATAGATGACCTACTTTTGTTCTCTTTGCCGAAAATTATAGGTGTAAAATGATACATTTTACCGAAACAATTAATTGAGTTAAAATTGAGAAATCCTGAAACAATATTTGTGTCAAATTTGATAGCTAATTTCGCCAAGTTTGTAGCCAACACTGATTATGGTCTTGGCATCGAATTTAGCGAAAATTTGTAGTTTAGGGTTGCCAAAGTATGGAAGCTCTAATTTCAATAATAATAGATTTCTGGAATTTTCCGGAAAGATCTACTGGTTTATAGCACTAAACTAAATTCTTCGAAAATTCTTTATATGACAAACAAGACTAGAACAAAATAAAGGACATTTGTCGACTAGAACCTGCTTACATACTAAAATTTACTTTCTTCACTGAAAAATTTCGGCAACTTTCAAAACAATATCATTACATGCTCTATCTACGTGCCCAATATATATTAAAGTGCATTTGTCGTCTAGAACCTGTATTTGCGTATCGGCAACTTTCATTAAAATATCATTACATATTCTATTTACATATTCTATTCTATCATTACATATTCTATTTACATATTCTATTTACTATTTATTCCTTAAATAAACACATACTTGCCAACGTGCTCATTAATATTCCGTAGTATCGCTAGTCCCGCCTTTTTTTTTTTTTTTTACCATTAAATTTTTAGGGTAATATTCTGAAAATGTAATTACGATTAAATAAGAAAGAAAATACTACAAAAATGTACTGGTGTGAAAAAGAAGGCGGGGTTAACAATACTACGGAATATTAATTAGGATGTTGGCAAGCATGTGTACGGGTTAAGAAAGACCAACAGTCTGCTCTACAGATCTGTGTTCCTGTGACTCAAGGGGGAAGTCTTTCGAAGAGATTATTTAATGAAAACCTCATATTTAATGAAAAGCGAGATATATGGTAGCTACGATCATGTGTGACATGCATTATGAGGATTTATATTAATTTTAAATAATCTCTCTTAATAGTCCATCATAACACAACAAAGATTTTTCATTAAATCCGTAAGACCTTAAACCTTATGGATAAATCAGAGAATTTTGATCAGGATAATGTAATACAGAAATGATGAATATCATTTTTTTTAATGTATAGTTACAAAATGACTGATTGAAATGTTCAGCAAAGAAAGGCTGATGAAGAAAGGCTTCGTCCTTTCGAAACCGGTTGTGCTGGCTTAAATTTTATGGTGTGTGAAGAAGTTTTAAAGTTTAAATATTGATTGTATACCAGTTTTGAATTTAGATTTGTAAATATTCAACACTTTTTTTTTTTTTTTTTTTTGTATACTTACATGTTTTCAGGTTTCCTGAATGTGTTGTATAATTATTGACATTTGATCCTTGTGTATGTTTCTTTACAGAGTAACTTAAAAACAAATAATTTCAAGCAATTCAAATGTTGTATTTTGAAGTTAATTTGAGGTTGTTACTTGAAAAGTTTGATCCAGAATGATGGCTGCCAGAAGCTACTTTATTTTTTATGATTTTCGTAGCACTGTTTCCAAAACATGATAATAAATTTACCAATAATTGTGCGAAAAGAATGTAAAATAATCGCCTGTGGCAGCCCGGAAGATTGATAAGTTTCAGGGAATAGCGTGGGTGAAAGTCGCAAGAACAATTTAAAATGAACTTTAAACTTTAATAACGATACTGAATTCTATTTAAATGTCCGTACAGTGTTGAAACAGTTAATCACACAGAATTGTTTGTCAAATAAAGTTGTTCCGAAGCAAATTTGCATTGTTTTTAACTTAGGTTTATTTAACAGTACTCGTTATCTTAACCATTGATCTGCAATTTGTCAATATAGAATTGAATTTCATTGTAAGAGAAGGTCGTGTAAGTGCCACACCAGATTATGTTTCTTTATCTTTTCTTAACAAACTTCACATTTATTTATTTTAATGTACTTTGTATTTTATTGAAATCGACCCTTGCATTAAACGTTATTTTTTAAAGTAATAAATACATTCCAACTATTTTAAAAGATAATGGAATTTTGTCTTAATAGTGTAAGTTTTTCATATACATTTTTCTTTCTTTCTTTCTTTCTTTTTTTTTTTTTTTTTTTTTTTTTTTTTTTTTAATATTCAAAATGAATATCCCTCTTTTAAGTATTTAATTTACACTTTTAATTAAAGAATTAAATAACATGACAAAAGATTTTAATTCTCACTACTAAAGCATTTGACACACCTTATCCATTATTGATAACCAGTCTTCTCAAAGTAAGCCTTTTAAAATTAACTTTTTTCACATGTAATAAATTGCTGTTTCATTATTATTTCAGATAAGTGAAGTAATTAATAAGAAGTAAGTAGTCATTTTAGAAGATGGATTTTGGAAATAGATACCATATATCTTGAAGAAACTTCTTAAATTTTTTTAGTTACGTGGCAAACAGTATCTTTTGCTATTTATTTATTTATTTATTTATTTATTAAGCACAGCGCAATATTTTCTTTGTATAATAATAAATGCATGTAAAAAAAAAAAAAAAAAAAAAAAGACTATTTTTCTGCTAAAAACTAAAAATTTATTTCCTCAGACCTTTTCTATACAATTCATAGCTATGTAAATTAGCAATAATTAAAATTCAAAAGGAAAAAAAAAGTTATATATTGTGAAATGCATACTTGCCAACAATAATTAATATTCCCAGAGCTGCCAACTTAATCCTCCCCTTTTCTACACCACTTATTTTTGAGTATTTTGTTTTCTTAGCACATCGTAAATATATTTGAAGAGGATTACTCTCAAAATTAAGTAGTGCAGAAAGAGGGGCGGTATAAACCATTTGCCGGATTAGGTTAGCAGTTCTGTATTCCACAGTATTGTTGGCCCCGCCTTCTTTTTCACAACAATATCTTTTCAGAGTATTTCTCTTCTTATTTAATCGTAATCGCATTTGGAGAATATTACTCTGAAAGTCTGGCGTGTAAAAAAGGACGGGACTAGCAACACCACGGAATATTAATTGGGATGTTGGCAAGTATAGAAAAATGTATAAATCGATTGGGAAATATATTATGAGAAAAATACACATTAATTTTGAAATATATCGAAAAAAAAATAGTTGTAAAAATTGTGAAATATACTCAAGTTTTAGCATTCCGAACATATTCGTCTAAATATATATATATATATATATATGTTAATTAAGAAGAAGTAGACAAACATTTAATGTTGAATTTTAAGGTTTTAAAAAGATACTGTTGCAGTCTAAAACCCATTTTTTACGGATATACCACGCAGCACACTCTCCGCATTTTTTTCCCGGCCACTCTGAAAGATGAGAAATTTTTAGCTTTTTTGCCATCTCTAATTTCATGCAGAAATATTTGTGCTAATTTCATAGTGACATGCCGAGATCAAATCGGATTGAAATTATTGCATGTAAATAGCGGCAGTAATAAAGAAGGAATTTTTTTCATCCCTAAGCGTGTTTTCGAAAAAAGCCGGAGAATTCAATCCCTATGATATAATTTGTCGTATCTTCAAAAAATTTTTTCAGGATATCTTAAGTATATCAAGGTATATTTTATGCAAAACAAAAATAGCAAAGAACTATTTTTGTCATTGCTCGCCAAATGAACGGTGCGGAGTCATTTTAAAATAAATATTAAATTAATTATTTAAAATTAAATTAATAATTTGGGATTAGATAGCTGACAGTGTAACAAAACGACCATGTACGGAGTGCATAAATATGTTATATATAATTATCTGGTTGTTTAAAAAATATTTGATTGATTCTTTATTATTATAATTTTATATTACCATAGATTGCACGCATTCGGCCTTTTGGATACTGATATTTTTTCAGAAAATATTTCATATTTTTAATTTAGGAAAATTGCTAAAAAAAAAAAAAAAAAAGCTCATAGAAAACTTCTATAAACAAGAAAAAAAAAAAAAAAAAAAAAAAAAAAAAAACACTTCCGTGAAAAAACTATTTCTATTTTCATACATTTACAAAATGTTGATATAAGGCCTACTGAAACAAGATAGGGTTTATCGGATATAATTTTAATCCTCTTGATTATGGCTGTCGTTATTAAGCGATTTACAGGAAAGCTAGTGTCCCCGGAACTCGTTACCAGAATTTTTTAATACTTTCGCGACCGCTAACGTAGGTTTACATTATTTGAAAATCTGTAACTTCTCCTGTGGGCGTTTATTTCGTAGTTTGTATGTTATTTATATATTAAGCATATGCTAAATATTTACAATGGAATGTACTATGTATACACTTGCCAACATACTAATTAATATTCCGTAGTTTGGTTGACCCCGCCTTCTTTTTTACACCAGTATCTTTTAAAGTATTTCTCTTCTTATTTAATCGCAATTGCATTTGGAGTATATTTCTCTAAAAATTTACTGGTGTGAATAAAAGGGTGGGACTGACAACACTGCGGAATATTAATTAGGATGTTGGCAAGTACATATGCAACAAATACTTTGATTAGAAAGTATATAATTGTAATGTATATCCATTTGTAATATAGATTATAAATATGAATACAATAAATGTCGTTTTAAAATATTGAAAATAAGAGAATAACGCCTACAGGCGGACCGTACTTTTTAAAAGACAAAAGCTCGCGGTCGTTAAAGCGTTAAGAGTTATATTATAGGTAATTTCCTATTAAAGTTTAGCAATTAAATATAACCAGAAATATAATTCGTAGTTACTGGTGGAAAATAAAATAAAAAACCCAGAACGCAAACACCACTGTATTTAACAAGTCCCTCACACATTTCGTTGACAGAGAAAGGAGGTTTCGTATTTCTATCGAAATTGTTTTAAGACCGCCCATTTTACTATTTTGAACAGTAATTGGTGTCGTCATTGGTGTTCATTCAAAATGCAAAATTATTTAAGAAATGGAACATATTTGTGTGCAAATCATTTAAATTTTATTTAACCCATTTTATCTTATTTAAAGGACAGCTGAAAAATAGCATATAGAAATCAGAATTTGCTTAGTGCGAATATTTGTCAGCTGGAATATATAATGGTATGTATAAGTTTCTGCTAGCGGGTTATGTGTCTCACCTTCTCCTCCTCCTCAATCTGGATTCTTTGTTTAATCATTACATTAGGGGGCGTGGTTTATCGTCTCTTTGCGGTTGAAAATTCTTTCTGGAGAACAATCTTGTAAATAAGAACGTATTATACAGATAAAGCAAAACATTGTACTCGGAATGCAGTTTTCACTGTTGAAGAGAACACTATAACATATAAGTGCGAATTTCATCCTTTATATTTCAATGTCCTGCGTACAAGGTGGATAAGATTTCTTATACAGAATTTTTTTTATTTTATTTAGTTTTTTTTTTTTTTTTTTTTTTTTTTTTTTGTATTTAGTTTATTTAGGTTTAATTAACCTTAAAAAATATTTTTTTTCTCAAATTTGTGCAAAATAAATAAATTGGGATAAAATAGGTGGATAAAAGTGGTCAGTGTTGAAAATACAACAGTATATACAGTATATACATACTGACGAAAATTAAAGGATTAAATACAACGTACAAATCCGTGTAGGGGCGATAAAGTTGCTTACTACCCTTTTAAAATTTATTAAAATCAACTCCCCCCCCCCCACTTTAACTTTTATTAAAGATTTCAGTTTTGTTCAGCATCTGTTTTAACACTGCGTGACGATGTTTATTCTTGAAACACTTTTGTTGAGTAACACACGTAATTGCAACTTTACCCTTTTATGACTACCGAAACGTTTAGTAGAAATTTTTTATATATTTTTATAGTACTTTTCCCTTAATATAAATAAAATAAAAATTTCATAATAAAAATTTCCCTGGTTCTCAAATAGGCGTAAACTTTATTCCTTTTCTAATCTCTACAGAATACGACTTAAATTTTATATGTTTTATTTTCAAGCTGAAAATACGAATTTTCAATTATGTGAAATTTTTCAATTTAATATTTCAAAATAAAATAGTAAAAATATCCATTTTTATAAAACATCCGTCAGTTTAATAGTCGTGAATTTTCTGAATGTGCAAATTAAATTTAAAAATATGTATTAGCTGAGGAGTTATAAGCAAATAAATAATAATTAAAAAAGACATATGACAGTAGCTTGGGTTCCCGTGGACGATAAGCAAAGCAGGCCCTTCGTATAGCACTTATTCGTTAGTACTGGTTTTCAACAACTTCGATCCGCTATAGTAAGCAGACATGTTTTGAAACAGTTGAACAAAAAAGAACATATGTTATCACACTGATATCTCAGTATATTGTTAAATTTTATTCTCTTAATAATATTTCTGGTGTAAGGTTACTTATTGCTACTCAGTTGGGGTATAATAGATGTATTTAATTTTACTTTCTCTTGTCCATATAAACGTCAGAGAAAGTATTGCTTTTGGATCGAAGTTACGAAATTGATCATTTGTAATATGCTTACGTATGGAGGTCCCCTGATTCCGAAAATTTTTTTTTAGCGGTTGTACTAGGTGTGTGTTTTCTGAGTCTGTTATCTCCATATCTCAAGAACTAACAGTAGCAGGGACTTAAAACTCCGTATGTTAAAACTCTAACATATAGAAATGCTATATTAAAAGTTTTGTTCAGATCAAACCGATCATTCGTATACAGGAACATCCAAAACAATTCCAATGCATTATATCTACTGGAGAAATTTTTCGTAAGTACTGTTTAAAGTCGATAAGTTCACTTTAAAAAAAAAAAAAAAAAAAAAGCAATGAAATGAATATATTTTGTTTATATGTATAAAAGCATGATTCGTGTAGATTATGTTACAATGTTTTCAACCGTTCGCTTTTAGAACTACCTTAAAAGACTAGTATATACTGAAATTATACATGCAAGTTTCTGGAACTATATTTCAGGTAGTGCTGTGTGTAATATAATAATAAATGTGGCAGTATATTTAAGAACACAATTTGATGTGTACATAATTTATAGAGGACATACCACAGACGCCAACTTTTTAATTTATTCTGGAGCATTTCAGCCCTGCCTTTATTTCACACTCCTTTTTCTTTAATAGTACGTTTTACTTTTCTTATCGTAGTTTTATAATGTAGAAATCTATTATTCTAGTTGTAAAGTGGTATAAAATAAAGGAAGGGCTAAAAATGCTCCGCAATAAATTAAAATGTTAGCGACTATAGACATACAATACTACCAATAATTACCATTCATTTATACATATATATATATATATATATATATATATATATTTAACGTACTAGGTCTAACAAGGGAAGTATGAATTAGTAAAATTGCTATTGAAACCAAACCACGCTTAAATTAAAGAGCATGGTCGAAAACATTGGGTAGCGTACAAATTTGCTGCAACAACTCCCATGGGGGTGAGATATGCCCTCTTTTAGTTTTAGTTATTTCTATAAAAGCCAACAAAACACGCAGCATAGTGTGACCAATTGGTGCAGTGCCAGCGTGCTTGACTTCGGATCTCAAGGTCGTGGGATCGAGTCCTCGCGAGGGTGTTTTGTATTTTATTTTTTTATTTCAACTGAAATATTTATTTTCGACATTTTTAATTAAATTAAATCATTATTGTAAGAAAAAATATATTAATTATATTAAAAGAATTTTTTTTTTTTTTCAGCGCGGGTAATTTAATATATATATATTTTTTTTTAACCAATTCATTTACGTATTTATTAAATTTAAAGAAATTAATAATTTAACGGGAAATAAGGTAAGATTTTATTAATGATTACATTCAGATAAAATTTTGTTAATGATTGTTTTACATAAATTATTAATTACTATTTTTTATCGGCGACATTAATATAGCACGACTTAATCGTCTGCTCTCAATTGTATTATTTATTAATGATATTTTTTGCATGAAAAATCCTGAATGATGAACAGCTGTTGCTTAACTATTAGACGTCGCATTTAACTTTTATTTCAAATATTTCATTAAACAACTATCAAGTTTCGTGGTGTCGGAAGAACTGACAATAATATTGAAGACAATGACAAATTTTCTCAAAATGATTTTACTAATTTATAATTAATTTACCTGTAAAAAAATTCAAAATCTCGGTAAATATGAGTTTTACAAATCAAGTAATCGCGACGAAAAGCCAAATATTTGACAAAATATTCGTGATGAACAATAATTGACGGTGAACAAAATTGAAATTCAAATAATTGTGATCAATCATTTTATAATTCTTGTTCTAATTGTGAAAAATACTTATGGTTCCATGATTTTTCTACTTTTAATCATAATTGTTATAAATTAGAAACTATATTTGTAGCTTTAAAAATGGTTTTCTTTTTATAAATACAAAATAAAAAAAAATGCATTTCTTACATTCATTGTCAATAATTTATTTATTAATTGGAATACTCAAAAAAAAAAAAAAAAATCTTCTTAATGTAATATACATTTTCTCTTAAATTAATAATTTAATTTAATTAAAAACGTAAAGAGAAAAAAAAAAATTGAAAAAATTAAAATACAAAACGCCCTTGCGGGTACTCGATCCCACGACCTACGGATCCGAAGTCAAGCACGCTGGCACTGCACCATTTGGTCACACTACGCTACGTGTTTTGTTGGCTTTTATAGAAATAACTAAATCTAATAGAGGGCATATCTCACCCCCATGGGAGTTGTTGCAGCAAATTTGTACGCTACCCAATGTTTTCGACCATGCTCTTTAATTTAAGCGTGGTTTGGTTTCAATAGCAATTTTACTAATTCATACTTCCCTTGTAAGTGCCTTACTATATCTTACTATGTCCAGAAAATCTGATAAGTAATGCATTGTAAGGAAAGAATAATGAACCAAAAACATTTTTTTAAATCGGAGAGATAAAACATTACTTTTTAGGTTAAATCTCCTGCGTCTGTTTTTTGTATAAATTACTCTTTTGAGATTTCTTAAATACTAAAATCAAATTTTTAACCGTTTATCTTTGAGCATGTTCTTATCAGCTTAACATAAAAACAAATATTTGTACTCAGTTTAATTGTTTTAGTTTGAAGTTCTTATGAGGTTGATAAAATTTGATCAAGATTCATTCCTGCTAAAATTGGTGTAAAAATAAATAAATAAATAAATCGGTATTAAACGTTTTACGGAATATTATTTAACGTGATTTTCGATCCCAACTCATGTACATATATATAGCAAATTACAGAAATCTAACATCTACTTCTTCTTTGGTTCTACACTTATTGCCAGTCATGCCTACTTTTACTAACAAATGCAGTTATAGAATATTTCAGGCATGAAGCAGAGTTGCGAGAATTTCGACTTTTTTATTCAACATCCGCCATTAAATTTTAAATATAATAGTTTACTAAACACTCAGAAGATTAATCGTCTATTATGTGTATCAGATGTCCCTTCTAAATATTGTTGGTGTTAACTAAATAAAACAGCTGCACTATCGGGCAACATTGATATGAAGTCTTCCATCAAAAGCGGGTGATATGGTGTTCGCATACTTGCCAACATGCTCATTAATATTCCGTAGTGTCGCTAGTCCCGCCCTTTTATTTACACCTTTAAATTTTTAGAGTAATATTTTGCAAATGTAATTACGATTAAATAAGAAAGAAAATACTACAAAAATATACTGCTGTGAAAAAGAAGGCGGGGATAACAATACTACGGAATATTAATTAGGATGTTGGCAAGTATGATAAACATGATCCGGCAACATGTCAGGAGAATAAAGTAGGTATGAGTGTTTGTTTCCAAAACGCATGCCTACTTTGTTCGCCCGACAAAAGGTAGTGTTTTTTTTTTTTTCGACCCAAAACAATTGTTGCGAATTATTACATTTTATGGTGTTTATTCAAAAGTTTTATATATTACTTTTTAATTGTAGTTCCGTGGTACAACAAGGTTTATCATTACTTGGAAAATATACTAAAAGCTGTGAGGTTGAGACTACAGAACGTCTCCACAGTTGTTTGAAATTAAGCTGGATCAAGCAAAGTATAAAGTTGGGAAGGTTAAAATCTCTTCGACGCCAGTGACTCGGCGAAAGTTTTGGTCGGATTAGTTTCGTGTCGACATGGTGCTGCAACGAAGGAATTAGGCTGCGAGAGGTAGATGAATTGGAAGTGATTTTAAAAGTATTGATTGAAATGGAGATAAAGGAAATTAGTAGGAAGTAGTATAAGATGGAGATGGTTTTAGAGGAGATTGTGGTGTATATTATAGGAGATTGTGGTGTAGATTGTGAAGATTCTTATTTTGGCGAGTACTGAGATGTGGAATAGCGGAGATTTAGTTGTGTGAAGTTTAAGTAGTGATGAGTGTTGGTGCGCGTATCTACTAGCACTCGTAAAGGTAAATTTGGATAAGACGGGAATCCTCTTATCCACAGTGAAGTCGCAGTAGCGGAAATAAAGAGTGCATACGTCTCTACACCTTCGACTGTTTGCTGGGGTGAGATATTTAGAATAATCTAATTTAAATTCTGATACATATATTTTGATAAAGTAATTCAATACGCTGACTGAGCTATCCTGATTGTCAGACCGCCATCCCATTAATCTGTTCAAATAAAAGTCTTATTTGTAGTATATTCAAGTCTCGTGCTCTTTACTTATCTATTTAGTTATCTAAGTAATTAATCAAGATGGAGTTTGCATCAACGCAAATCTCACAGTGGCGGCCGCAAACGCTCGACACCCCTCCCCCTCTCGGGTATACTTTACGGGCTCAAATGAAGTTACTCAATTCTTTACTGAACTCGAGGAGTACTTCATATTGTCTAAAATTGATGAAGCTGATAAATTTATTTTATAAAAATACTCCTTAAAAAGAGATGCTAAAATCTGGTATGATACTGTTGCCTCTAGAGCTCTAGGCCAAAATCCTACGTATGAGGAATGTAAACTTAAAATTAAGAGTTCATTCTGTTCTATTGCCGATAATACCAGTCTTCGTCTAGAACTTTATACGACTAAAATGTCATTTTATGATAAACCGACAGCATGTTTGTTACGTAAATTAGATTTTTTAAAGCAGCTGGATTTAGTTGTACCTTTTGCCGCTGCAATGGAAATTATAACCCCGCTATTGACTATTCATATTTAAGATTATCTTGATCTGAAACCTGTCACTTATTACGACTGCCTTATTCAAACCTTATCTAAGTACCAAGAACGTCACCCTCCAAGGGTGGAAAATAACTTTAATCGGCAGCGGGTTAATGGAAATATGCAAAAATCCAGGCGTGAAAATTCCACCCCCCTCAAAATTTCAATCGCTACCAACAAGAACGTCAATCGCCGCAACCAAGGCGTAATAACTTTCAAAATTCTCGGAATGATCGTTCTAATCAAGATCAGTGTCAAAATTTTTCTCGAGCTGATAGAAATAACAGTAATTTTTGTAACTCTCGTAATAACTAGAGTCGTCAGTTAAACGAGTAAGTGGCTCTTGTGAGGAGGGTCAACAGCCACTGAATGACTCAATCACCTCCATATGTTTAAACACAATTTGTATCAGTCCGGTGAACCTCCCTAATTTAAATGCAATACTGCATGATGTTTTAATACCTACTTATTGGGACACTGGTGCTGAACGTTCCTTTCTAGCATATGAAACTTATGATAAATATTTTGCCTTTAAATCTTTAAAGCGGACAAATTTAAATATTACAGCGGCTCAAGGCCAGTCCTGTATTAATAGAGGCGAAGTTCGCCTGAATGTTAAAATTCAAAAATTAAGTGTTAATTGGCCTTTTTATGTCATAGAAAATCTTCAGCATTCCTGTATTATAGGGTTAGATTTTATGAAAGCAAATAACGTTGAAATAAATTTTGCCAGTAAATCTTTACATATTGATGATTCGAGGATAAATTCTAAATTTGTCGAGCCGAGAAAGTTAATTGTTAATCTAGAGGAAAGTGCCCTCACTCATATTGAAAAAATTGATTTCGTTAATTTTCTTAATCAGTTTAAACAGTTAATTTCTGATACACCGGGCTTGACTCATGTTGTTTGCCATGAAATTGACACTGGAACTAATGAACCAGCCTTTAGTAAACCTTATCGTTATGATTAAGCCAAACAAGCTATTATAAATTGGCATATTGACAAAATGTTGGAAAACAATATTATTATGCCTGTAACTTCTCCTTATGCATCTCCAGTTGTTTTATGTCGTAAGAAAAATGGTAAACCTATTACCGATCCTGAGGTATGGCGATTTGTCATAGATTATCGTAAGCTCAACGCTATTACACAATACCCGCAGTATCCCTTGCCTATAATTGATGATTTGTTAGCACATATTACAACGACCAATTTTATGTCTACTCTCGATCTGACATCGGGTTATTTTCAAATTACCATGAAACCCGCTTGTTGCCGCTCACCTTAGTTTGGCTATATGCGCAACCTTGGCGCGCATCTCTTGTTCACTTGCATTCCCGCTTTAGCGGAGTAGTTGTATTGTTTTTCGTTGTAAGAGTAACATCTCTCTTGTTTATCTTGTTCGGTGATATGGTTCACCTTTTTTATAGTTTGCGTTGACTATGGTGTCAACATATTTGAATACGTTAATAATACGTCCTCTAATAACTGTAAATATGTACATACTATATGTATAATAGTTTAATTAAATGTTTGTGAAGTAATAGCTTCAGAATAGTAATTATTAAATTGATATACAGTCCACTCATAAAGTATCGTCAACATTTGGTCTAGTAGAACCGGAGGAAGATCAATCGTAATATAATGAAAAATAGTGGTGCTCATTGATGAAAATTAATTATGGATAAAAATAAATTAGTTATCCTTAATCGCCAACGCGGAACCTTGAAAGGCCAATTGACTAAGATAGTGACATATTTAGAGACTGTTAGTGACGACAATAAAGACATTATAACTCTAGAAATAAAGAAGGATAATCTGCAAAAAATAGTAACAAAACTGGATAATTTGAAAATCCAGTATTACGAAATAGCTGATGAATCGGAACTGGAAGTTCAATTGAACGCCTTCGCAGAATTGGAAGAAGAGACAGAAAAATTAGAGGTAAGGCTTCGAAAATTCTTACTCTCTAATAACATTAGTAAAAATGAAAGTGTTTTAAATGAATCTAAAGATAATCCTATTATCAATTTTCGTTTACCTGAAATTCCTTTACCCAAATTTAATGGACAATATAATGAATGGTATAGTTTTAAAGATCAATTTATAACCTTAATTGATCAGAATGATAAACTTTCAGATAACCAAAAGTTATATTATCTAAAATCTACACTTTGTGGAAGAGCACTAGATGTAATTACCGAAGACGATTCATATATTTCGCTTTTTAAAGCATTGAAAGATAGATTCCAAAACAAAAGAATGATTGTAAATTCTCACTTAAATGAGATATTGAACGTAGAGAATCTCTCTCAAGATTTAGTTAAAAATTTGCGAACAATAACAGATAGCTGTCAGAAAAATATTCGAGCACTCAAAGGTATAGGATTGGAATTGAATCCCTTTACGGAGGCCTTACTTATAAACTTAGTTCTTAAACAGATTGATAAAGAAACTAAAAAACAATTTGAATTATCTTTAAGTTCTACAGAATTGCCAACATGGTGCGATTTCATTAACTTTTTACAAAAAAGATGTTTGGTGCTAGAAAGCTTACAATGCGTTTCGAATACGAAACCGAAATTAATGAATGCGGAAAAGAGTACTAGAATAAAAACTTTCTTTTCTAAAAATGATTCTTTTAACGATCAAACTTGTCCCCTTTGTAAAGGAAATCATTCTTTATCTAAATGTTGTGAATTCTTAAAATTAAATGAACACGAAAGATTCCTAACAGTAAAAAAATATTTGTTATGTATTAATTGCTTGAAATCCAATCATCAGGTATCAAATTGTAAAAATAATCAAATTTGTAATATCTGTTCTAAAAGACATAATTCACTTCTACATCGAACTTTGCCGGGAACAAAAAGTAATAATTTCCCATCAAAACAACACAAACAAAATCCTGACTCCCAGACGGCGTCAGAAAAAGGCTTGCACCTGCTGCAATCAAATGATTCATATCCTGAATTGCAGAAAGAAAAAAATAATGTTTCGATGACATTATATAACGAGATTAATAATCCCATCTTAAAAAGTAAAAAACATGTATTGCTGTCAACTGCTATAGTTTATTTGGAAAGTAGCAATAAAAAAAAGATTCCGGTTCGTGTTATTATTGATAATGGTAGTCAATGTAACCTGTTAGACAGAGAACTCGCTCATTTATTGAATTTGCAAAAAAGGAAATGCGATATTCATATTTCAGGAATTAATGGTAAGATGACAAATGTGAAATCTTCAGTACGTACCATTATTTCCAATAAAGATGATTCATTTAGTGAACCAATTGAATTTTTAATTACACCTAAAATTACAGAATTCATTCCGTCACACAATATAAACATAAGAAGTTTAAATCTGCCACATGACCTTGAATTAGCTGATAGTGAATTTTGGAAAAAATCTAAAATAAATGCTTTAGTTGGTGCTGAATTTTTCTATGAAATATTAAAAGCAGATAAATTTAAAATAGGACAATTCACCTTTCAGAATAGCGTTTTTGGGTATATTGTTGCGGGAACCATAGACCGCAATGTATCTGAAAATACTTTTTGCGGTTTTACTGCATGCAATGATTATCTTAATGAAACCATTCAAAAATTCTGGAAAATAGAAGCTCCTGAAATTGACTTACGTCCAATTAGTCAGGAAGAGGAATTTTGTGAAAAGCATTTTTTAGAAACGTATCGGAGAGATAAATCGGGAAGATTTATGGTAGCCATGCCTTTGAAGGAAGATGCTAGTGTTCTTGGGGAGTCTAAATCTATAGCAGAAAAACGGCTCCAGCAGTTATGGAATCGTTTAGAAAAGAATCCAACAATGCGAAATCTTTATTGTGATTTTATTAAAGAATACACTAATTTGAATCATATGACAAAAATTGTTGATAATTTAAATGAATCTAGCTGTTATTACCTACCGCATCATGGCGTTTATAGGCCCGAAAAATCTACTACGAAGCTTCGCGTTGTGTTTAATGCTTCGAGTCCGACAACTAGTGGAATATCATTAAACGATATCACATATAAGGGTGTAGTTAATGAAGATTTATATGAAATCATGTTACGCTTTCGACAACACCGATTTGTGTTTTTGGCCGATATTGAAAAAATGTATCGTCAAATAATGATTACCGAGGATCAGAGAAAATTGTTAAGAATTTTATGGAAAAATAATGTGAACTCAGAAATTGAAACCTATGAACTTAATACCGTAACATACGGTACCGCTTGTGCCCCCTTTTTAGCCATCAGAACGTTGAAGCAATTAGCCCTTGAAGAAGCCGAGAAATATCCGAAAGCATCCGATACCTTGCTACATGATTCGTATATGGACGATATAATAAGTGGGGAAGAATCGCTAGAATCCGCTAGGGAGCTTCAAAAACAACTTATACTCTTGTTAGAAAGCGCTGGAATGAATTTACATAAATGGAATGCAAATCATATTTCCTTACTTGACTTTTCTAAAGAGACATACCCTGAGTACACATTCTCTGATAAGGAAACCAAAGCCCTAGGGGTTGCCTGGAAACCCAATTTAGATGCTTTCACATTTAAAATAAATTTGTGTCAGTTAAAGTCTATGACAAAGAAAAGCATTTTATCAGACATTGCTCGCATTTTCGACCCATTGGGTCTCATCGGTCCTGTTATTGTTAAAGCCAAGTTGTTTATGCAGGAACTATGGAAATTAAAATTGGACTGGAATGACCCTATTCCAAGCCCTATTGCTCAAAATTGGCTAGAATTCGCCACTTCGTTGAAAGCTCTTGAACAACTTAGAATAAATCGCTATGTTTTAATTCCTGAAGCACAACAAATAAACTTACACGGATTCGCCGACGCATCGTCATTAGCTTTTGGAGCAGCCGTGTATATTCAGTCTATTCATAATTCTGAAATTGTCTCCAATTTGGTTAGCAGCAAATCTCAAGTTGCACCTCTAAAAACTGTTTCTATCCCTCGACTCGAGTTATCTGGTTGTCTTTTGTTATGCAAATTAATTGTGAAAATTTTGAAATCTTTGAGATTACAGATCAATAATATTTATCTCTATACAGACTCTCAAATAGCTCTTGCCTGGATCCAAACCGAGCCTTGGAAATTGAAAACATTTGTTGGCAACAGGGTTGCCAAAATTCAAGAACTGTCTAAAAACTTCACATGGAACCATGTGTCCTCTGCGGAAAATCCTGCAGATTTAATTTCACGAGGTCTAACTACCACCGATTTAATGGATAATCAGTTGTGGTGGCAGGGACCAGACTTTCTAAGTAAATCCAGTAGTATCATAAACAATGACTCTGACTATCTGTCCCCCAGTGATAATAGTATTGTGATTAGTGAGTTGAAAAATAATCACCAGGGTGACGCTAACCCTGCAGTGTTGTGTGGATTAATCCAATCCACGGATTCTTCCCAGAACTTTTATAATCATTTGTTTTCATTAACAAATAATTTTTGTAAATTAATTAGAATATGTAGTTTTATTTTTAGATTTATTAGGAATACAAGAGCAAAGGCAAATAAAGTAACTGGACCACTCCGAAGCACCGAATTAAACGAAACTGAAATGCATTTAATCAGACAGGTACAGTATACACAGTTTGCCGCAGAATTGATCTGCTTAGAAAAAGGGAAGCCCGTATCAGGTAAATTAAATTGTTTTAATCCAATTTTAGATTCTCAGGGACTCCTAAGAGTCGGTGGAAGGCTGGAAAATGCTAATTTAAATTTTGATAGTAAACATCCCCTTTTGTTGCCCCACGACCATAAATTATCTTCCATGATTATGGAACATTTCCATAAAAAATTCTTTCATGTAGGACCTCAAGCTTTGTTATACCACGTTAGAAAAAAATATTGGATAGTTAGTGGGAGATCTTTAGCTCGAAAAATATTTCGTAACTGCGTAACGTGTTACAAATTTAAACCTTTAACGGTCAATCAACTTATGGGAAATTTGCCAAAGGAACGAGTAAATGTGACTCATCCATTTTATTGTACCGGTATAGATTTCTGTGGCCCTTTTTTAATTAAATATCGGGGTCAAAGAAAAGGAATCTATAACAAAATTTTTGTTTGTATTTTTATTTGCATGCCTACTAAAGCCGTGCATCTAGAGGTAGTTAGCGATTTAACATCCGAAGCTTTTATCGCAACCTTAAAAAGATTTTTTGCTAGACGAGGCAAAGCCCAGACATTATTCAGTGATAATGCAACAAATTTTGTTTGTGCAAATAATGAATTAAAAAGGTTACATAGATTAGCTACTCAGCCTGATGAAAACCTTACTAATTTCTTAAATTCAGAGAATATTAATTGGAAATTTCTACCACCCCGTGCCCCAAATTTTGGAGGGCTATGGGAGGCAGGCGTAAAATCGTTTAAGTATCATTTGAAACGCGCAGTAGGAAACGCTAAATTAACATATGAGGAATTCTTAACCGTTGTTTGTCAAATTGAGGGAATCCTCAATTCTCGACCCCTTACCCCCCTTTCAAACGATATCGAAGATTTGGACGTCTTGACTCCCGGCCATTTTTTAGTTGGTCGACCCATCACAGCGGTGATCGAACCCGAGTTCTCTGGCATTCCAGATAATCGATTAGATACCTGGCAAAAATTAACTAAAATAGTTCAAGGAATATGGAAAAAATGGCAATGTCATTATTTAAGTACATTACAACAGAGAAATAAATGGAAAATTGAGAAAGATAACCTTAAAAATGGGGATATGGTACTATTAAAGGAAGAAAACTTGCCCATATGTACTTGGATTTTGGGTAGAATAGTAGAAATTATTCCAGGAAAGGATAACAAAATACGCGTAGTCTCTGTCAAAACAAGAAATGGGACATATAAACGACCTATTTCAAAAATTGCTCTTTTGCCGTTGGAAAAGTAAAAAAAAAAAAAAAAAAAAAAAAAAAAGTTGTTTGAAAATGAATAATGTATATAGTTAAATTTAATTTGTTTATTGTATTTCATTTGTATTATTTTATTGTTTACAATGTTATTAATATTTCTCTTGTATAAGTTTTATTATTTAAATTGCATATATAATATTTTCGTATAATTAATTATAATTTGGTATAACAAATAAGAACTGTAAATTTGAAACAATGTTTCAAGGTGGGCCGGTATGTTGCCGCTCACCTTAGTTTGGCTATATGCGCAACCTTGGCGCGCATCTCTTGTTCACTTGCATTCCCGCTTTAGCGGAGTAGTTGTATTGTTTTTCGTTGTAAGAGTAACATCTCTCTTGTTTATCTTGTTCGGTGATATGGTTCACCTTTTTTATAGTTTGCGTTGACTATGGTGTCAACATATTTGAATACGTTAATAATACGTCCTCTAATAACTGTAAATATGTACATACTATATGTATAATAGTTTAATTAAATGTTTGTGAAGTAATAGCTTCAGAATAGTAATTATTAAATTGATATACAGTCCACTCATAAAGTATCGTCAACACCGCTGATATATCAAAAACAGCATTTATAACTAGAAAAGCACGTTTGGTTTTAAACGAATGCCTTTCGGATGTTCAGGAGCAGTTGCAACTTTCCAAAAAGCTATGGACACTATACCTAAACCTGTTTTGAATAAATTTGTACATGTTTATCTCGATGATATAATAATCACGTCCTCATCTTACAATGAGCATTTAAATCATTTAAAAACTGTCTTTACTCTTCTGCAAAATGCTTATTAACTTTAAGTTCTTCTAAGTGTCATTTTGCACGTCAGGAAATTAAGTATCTAGGCGTCAAAATAACGCTTGCTGGTATTTCTGTAGATGATGAAAAATTTCAGCCAGTTTTAAACATGGCCCCACCTACAAATTCCAAAAAGTTTCTAGATTTCTAGGCATGTGTGCCTGGTATGGCAAATTTATACCTAATTTGGTTCCCATATGCGAGCTCCTCTTTAAACTCAAAAGGAAAATAATTAAATTTAATTGGTCAAATGAAGCACAACAAGCCTTTGAATAGTTAAAAACTATACTTAGCGTTCCTCCTGTACTAGCTCATACTAATTATAATATAAAATTTCAAGTAGCAAATGATGCTTCTTCCTACGGCATTGGTGCCGTTTTAAGCCAAGAACGCAGCCCAATAGCATATGCGTTCCGAACGCTAAATACTGCAGAAAGGAATCACCCAGTAACTGAACGTGAATGTTTAGCAGTGCTTTGGTGACTACAAAAATTTCGTTTATATTTTACGCACCTTCCAGTAACAGTTGTTACGGACCATGAGGCATTAACTTGGTTAACAACTAGAAAGAATCTCGCCCCTCGCATGATTCAATGGACTCTTAACTCATCTAACTTTAATATGAACACTGAACACCGCCCTGGTTCTGCCAATATCGTAGCTTACGTTCTTTCACGTACTACTCCAATTCAAGAAAATACGATTGAATCTATTTGTGTAAATCAAACCCTATCAATTGCTATAAATGAAAAGAATGTTCAGTAAATTCTACTGTTAAAGCTTTATATATTCATAATTCGCATTTAAATGCTGAATCAGTTAAATCCGAAATATTATCAAATATAACTGAAACTCGCGTAAATGAAATTGAAAGTGAATAATTAAACCAATGTGCTTCTACAAATCTAGTAAATACTTTAACCCTTTGCCGCTCAGTGTTCCACTACATGGAACACCTAACTTCGCTAGCTTCTGCAACCGTTAAATTCAATTGCAAATGCATAAAAATAGGTTTATTTTTTACTTTGAACTTTCCTTTTCATCCTTAGATGGCACCAGTACACAAGGCAATCCATGATATTTAGCTGGGACGAGTTATTTTAAACCCTCGTATTTACAAGAAATTTTGTATATTTTTTTTGTGATACAAAAAAGATTGCTTGAAAAAAGATTTCTATGTTATATCGTTGGCTGTACTCTAAATTATTTATTCTATATTAATTTTAATATTTTATACAGGAAACATACGAGGAATCGCTGAATAAAATAAGGTGTTCCATCTCCTGGAACACTGCGACACTAGCGCTTTTCGTATTATGCAACCGAAAGCAATGATGAGAGAAGACAGCTGTCTTTACGTGCTCTGTTTTCCTCTGTTTGGAGGGAATGACGTCAAGCTATAAGATGCTGTGAGGAAGGGTTGGTTGTCTATAAAAAAAAAAAAAAAAACTCACAAAACTAGTTTCATGTGCAATACCTACAATGTTGGTTTGTGCTTGTACCAAAAGAGTGTGACGTGATTCCAGAAATTTTATGAAGCTAAAAAATAGACTAATTGTAAATATTTTTGCACATAGGACCTGTATATATGTATACTAACTGTAAATATAAAATTATTTCTTAAAAAGTCATATAAACAAGATATTTTTTTTTTGGGGGGGGGGGAGAGAATGGGGTGTAGAGTAGCAGGCCTCCCGTGATGCACCATGGGTCATGCTAAATCTACTACACAGGTATAATACAGTGTTTTTTAATTCAAATGCAAAATCTTCTACATATTTACGCGCTTTACTGCGATGCTCTTAGAAGCACTTTTCAGAGCTCTAGTGGCGCAGTGTTCCAGCTGATGGAACACCCACAGATTCAAAACGGTAAGTACTATCTTTACAAAATTATACATGTGTACTCCTTTAGACCTAAGTAGATAGCCTACAACTTTTTTTGTTGAAATTCCAACTTTAAAGGGTAGTGCGCCGTAAAGGGTTAAACGATAATTTCGTATCTGATAAGGAAAAAGTAACTTTAGCGCTTATGCCTGCCTCTGTGTTAAATTCGAGAGATCAATTAATCCAAGAACAGAAAAATGATCCCGAATTTGGATTAATCTATAAGTATTTAGAAGATCCTGAGTCAGTTTCAATAATTGAATCAGCCATTGCCTTAAACTGGCCCGAATCTTTTTCTTTAATCGATGGCTTGCTTTTTTATTCAAAATTATTATCATCTTAAGGCGAATTACGAGTTGTAATTCCCCAATCTCTTTGTCAAGCCAGCCTGTTTGAGTTTCACGACTCTCCAATTTCGGGGCACCTTGGCATTAGGAAAACTTATAAAAAGCTCAAGGATGCCTGTTACTTTCCTAAAATGAGGAAGTTTGTTAATGTATATATTTTGAGTTGTCGCTTGTGGCAGCAATATAATTATAAAAATATAAAGCCGGCCGGTAAATTGATTCCTATTAAAGTTGATTTTCCAAATCAAATTCTTGGACTCGACTTAATCGGTCCTTACCCCCTCTCTAAACCTAATAGATTTCGTTATGTGTTAGTTATGGTGGATTATTTTAGTAAATGGGTTGAATTTATGCCTTTACGTAAAGCTTCGGCACAAGCAGTGGCCACTGCCTTCTTTAATAGTTATATTTCTAGTTACGGGCCCCCCTTCAAATTGTAACGGACATGGTCCTCAAATTATAAGTAATGTCTTTGAGGCGCTTTGCGACAAACTCGAAGTTAAACACGTGTTTACGGTTTCATATCGGCCGCAAGCTAATCAGGCTGAACGCATTAATAGAATTTTAATTAATATGATTTTGAAGTTCATTGGTCGAAATCATGAAAATTGGGATCAGTTTCTCTATCATTTTGGCTGTGCGATTCGTACAGCGGTAAGTGATGGAACAGGAAAAACTCCCGCTGAATTATTTTTGGGCAGAAAGATTCTGACCCACTTTCAAAAACTGGTATTAGTACAGCAAAATGCATCTCAATTTATTACACGAAATATTGAAGAATTTCTACCAGAATTTCAGAGAAATTTGAAAAAAACTCAAGAACAGCAAGCTCAATATTATAACTTAAAGCGTAGAATTTTAGAAGTAAAAGTGGGAGATAAAATACTCCTAGAATCACATTTTGTTAGTTCAAAGAAAGATGCTAAAGTAGCTAAATTTGGGCCAAAATTCATTGGGCCTTTCTCTGTTTTAAAGGTAGAGAATAATAATTTTACAATTGATTTTAACGGCACCCCTGCAACAATAAACATCGATCAGATACGAATATTTAAAGAGCGGTCTCAATCATATGCTGAAATTCTTGATAGTGATAGCGTGCCGGGTTCAAACCCATATGACGAACAGTCCGTCTTTACGCCTAACCTCACCTCCCAGCCCAGTGCTCCTGATTATTTTACGGCTGATAAACTACCTACTTCTACAACACCCGAGCAATCTGTTCAGGGCACTTCTTCTGATCAATCTAGTGTTAGCAGACCCGTCGCACAAAAGCGATCTCGTCAAACTTTTCAAATGTGAAATTTCCTAGGCAAACTGGTCGCAAACGCGACTTTTCTTTTTCTAATAGTTCTTTTATACCGCAGATTTAAAAGAAGAAAGGTTGGAATAGATTTCTAAAATGCCCTCAATCCAATCCTCAAATTCTTCTACAGCACATCCACCACACAAGTTACTTGCAATTCCTGATTCAGTGCATACCGACTCTTTCCGACGTAAGAGAAAGGCAAGGCTTTCAAAAAGACCTCCACCCTCTTCATCAGTCATCGGACGACACATGGACAAATTTTTGGCAGCTCCTGACTCGGTCCGCATGGACGGGTTCTTGCCTCAGCACCGATTCAACACCCGGCGTCAAGCCAGACTCCGACAACAGGCTCCTCCATATGAATCAAGCCTGCCAAACAAGCGTTTGTCAGAGCGTTTTGGGATAACCCTAGACCCCGGTCAGCAAGTCTTCAACCATGTGACCTAGCTGACGAGTACAATGAGCAGCTTCAAAAAGACTAACATTACAGCTGCAAACTTAAATCAGGAGATACCGTTCTTCATTTTTTTCTATTCACAAGTGCATTTCTGTCAGAGCTGCACAAAATGTTCGACATACTTTAAAGCCTTTTTGGGACTTTATATTTTAGAACTGTTATAAAAGCAATGGACTTTCTCAAGCTAAAAATGCAAAATTTAAATTAGTGCATGAACTTTCACACTGATATTCATGATTGAGCTTCGATGTCAGCATTGTTGTTCTTTCTTAATATCTATTTTATGTATGTATTAAGTTATATTACTTTTTAGCCATCATCTGCAGAGCGGGTAATATAAAATGTTTTCTTAACCCGTTGTAAAAATCCCCCCCTCCCCCTTTAATATTTCTGTAAATAATGTCTTTGTATATATAAACTGAAAAATGGTAATTGTAAGCTTTTTTATATATCATAAAAGATATATGCTTTAGAGTGGGGAAATGTTTTTTTTTTTTTTTTTTTTTTTTTGCTATAAGCATCAATCGTGCTTAACTTTTAACTATAAAACACTAACAACTTTTTTCGTTTTTCGTCTTTCGTCATGCTATATCCCAGGATGGGAAAAATTATTGTATATAAAGTATTTCTATGTCTTTAGAGACAAACTGTCTCGATTATCTGTCTGCAAGATGCAGTTTAACTTCGTATATTTCTTTATACTGTACAAGTTTTTCATTTCAGAAACTTTCCAAATGGACAGTTCCTTCAATCTAATCTGATGTCCAAAGTATTACTCTGCTGTCTGACGTCTCTTAAACTCCTATCTCAAGTGTTTAGATCTCGGAACGACAGCTCTTTTAACCGGATACAGAAAGTCTGCGTATTCTGATGTCCCAGGTCGTTATCTACAATCTTAAACCCTACAGCTTCTAAATGAATTTATCTTCAATCTGCATACCTTGCTGCTGTTTTTCCTAGCCAGCTGTAATACAAGACGGACACTTCACTGTAGTTTTTCGTGCTCTGGTAAAATGCACCTGTTAAACCAGACTATGTCCTTGAATGAGCATTTCTTCATTTTGTGAATCTTTTAACGAACATTTTATATCATGAACTATACTATTGAATGTCGCCTTTGTGAAAAGCAACTTGCTTATGTTCATATAAAGTCAAAGCTAAATGTTGCTTTCCTGGCATGACAGGAAAACGTTTGTTAATCCTATTGTAATTCTGGTATTAGCTCAGTCAGGGTCCCGGAGTTTCTGAGGGTAAAAGAGCTCTATTTATTTAAAAGTTTATTTATTTATTTATTTTTTATTTTATTTATTTATTTATTTTTTTTTTTTTTGGAGTTCCCCAGTTTTTCTCTCAGGGAATTAACTAATACATTTTTTTAAGTTACTCTCACAAGGTTGAAATTTAAGTGACGGCTGCACTCACACTTACGAGATCTGCGATTATAGTTAGATGTGGAATTAAGGTGTTTAAAATTACTCGGTAAAACCCGTTGGGGATTTTCTCGACTACATTTTTTTTTGGAAGGGGACTGTGAAATTGAGACTACAAAACGTCTCCACAGTTGTTTGAAATTAAGCTGGATCCAACAAAGTATAAAGTTGGGACGGTTAAAATCGCTTCGACGCCAGTGACTCGGCGAAAGTTTTGGTCGGATTAGTTTCGTGTCGACATGGTGCTGCAACGAAGGAATTAGGCTGTGCGAGGTAGATGAATTGGAAGTGATTTTAAAAGTATTGATTGAAATGAAGAGAAAGTAAGTTAGTAGGAAGTAGTATAAGTTGGAGATGGTTTTAGAGGAGATTGTGGTGTATATTATAGGAGATTGTGGTGTAGATTGTGAAGATTCTTATTTTTGCGAGTACAGATGTGTAGAGTAGTGGAGATTTAGTTGTGTGAAGATTAAGTAGTGATGAGTGTTTGTGTGCGTATCTACTAGCATTCGTAAAGGTAAAGTTGGATAAGACGGGAATCCTCAGATCCACAGAGTCGCAGTAGCGGAGATAAAGAGTGCATCCGTCTCTACACCTTCGACTGTTTGCAGGGGTGAGATATTTAGAATAATGTAATTTAAATTCTGATACATATATTTTGATAAAGTAATTCAATACGCTGACTGAGCTATCCTGATTGTCAGACCGCCATCCCATTAATCTGTTCAAATAAAAGTCTTATTTGTAGTATATTCAAGTCTCGTGCTCTTTACTTATCTATTTAGTTATCTAAGTAATTAATCAAGATGGAGTTTGCATCAACGCAAATCTCACAGTGGCGGCCGCAAACGCTCGACACCCCTCCCCCTCTCGGGTATACTTTACGGGCTCAAATGAAGTTACTCAATTCTTTACTGAACTCGAGGAGTACTTCATATTGTCTAAAATTGATGAAGCTGATAAATTTATTTTATAAAAATACTCCTTAAAAGGAGATGCTAAAATCTGGTATGATACTGTTGCCTCTAGAGCTCTAGGCCAAAATCCTACGTATGAGGAATGTAAACTTAAAATTAAGAGTTCATTCTGTTCTATTGCCGATAATACCAGTCTTCGTCTAGAACTTTATACGACTAAAATGTCATTTTATGATAAACCGACAGCATGTTTGTTACGTAAATTAGATTTTTTAAAGCAGCTGGATTTAGTTGTACCTTTTGCCGCTGCAATGGAAATTATAACCCCGCTATTGACTATTCATATTTAAGATTATCTTGATCTGAAACCTGTCACTTATTACGACTGCCTTATTCAAACCTTATCTAAGTACCAAGAACGTCACCCTCCAAGGGTGGAAAATAACTTTAATCGGCAGCGGGTTAATGGAAATATGCAAAAATCCAGGCGTGAAAATTCCACCCCCCTCAAAATTTCAATCGCTACCAACAAGAACGTCAATCGCCGCAACCAAGGCGTAATAACTTTCAAAATTCTCGGAATGATCGTTCTAATCAAGATCAGTGTCAAAATTTTTCTCGAGCTGATAGAAATAACAGTAATTTTTGTAACTCTCGTAATAACTAGAGTCGTCAGTTAAACGAGTAAGTGGCTCTTGTGAGGAGGGTCAACAGCCACTGAATGACTCAATCACCTCCATATGTTTAAACACAATTTGTATCAGTCCGGTGAACCTCCCTAATTTAAATGCAATACTGCATGATGTTTTAATACCTACTTATTGGGACACTGGTGCTGAACGTTCCTTTCTAGCATATGAAACTTATGATAAATATTTTGCCTTTAAATCTTTAAAGCGGACAAATTTAAATATTACAGCGGCTCAAGGCCAGTCCTGTATTAATAGAGGCGAAGTTCGCCTGAATGTTAAAATTCAAAAATTAAGTGTTAATTGGCCTTTTTATGTCATAGAAAATCTTCAGCATTCCTGTATTATAGGGTTAGATTTTATGAAAGCAAATAACGTTGAAATAAATTTTGCCAGTAAATCTTTACATATTGATGATTCGAGGATAAATTCTAAATTTGTCGAGCCGAGAAAGTTAATTGTTAATCTAGAGGAAAGTGCCCTCACTCATATTGAAAAAATTGATTTCGTTAATTTTCTTAATCAGTTTAAACAGTTAATTTCTGATACACCGGGCTTGACTCATGTTGTTTGCCATGAAATTGACACTGGAACTAATGAACCAGCCTTTAGTAAACCTTATCGTTATGATCAAGCCAAACAAGATATTATAAATTGGCATATTGACAAAATGTTGGAAAACAATATTATTATGCCTGTAACTTCTCCTTATGCATCTCCAGTTGTTTTATGTCGTAAGAAAAATGGTAAACCTATTACCGATCCTGAGGTATGGCGATTTGTCATAGATTATCGTAAGCTCAACTCTATTACACAATACCCGCAGTATCCCTTGCCTATAATTGATGATTTGTTAGCACATATTACAACGACCAATTTTATGTCTACTCTCGATCTGACATCGGGTTATTTTCAAATTACCATGAAACCCGCTGATATATCAAAAACAGCATTTATAACTAGAAAAGCACGTTTGGTTTTAAACGAATGCCTTTCGGATGTTCAGGAGCAGTTGCAACTTTCCAAAAAGCTATGGACACTATACCTAAACCTGTTTTGAATAAATTTGTACATGTTTATCTCGATGATATAATAATCACGTCCTCATCTTACAATGAGCATTTAAATCATTTAAAAACTGTCTTTACTCTTCTGCAAAATGCTTATTAACTTTAAGTTCTTCTAAGTGTCATTTTGCACGTCAGGAAATTAAGTATCTAGGCGTCAAAATAACGCTTGCTGGTATTTCTGTAGATGATGAAAAATTTCAGCCAGTTTTAAACATGGCCCCACCTACATAGTCCAAAAAGTTTCTAGATTTCTAGGCATGTGTGCCTGGTATGGCAAATTTATACCTAATTTGGTTCCCATATGCGAGCTCCTCTTTAAACTCAAAAGGAAAATAATTAAATTTAATTGGTCAAATGAAGCACAACAAGCCTTTGAATAGTTAAAAACTATACTTAGCGTTCCTCCTGTACTAGTTCATACTAATTATAATATAAAATTTCAAGTAGCAACTGATGCTTCTTCCTACGGCATTGGTGCCGTTTTAAGCCAAGAACGCAGCCCAATAGCATATGCGTTCCGAACGCTAAATACTGCAGAAAGGAATCACCCAGTAACTGAACGTGAATGTTTAGCAGTGCTTTGGTGACTACAAAAATTTCGTTTATATTTTACGCACCTTCCAGTAACAGTTGTTACGGACCATGAGGCATTAACTTGGTTAACAACTAGAAAGAATCTCGCCCCTCGCATGATTCAATGGACTCTTAACTCATCTAACTTTAATATGAACACTGAACACCGCCCTGGTTCTGCCAATATCGTAGCTTACGTTCTTTCACGTACTACTCCAATTCAAGAAAATACGATTGAATCTATTTGTGTAAATCAAACCCTATCAATTGCTTTAAATGAAAAGAATGTTCAGTAAATTCTACTGTTAAAGCTTTATATATTCATAATTCGCATTTAAATGCTGAATCAGTTAAATCCGAAATATTATCAAATATAACTGAAACTCGCGTAAATGAAATTGAAAGTGAATAATTAAACCAATGTGCTTCTACAAATCTAGTAAATACTTTAACCCTTTGCCGCTCAGTGTTCCACTACATGGAACACCTAACTTCGCTAGCTTCTGCAACCGTTAAATTCAATTGCAAATGCATAAAAATAGGTTTATTTTTTACTTTGATCTTTCCTTTTCATCCTTAGATGGCACCAGTACACAAGGCAATCCATGATATTTAGCTGGGACGAGTTATTTTAAACCCTCGTATTTACAAGAAATTTTGTATATTTTTTTTGTGATACAAAAAAGATTGCTTGAAAAAAGATTTCTATGTTATATCGTTGGCTGTACTCTAAATTATTTATTCTATATTAATTTTAATATTTTATACAGGAAACATACGAGGAATCGCTGAATAAAATAAGGTGTTCCATCTCCTGGAACACTGCGACACTAGCGCTTTTCGTATTATGCAACCGAAAGCAATGATGAGAGAAGACAGCTGTCTTTACGTGCTCTGTTTTCCTCTGTTTGGAGGGAATGACGTCAAGCTATAAGATGCTGTAAGGAAGGGTTGGTTGTCTATAAAAAAAAAAAAAAAAAAAAACTCACAAAACTAGTTTCATGTGCAATACCTACAATGTTGGTTTGTGCTTGTACGAAAAGAGTGTGACGTGATTCCAGAAATTTTATGAAGCTAAAAAATAGACTAATTGTAAATATTTTTGCACATAGGACCTGTATATATGTATACTAACTGTAAATATAAAATTATTTCTTAAAAAGTCATATAAACAAGATATATTTTTTTTTTTTTGGGGGGGGGGGGGGAGAGAATGGGGTGTAGAGTAGCAGGCCTCCCGTGATGCACCATGGGTCATGCTAAATCTACTACACAGGTATAATACAGTGTTTTTTAATTCAAATGCAAAATCTTCTACATATTTACGCGCTTTACTGCGATGCTCTTAGAAGCACTTTTCAGAGCTCTAGTGGCGCAGTGTTCCAGCTGATGGAACACCCACAGATTCAAAACGGTAAGTACTATCTTTACAAAATTATACATGTGTACTCCTTTAGACCTAAGTAGATAGCCTACAACTTTTTTTGTTGAAATTCCAACTTTAAAGGGTAGTGCGCCGTAAAGGGTTAAACGATAATTTCGTATCTGATAAGGAAAAAGTAACTTTAGCGCTTATGCCTGCCTCTGTGTTAAATTCGAGAGATCAATTAATCCAAGAACAGAAAAATGATCCCGAATTTGGATTAATCTATAAGTATTTAGAAGATCCTGAGTCAGTTTCAATAATTGAATCAGCCATTGCCTTAAACTGGCCCGAATCTTTTTCTTTAATCGATGGCTTGCTTTTTTATTCAAAATTATTATCATCTTAAGGCGAATTACGAGTTGTAATTCCCCAATCTCTTTGTCAAGCCAGCCTGTTTGAGTTTCACGACTCTCCAATTTCGGGGCACCTTGGCATTAGGAAAACTTATAAAAAGCTCAAGGATGCCTGTTACTTTCCTAAAATGAGGAAGTTTGTTAATGTATATATTTTGAGTTGTCGCTTGTGGCAGCAATATAATTATAAAAATATAAAGCCGGCCGGTAAATTGATTCCTATTAAAGTTGATTTTCCAAATCAAATTCTTGGACTCGACTTAATCGGTCCTTACCCCCTCTCTAAACCTAATAGATTTCGTTATGTGTTAGTTATGGTGGATTATTTTAGTAAATGGGTTGAATTTATGCCTTTACGTAAAGCTTCGGCACAAGCAGTGGCCACTGCCTTCTTTAATAGTTATATTTCTAGTTACGGGCCCCCCTTCAAATTGTAACGGACATGGTCCTCAAATTATAAGTAATGTCTTTGAGGCGCTTTGCGACAAACTCGAAGTTAAACACGTGTTTACGGTTTCATATCGGCCGCAAGCTAATCAGGCTGAACGCATTAATAGAATTTTAATTAATATGATTTTGAAGTTCATTGGTCGAAATCATGAAAATTGGGATCAGTTTCTCTATCATTTTGGCTGTGCGATTCGTACAGCGGTAAGTGATGGAACAGGAAAAACTCCCGCTGAATTATTTTTGGGCAGAAAGATTCTGACCCACTTTCAAAAACTGGTATTAGTACAGCAAAATGCATCTCAATTTATTACACGAAATATTGAAGAATTTCTACCAGAATTTCAGAGAAATTTGAAAAAAACTCAAGAACAGCAAGCTCAATATTATAACTTAAAGCGTAGAATTTTAGAAGTAAAAGTGGGAGATAAAATACTCCTAGAATCACATTTTGTTAGTTCAAAGAAAGATGCTAAAGTAGCTAAATTTGGGCCAAAATTCATTGGGCCTTTCTCTGTTTTAAAGGTAGAGAATAATAATTTTACAATTGATTTTAACGGCACCCCTGCAACAATAAACATCGATCAGATACGAATATTTAAAGAGCGGTCTCAATCATATGCTGAAATTCTTGATAGTGATAGCGTGCCGGGTTCAAACCCATATGACGAACAGTCCGTCTTTACGCCTAACCTCACCTCCCAGCCCAGTGCTCCTGATTATTTTACGGCTGATAAACTACCTACTTCTACAACACCCGAGCAATCTGTTCAGGGCACTTCTTCTGATCAATCTAGTGTTAGCAGACCCGTCGCACAAAAGCGATCTCGTCAAACTTTTCAAATGTGAAATTTCCTAGGCAAACTGGTCGCAAACGCGACTTTTCTTTTTCTAATAGTTCTTTTATACCGCAGATTTAAAAGAAGAAAGGTTGGAATAGATTTCTAAAATGCCCTCAATCCAATCCTCAAATTCTTCTACAGCACATCCACCACACAAGTTACTTGCAATTCCTGATTCAGTGCATACCGACTCTTTCCGACGTAAGAGAAAGGCAAGGCTTTCAGAAAGACCTCCACCCTCTTCATCAGTCATCGGACGACACATGGACAAATTTTTGGCAGCTCCTGACTCGGTCCGCATGGACGGGTTCTTGCCTCAGCACCGATTCAACACCCGGCGTCAAGCCAGACTCCGACAACAGGCTCCTCCATATGAATCAAGCCTGCCAAACAAGCGTTTGTCAGAGCGTTTTGGGATAACCCTAGACCCCGGTCAGCAAGTCTTCAACCATGTGACCTAGCTGACGAGTACAATGAGCAGCTTCAAAAAGACTAACATTACAGCTGCAAACTTAAATCAGGAGATACCGTTCTTCATTTTTTTCTATTCACAAGTGCATTTCTGTCAGAGCTGCACAAAATGTTCGACATACTTTAAAGCCTTTTTGGGACTTTATATTTTAGAACTGTTATGAAAGCAATGGACTTTCTCAAGCTAAAAATGCAAAATTTAAATTAGTGCATGAACTTTCACACTGATATTCATGATTGAGCTTCGATGTCAGCATTGTTGTTCTTTCTTAATATCTATTTTATGTATGTATTAAGTTATATTACTTTTTAGCCATCATCTGCAGAGCGGGTAATATAAAATGTTTTCTTAACCCGTTGTAAAAATCCCCCCCTCCCCCTTTAATATTTCTGTAAATAATGTCTTTGTATATATAAACTGAAAAATGGTAATTGTAAGCTTTTGTATATATCATAAAAGATATATGCTTTAGAGTGGGGAAATTTTTTTTTTTTTTTTTTTGGCTATAAGCATCAATCGTGCTTAACTTTTAACTATAAAACACTAACAACTTTTTTCGTTTTTCGTCTTTCGTCATGCTATATCCCAGGATGGGAAAAATTATTGTATATAAAGTATTTCTATGTCTTTAGAGACAAACTGTCTCGATTATCTGTCTGCAAGATGCAGTTTAACTTCGTATATTTCTTTATACTGTACAAGTTTTTCATTTCAGAAACTTTCCAAATGGACAGTTCCTTCAATCTAATCTGATGTCCAAAGTATTACTCTGCTGTCTGACGTCTCTTAAACTCCTATCTCAAGTGTTTAGATCTCGGAACGACAGCTCTTTTAACCGGATACAGAAAGTCTGCGTATTCTGATGTCCCAGGTCGTTATCTACAATCTTAAACCCTACAGCTTCTAAATGAATTTATCTTCAATCTGCATACCTTGCCGCTGTTTTTCCTAGCCAGCTGTAATACAAGACGGACACTTCACTGTAGTTTTTCGTGCTCTGGTAAAATGCACCTGTTAAACCAGACTATGTCCTTGAATGAGCATTTCTTCATTTTGTGAATCTTTTAACGAACATTTTATATCATGAACTATACTATTGAATGTCGCTTTTGTGAAAAGCAACTTGCTTATGCTCATATAAAGTCAAAGCTAAATGTTGCTTTCCTGGCATGACAGGAAAACGTTTGTTAATCCTATTGTAATTCTGGTATTAGCTCAGTCAGGGTCCCGGAGTTTCTGAGGGTAAAAGAGCTCTATTTATTTAAAAGTTTATTTATTTATTTATTTTTTATTTTATTTATTTATTTATTTTTTTTTTTTTGGAGTTCCCCAGTTTTTCTCTAAGGGAATTAACTAATACATTTTTTTAAGTTACTCTCACAAGGTTGAAATTTAAGTGACGGCTGCACTCACACTTACGAGATCTGCGATTATAGTTAGATGTGGAATTAAGGTGTTTAAAATTACTCGGTAAAACCCGTTGGGGATTTTCTCGACTACATTTTTTTTTTTGGAGGGGGACTGTGAAATTGAGACTACAAAACGTCTCCACAGTTGTTTGAAATTAAGCTGGATCCAACAAAGTATAAAGTTGGGACGGTTAAAATCGCTTCGACGCCAGTGACTCGGCGAAAGTTTTGGTCGGATTAGTTTCGTGTCGACATGGTGCTGCAACGAAGGAATTAGGCTGTGCGAGGTAGATGAATTGGAAGTGATTTTAAAAGTATTGATTGAAATGAAGAGAAAGTAAGTTAGTAGGAAGTAGTATAAGTTGGAGATGGTTTTAGAGGAGATTGTGGTGTATATTATAGGAGATTGTGGTGTAGATTGTGAAGATTCTTATTTTTGCGAGTACAGATGTGTAGAGTAGTGGAGATTTAGTTGTGTGAAGATTAAGTAGTGATGAGTGTTTGTGTGCGTATCTACTAGCATTCGTAAAGGTAAAGTTGGATAAGACGGGAATCCTCAGATCCACAGAGTCGCAGTAGCGGAGATAAAGAGTGCATCCGTCTCTACACCTTCGACTGTTTGCAAGGGTGAGATATTTAGAATAATGTAATTTAAATTCTGATACATATATTTTGATAAAGTAATTCAATACGCTGACTGAGCTATCCTGATTGTCAGACCGCCATCCCATTAATCTGTTCAAATAAAAGTCTTATTTCTCGTACATTCAAGTCTTGTGCTCTTTACTTATCCATTTAGTTATCTAAGTAATTAATTAAGATGGAGTTTGCATCAACGTAAACCTCACGATGCTTTCATTTGAAGATATATGTCAAATATAAAAATATGGATATGATGGTTTTGTATTTTCGCTTTTCTTGTAAATGAATTACACGGAAAATTATAACTGTAACATTTATATAGTTCATATATTTTAGGCTTATTTAATGTACATGTTTGTGCAAATGCTTATTTATTACTTAAAATGGCCTAATATATTGTATAATAATGAGATAACTACAACATTCGAATAAACTCCCAGTTAAACAATTTTGTGTGGTAACATTTGCTTAAATATTCTTATTGAAAATAACCGCTACCACATTTAATTATAACTGTCCGATTAGTCAATTATTTTTTTATTTTTATTATTTATGATATTCTATACAGCTGAAAAAATACAAGCCACATTCCTTCACTATTAATGCTGTAATTGTGTTTTGAAAAATAAAAATATTTTTATCAAATAATTATGCATATGTATAATTAATAGCTGCAGCTATTTCATTATATTTAAATTCAATATAATATTGAATCTGTTAGTAAGATTTTAATTTAAAATTTTTACTATTAAAAATGTTATTAATGTTTCTTTTTCAGGCTATAATTCAAGGCTAAGTAATTGCATATTGCTTGATGCTGGTGTGTTGTATTCAATCGACTGTATAAAGTTATTTAGTCATTTAGCTAAAATGAATGTATATGAAGAAAAAAATTCAGTAACAAGGTAATAAGCAATTGGGTTGGTTGGGTTTTACGTCGCACTAGTGCTACGCAGATGGGTAATTGGCGACGGTCTGGGATGCACCCATAGAGGTGATCCAGAGACATGCCATCACAATTTTGATCATCCGCGGAAGGGATGACTATCCCGCTTCGGTGACCCCCAGAGGTATAATTTTTGATGGGAACATGGAGGACATTGCGGCCACGACAGATTTTATGTGCACCAGCCACCTTTAGTGTACACGACGGTCTTTGGCCGGCTCGAGTACTGAGCCGGCAATCTTCCAATTACGAGACCGGCGATCTAACGACTGGGCTATCGCGGCCCAATAAGCAATTGGCAAAAATTAGATCCAGCAGTGGGGAATTCAAACACAGTGAAAAAATAAAAATAAAAAATATAGAGAAGAAAGTTTATTGAAGGGGGGGGGTCTATTTATTGTGTAATCTTGTAACCATAAACAAAGTAATGGGAGGGGGAGCAGCATATCGCCCCCTCCATTTTTAATGGGCAAAATTTTGTAATTTATAGTGCTTAAACATAAAGTTTTCATTTAAAGCTTACAAACAGTTAAATGATGAATTTAAATGTAATGAACCAGCTTCAGATATAAATTATACATATGTATAGTTATTTGAAAGTAAAATATTTTTATTCGTTAAAACTGATTTTCAACACTAACAATTAAGTTGTATATTTTCAGCTATATAGAGTTTTATACATAATAAAATAAATAATTGACTAATCAGGCTTTTACAATCAAATGCAGTAGCTGTTATTTACAATAAAAAGAAAATATATGGTTTACCGTACCGAATTATAAAGTTTTACGAAATATTGCTGTCAATAGTATAGATAATTGTATAAAGAATTGACTAATCGGGCTTTAGAAACGAATGTTGTAGCCCTTCATTTACACTTAGAAGTATGTTTATGTATATCTGTATCACAACAGATTGAAAAGTTTTAGTGAATATTTTCGTTATATCGTAAAATAATACAATATATTATGTTATTTTAAAAAATGAATAAACAATTACACAAACATGATACATCACGTTTGATCTACATTAACTAAGCCTAACCTAACATTTATGAAATATACAAATGTTACAGCTGTAATTTTCAGCACGATCCATATTAATATTTTAAATATTTATTCTTACTTACGTGAAGAAACAAAACCATCGGATACCGAGAAAGTATAATTTTCGTGCAAAGAAAAGCTTCGCCATGTTATTTCAATGAATGAAAATTATTATTACTTTCTAACACTAGTAATCAGCGGCCATGCTTTTACAGACGATAGAAGACCTGTGATCCGATAGTGAGAGCTCCGAGGCAGTCACGAATTTTCCCCTCATCGATCACAAATTTGCGATCAGTTTTGTAAACAAATGCTGCATTTGGATTGAAACACAGCCAGATTTACGTTTGTTTACCTATTTGTGATCACGATGTTTCAGTCTGGATGTATCCCTATAATTCTCAAGTTGTAAATAAATATTTGTAATGTTTCTGTGTGTTTTGTTATGTCGTGATGTACTTATTTATATTACATATAAAGTTTATAATAATAATATGACATCTGATAGTTTATATAAAATAACTGCTACTGCACATACCTTACAGACGTTATAATTTTCTCTTGCTCCAACTGGAATCTAGGCTGGGATTGCGGTGCCTCGCTGAACATTATCTTACGTACAAACTCTGTCTTAATTTGTAAATAAAACGCAAGTCGTATTGCAGTGCCTCACTCTCTTACGACAACCTCAGAGCAATCTTAAGTAAAATCGTAACTGGATGCGCGTGCAATCACAACATAGCTCGCTCCGCGTCTCCCATTGGCTGGCTTTTTCTACTACGAGTACACGAAGAGGACTTACACTTGAGGCAAGTCACAATACCAAGTTAAGATCGTTCTTAACCACGCCTATTCTACGAAAGTTTGTAAGATTTAAGATCAAACTTATCAACGAGGCACTGCAATCCCAGCCATAATTCCCTGAACAGGTCATATGATTAACACTGACCAGTCTTATTTTAAATTATGGAAAATTTCTGGATTTACGATATCTGTCTAAAAAAATATATATATAACATAAACAATCATTACGAGTGATCGGAAGAAAAATATAAGAACGGCGCCTAAAAAATTACATGATGCAATATTATTAATAGCATTTTCTGAAATAGTAGGCTAGGCACGAACAATTCTCAACACTTTGAAATTATAATATATAATTTCGATTATCGCATTTGTACATTTCAACAGTTTTAAATAACTTAGATTTCAAACACAACAGAAACATTGATTTTTTGTCCGCTATCTTTATAACCGGAATTACTAACAAGTAACCGGCAATAATGTTGGTTAAATTGGTAACTTACCGCCTTACCGGTAAGCAACCCAAGCATCTTCCAGCGCTTTTGTTTTGCCGGTAAGTATTTTCGAACGGCTTGGTTAGTTGTTGGTTTTACCGGTTGGTGGCGTTTATTGGAAATTTTGTAATTATTACTCTAAAACTTCAGGGGGTCAATTCTGGGTACGTACGTTGCGATAAGTCGGCGAATTGTGACGTCACTGAAATCTGTTATCACATCCTATGCTATAGTCGCATGCGACCAAAAGAGCTATTCTTGGACCTCCATTTTCGCAAGTTCGGCAAGCCAGAGTGCGATATTTAGCATGCGATAGTGTTGTTACGGCTCCTCCCATCTGTCAATCATTTTCAGCGATTACGATAGCAGATATTCCGATGGAAAAGTTTCATCAAAAGGATATTGTTTAATAAACAGTAGCATTTTGACAGTAATAGCTGATAATGAAGCAATGTATGTTGAAATGACATCTATTCAAAGATATCACGCACCAATTATATTTTAGGGAATCCTCGTCATTTTTCTTATATTTTGAATTATACTGAAAATATTTGTATTACCATATTTTGTATCCTGCGATGTTTTTAATTCGAATTGTTCCATTGATTATTTATAAGGACTGCATGTAAGTTTTTTTTTTCAAAGAACTATTTTTGATGCAGAAGAGATATTGTCATCTCTATAAAATGTTCCAGAAAAATAATTGAGCACAGAGTTTCTGAATTCATTGTTTTGGAAGAAATGCTTTATACCAAGCTGCACTGTGATAAATATTAATCTTTGAGGAAAGGGAAAAAGCTTGTGGGACAGTCTTGTGCACAGTGCATTTTTTTATATCAGGCAATGCATTAGATTGCCCTTCTATGCAAATGATGCTTACGAAAAACAAACGAAAGTCTAATTTTGTAAGTTTAAATTTTATTTATTTTTGCTTTTAATCAATTATCATTTGTAAAATTATGATTGTGGGTATGTGTAATATATTACTTATTTTAATAGTTAAATATTAGCTTATAAACTTATAATCCATTTACCAGTATTAACATGTTGAATATATATTGTATAATAAGTGAATTCATCTTTTTTACTTCCTTAAAAAATAGTATAATGAAACGTATACATTTTACTATATCCTGATAATATACTAATGGCATCGTGCATATATGTTGCTATACCATAAACATTGCTGGAAATTGTATGTTGTAGTTCTTTCCAAGAATTGTGCATAATAATTCAAATGCATTAACGTTTCATCACATAAACGTACAAACTTGGAAAAAAATACTTAAAATCATATTATAGTTTTTACTTATGTTTATTTACTGATTCAAATTTCGTTTAAACATCGTAACTAGTGCAGAAAATCAAGTAGCTTTACTCATAAGCATAACTTATCCAAATACATGGTGGTGTGGTCAGGGGAAGGAAATCAGAAAAACAACCAACGTGCTTAAGGAAAATGATTTACTAATATTTTTAAATGATGAATTATTTACAACCATTTCTTAAAATAATTGTGTAGTGTTCTTGCCTTTAGTATTTTTCTAATATTTACGTTTCATATTTTATACTTAACAATCAAAATGTTCATTTATTACCAAAATAACATTTCATTCAAGCCCCAATTATATAGGCATTTAGTATAAGTGCTGAAAACAGTTTTGGGAGGAGGAAGAAATTTATAGTAGGATGCTTTTTAAAAAGTGAAATTTTGTGAAAGTGCCCTCCTTAAGAATTTCAACTTTATAAAGACATAACTAAATGGCCTTAATAAAATAACCCCTGAGATAACATAAATAAATTCTGTGTTAAATGTATAAATTGAACTTTTCAAGTATATGTTATCATAAACCAACAATTTCATGCATACTTAAAATTTTATGATAAGTGCATATGTAATACACGGTGATTCATAATTACCTCCAGAATTGAAAAAGTTATTCTATGTTATGAATATGAATAGCAATTGAATATCTGTAAAAAATGCCAAAATTTTAAAATAATTTTCTAATAACTTTTCCAAATACCAGAAGCAGGCCTCAACAAATTCAAAAGTATTTGGCCGCCACCTAAACTTTCTAGTAACAAAAATTAAAAAGTTTGTTCTGACCATAAGCGTAAGAAAAAGTAATTTAGGATTTTGCCAATTTTAGACGCATTGAAACAGAAATTGGTAATTTTCCATGACGGATTAACTATTTTTAGTCTAAAATTTATCGAAGTTATTCATTAATGCATGCGCATTAGGTTCTATGCTATTGCTTTTTCATAAAAGCTGTGCCACCTTTCAGGCGACAGGGATATACTGACAAATTTAAGCATGACTTAGAAAAAATCTAATGTAATTAGTAACATTAGATTTTGAGATACAGCTTTTTCAGAAAAAGGAAAATTGTAGTATAACAGCAATACCTCTTGGCAAATATACACACAAATTTTAACAAGAGTAGGGGGGGGATGATGTAGTTGTGTACATTAAAATTTGAGATAAAGCTTTTTAGAAACAAAGAAAATTATAACATAGCAGCAGCACCTATTGACCAATATTCGCATAAATTTAAACAAGAGTATTGAAAAAATAGTGTGGTACTGCACATTAGATTTTGAGATAAAGCTTTTTCAGAAACAAAGAAAATTACAGCATGGCAACACCACTTTTCAGACAACATCCGCATTTTAAACACTGAGTAACAAAAATAAAGCATGATATACATTTTATTAATACTGTAATGTTTAACAGAAGTTCAGATACAGGCTCTACCTAAATATTGGAGGATAGTTTATGCAGAATAGTATCACCATGGTATTATTAGGTTTTGGGATGCGAGAACAATTGTGGATACTTTCGAAAGTGTAAATTAAACAAATGTTCACTCACTAAACATACAAATTAAAAATGGCATAGTTGAGTAACTTAGATTTTGAGATACAGCTTTATTTATAAATAAGGAAAATTACAACATAACAGCTCCACCTTTCAGACAGCATCCACACAAATTTAAACATTGAGTAACAAAAACAGAGCAAGTGATACATTTTGTTAATACTGTAATGTTCAACAGAAGATGAGATACAGCCTCCGCTTAAATGGTCAAACATGCAGAATAATAGCACCATAGTATTATTAGGTTTTTAAGTGTGAGGAATCAATTGCAGATATTCTCGTATATGTAAAGTTATTTGGAGGAAGAACAAGGAGGGGCAAAATTTTAAAAACAGAGGTAAAGTCTTGAAAATCGGTATTACTAAAAAAATAAAATAAAAAACTGGATGCATTTACCTTATTATGCAAGAACTATGAAATATGGAAAATGATTATAAATATGCATTCTTTAAAAGAATTAAAAAAAAAAAAAAATCTCTCTCTATATTACCATAAAACAAACACGAATGGCCATTGCAAAAATTAAATTCCGATATGCAAAAAATCTGATCTGGGTACCACATGACTTCTTTATACACTTTTAGAAATATACATAATGTTAAAAAAACATTGACTTTGGACCCGAAACAGTTGGCTCAAAATATTTAAAAAAATGAATTATCACCGTGTTCTGAGCTTTTTTGAAAGTTAGTTAAAAACCGATTGCAAGATTTGTACTAGTAACGCTGACAAAGGCAGCAAGGACCCCAAAAAATTGGCTAAAAGTATTAAAAAAAAATGCATTTTCACCGTGCTTTGAACTATTCTGAATGTTTCAAATGTCTAGTTAGTCGGGAAGTTAGTTAAATAAATTTTCTGTTGAACCATATAAACGCTGTGGAAGGCAGCAGGGACCTGAAACAGTTGTCTAAAGTATTAAAAAGATGCATTTTCACCGTGTTCCGAACTATTCTGAAAGTTCCAAATGTCTAGCTAGTCGGAAAGTTAGTTAAATAAATTTTCTGTTGAACCATATAAACGCTGCCGAAGGCAGCAGTGACCCGAAACATTTGGCTAAAAATATTTTAAAAATGCATTGTCACCGTGTTCTGAGCTTTTTCAGGAGTTTTAAATGTCTAGTTAGTCGGGAAGTTAGTTAAAAATCGATTGCAAGATTTGCACTGGTAACGCTGTTGACGGCAGCAGGAACCCTAAACAGTTGGCTAAAAGTATTTTAAATATGCATTTTCACTGTGTTCTGATCTAGTCTGAAAGTTTCAAATGTCTAGCTAGTTGGGAAGTTAGTTAAATAAATTTTCTGTTGAATCACATAAACGCTGCTGAAGGCAGCAGGTATCGGAAACAGTTGGCTAAAAATATTTTAAAAATGCATTGTCAACGTGATCTGAGCTTTTCTGAAAGTTTTAAGTGTCCAGCTAGTCAGGAAGTCAGTTAAATTGCAAGATTTGTCCAAACCGTTTTTGAGTTATTAACGTTTTTTGATACATTATGGCCAAAACCTATGTATTTTTGGTCAATACGAACCTATTTTTCCTAAATATCTCCAAAACGGAAAATCATAGAAAGTCCTAAAAGAGAGGTGCACAACTAAATGTTATAACAAACCTACGTACCAATTCGCAACTTTCTAGGTCCAACCGTTTTTGAGTTATGCGACATACACACACACATGCATCACGAAAAATAGTGTATAGTACCGTATATCTCTAAAACGAGAACTCGTGTTAAGACGACACTTACAGGTGTACAACTAGACATCATGACAGTCACACGTATAAGTTGGCAACATTCAGCGATCATTCGTTTTCGAGCAATGTGAAATACAAAATTCATTTCGCAAATCGGGATTACTATACTTCTTTATACTTTGTATATGGAAGTAAAAAGTGTCAATACGTGTCAATGAAAATACATCAAGCATCTTCACTTTTCATTTTTAAATGAAATTGTCCAAGCTCATCAGCACACTGAATCAGCAATGGGAGCCCTATATTGAAGCTGGCAAACTAGTGCACTCACACAAATGTGAAATATGCAAATGAATCAAGTGCAGCACACCTCTAACTTAATTGCAGCCAAAAATGCAAATTTAAAAGTAAACAAGAATTTAAAAGCATTATAGGCTTTATCAGAATTATTATAAGCCTTATTCAATGATTATATATATAAAATTATGTAAACATAGCACTCAGTGGTGGTGATTGTGTCATATTCATTATATAAATGCAATATTTTTCAAATAAATTATTTATCATCTTTTGAAAATAAAAAATTAAATCCATGAAATGAAATAAATTCTACTTGTAATGGAATTGTATTAAAACTTACATGCTTATATTCTTGTGATTTTTTTTTTTTTTTTAAGTAAGTATCCATAAATTATTTATTTACAACAAAATTACTTGAATATAATATTATGAGTCTTCATATATACAGTCGAACCTCATTAACGTGAATCTCAAGATGATAAAAAATTTGTTTATATTATCAGTAGTTCATATCAGTAACTAATCTTCATTTTAATAGGGAATGTGGAAACAGTTCATATTAAAAGTAATTCACGTTAACAGTGTTATCGTTAAGGAGGTTCAACTGTATATCACTAGGTATCATTACCTAACAAAGCATGAATTTTGAAATGCATAAAATTCCATATTGCAGGATTTATTAATATGCATATATTTATACTATGTGCACATGCAAAATCAAAACAATATTTCTACTGGTGTGCATGAATCTAAAAAATGCTAAAAATCCTACGTTGCAGCAATCACTTATACATATGTATGTACGCCACACGCATAGCCAAAAAAATCATCACTGAATGCATGAAATTACATTAGTCTCTGTCACACACATATGAATGTTTTATACTAAAGCACTGATCATGTGCAAAAAGAAATAACTTAGTAACACATTCCTCACTTCCTACTTTTGAATCCTTATCAAAAGCACCAATTATCAACTTTTTATAAATACAAAATACATACAGAAAAAAGCAATATAATAATATCAATCATAATTTGAAAAACATACAAATTCAATGTCAATTTCAAATTTATGTAATCTTTTGTTTTCAAAATATTATTACAAACATATACGACAAATATGAATACACAAAATATGTTTCTATTATATACATAATTATTTAGACAATAACATTAATTTACTAAAGTACCCTTAAATTTCTTATAAAAGGAATTTGTACAAATAAATTACCTCTAAAATATTTTACAATCACAGTTCCTTTATGCATACATGCTTCTTAAAGTGATAGAAGAAAATTCTGCGACAACACAATAAATATCCAAGAAGTTTAATAAATTTCATTCAATTTCCCTTAATTACTTTAAATTTTACACACTAAAAATATCACAATTGAAAGATATGCCTTTAAAATATTTTTAAAACCTCACCATTATAAATCATATACATAGCTAAGCTTCTCTTGAAACAGATGACAAAATAAATTACATAATGAAGCAGAAATTAAGAAAGCACTTCACCCAGTCTGTTAATTTCTGCAAACTAGTGCACTCACACAAACATGAAATATGCAGATGAATCGAGCACAGCACACTTAACTTAGTTGCAGTCAAAAATGCAAATTTAAAAGTAAATAGGAATTTAAAAGCAATATAGCTTTATCAGAATTTATATAAGCCTTATTCAACGATTACATATAAAATTATGCAAACATAGTACTCAGTGATAATGATAAGTGTCATAGTCATTATATAAATGCATTTTTTCAAATAAAATAAATTATCTTTTGACAATAAAAAATGAAGTCATGAAATAAAATAAATTCTACCTTGTAATGGAATTGTATTAAAACTTACATGCTTAGATTCTTGTAAACTATTTTTTTAAAGTAAGTATCCCTAAATTACTTATTTACAACAAAATTACTTCAAAATAATATTATGAAAATGGTAATACTTGCCTTTATTTAATTTGGCTCAAAACTAAAGGATATGCAAATACAGTAGAGAGCCAGAAATCCGCCGACCTAAAATCTGCCAAAGTCTGAAATCCGCACAGCTTGTCAGATACAAACAATGAAATTCACTATTAATAAGTTACAAAACTGCAAATCAGAATTTTTGAAAAATATCTTGAATACAGATATTTTTGTTCGCATTTTATGATTACGAAAAGGAAAAACAAAATAATAATAATAGGAAAGACTGCAAGAGCCAAGTTGCTGCTAATGAAATTATTGACAGTATATTAATTTCATCAAATAAAAATAATGATTATTGTGATATAATGATATCAATCAGGCAAATAATAACAAACTAATTTTTTTAAATGCTTTCTGATGGAGGCATAATTTGTAAGGAAAAACTCCATAAAATTCGTAGAAAAATAAATTTGTGTTACGAGTATTTACAATAAATGAAAATATAAATAAATCATGCAGGTTCAAGTTTAGTTTAAAAGCTACATGTGAAAAGATTTTATCTAAATTTGACAAATATTTTTTTAAATATTTATTTATTGTTTTCATTACATATTTTTGTTAATGTTCATTATTATTCTTATGTACCTAGTAATTTAATATTCAGTGTTATTATTCACTAGTATGTGTTTAGTTTGAATAATATTCTGTTTTTATTATTCAAAGTGAAAATCATTTTTTATGGGCCCTGAAATCCACAAAATCCTAAAATCTGCACAACCTCTGGTAGAGGTCGGCACGGGCCGGAATTTCGAGGCCCGGGCCCGGCCCGGCCCGTTTATTTTTTAACGGTTTATGGCCCGGCCCGGCCCGGACAAAAAACGATAAAATCAGGCCCGACCCGGCCCGGCCCGATTCAAAAACATGTAAAATAACAACAACAACAACAAAAAAAGAATGCCTTTTTATAAAACAGATTTTTAGTATGTGTTTTGCAGAGGTTTTATATAACTAAACGATAGTACGTTCTTTTACAAAACTGCTGAAATTTTACAAGACAGTTATGGATAAACAGAAATTCATTATTATAGACAAGGCACAAAGACAAACAGAAAGTCAAATCGAAAATATTAGCATTCATCAAACAATATAGGAAGGTATTTAAAATGGTTAATACTACTGAAAAAGCACTTTCAACCATTTTCTCTAATATACAATAATGTATCCGAATCTTTCATGTGCTCCGGTAAACAAAACTTTAATGTTAATCCAACCATATTCAATAGAAAAAATGCTTTTGCCCATGATAAAAATGATGCTACTTTCGTCCAATGGAGAAAAAAAAAATGGAGCCTTAGAGAAAAAGTTACAGCGGAAAGATTTTTATAGGTTTATACCACCTAAACTCAACAGATCATAAGAAACAAACCCTTATACACAGTAATGTCTATAATTTCTTTTGTTATGTACATGTACGTAAACTGGTAGTGACATGCATACTATTTTGAATAGAAAACCATCTAATATTACTTTAAATAAAATATATTAATTTTGAGGAATGCTAAAAATATTTGCGAAAAATCAGATTTCGGACAGACAGACTGATATACTATTAAATTGACGTTGCAGACACTTTTTTAACAAAATAGAACTTTATGTGACACACAAGCCTGTAAATTTACGTAAAATAAATGATTGAAGAAATATCTTATTATTTTCCTTTTTCGTTGATTAACGAGGAAACCAGAAATAGATTCGGACCGACAAGGCCCGGCCTGGCCCAGAGAAAATTTCATTCAGGCCCGGCCCGGCCCGACTATACACAAAAAAACTGAGCCCGAGCCCGGCCCGACCCGAGAGCAAATCCAAAAATCCGGCCCGAGCCCGGCCCGTGCAGACCTCTAACCTCTGGTACCGATCTGTGCGGATTTTTGACTCTCTACTGTATTTTAAAATACTCGTCTAATTCCTTTTACAGAATGAGCATGTTAATAATGAAAAACAAAATTTTAAAGCAAAATTGTACTTAAAAAATTTACATGTCAAATTCTCCTTTCAATGTTTCAATTCTCCCTCAATGTTTTCTTCTCATTAGATGAATGAACAATTGATCCGAAAGAGAACTTAATATGTTACGCTAATATATTAAAACTGGCATAACACACCAATTGTCATTCACACGTTATTGAAACTTCAGGGTCAGATTCAGTGTTTTCTTCGCATCAGATTCAGGTTTGTCATCTGATTAGATACTGGCTAAACTGACGTGTTCGCTTAGAAATACTTAATGACTTGCCTTTTAAGAATCAGCATATTATCAATAACAAAAAAAAAAAATTAAAAAAATACTTAACAAAAATAAGCTTGATTCTTATTATATCTCATTATATAATAAAAAATTTTAGGTATATAAGAAATTCTTTTTTTTATTATTATTATTAGAGTTGATTCTCTGAATGCAAATTTAAGCAGCATTTGAAATATTTCATATATCAATTAAATAAAGACAAGTCATTAAAGACAGAGAGGGAAAAACAGACATGTTAAAACTTTCACACAATGCACATTGTACGGGCATCTGTTACATTATGATGTAATAAGGTGCGCACGCACCTGTGTAGAGGCTGCGCCCTCTGTGTTGGAGTCAGTGTTTGAGTAGACTCGAGAGTGTAAAGAGGAATCCTAGAGCACGATCCCACCTTGAGTTTGTGTTTATAATAAAAATGAGTATACAGTCCACCTGAATCTAATTTGTGCCTCCACGCAACACCAGTGCCTACGAGAGACCTAACATAATGGTCCGAGCAGCCGGAAAAAAGAGGAACTGTGAAATTACAGTTCGGAACGAGAGTTAAAGTACCGAACGAGATCGAGTAAGTGATTAACACTTTTTAACTGTGTTTTTGAGAAAATAAACGTAATTAGAGATGTACTTTAATTAATAAACTATGTTTAAAAACTGTAAAAAAGACGATCTGAGGCTAATAGCCTCCGAACTAGGTGAAACAGTAACTGACAGTTTACTAGTTGCTGACTTAATTGAGCTAATTAAAAATAATAAACATTACAAAACTGATATAGATTTTGTAAAAGAGTTTATAAATACTACGAATGAAGATCGTAAAAGTAAAGAAATGAATTCTGCTAATTCAATTAACTTAGAACAAATTAAGTTAGAGCGAGTGAAAACAGAACTAGAGTTAGCACGGTTACGTGCTGAAACACACACTGAAAACAAAAGTGAAAATGATCATGAAATTCATAATTCTTTAGATTCATTAGTGAAAAGTGTAAGAATTCTGACTGTGAAAGTGCCTACTAGGCCGGAAAGCTGGGCCTTCTTCTTCTCTTCATTAGAAAGAGCATTTATAGCTAAAAATGTTCCAGAAAAGTACAAGTCAGAAATTCTACTAAATTTGTTAGGAGAAAAAGCAAGTAATGTTATTACGTACATTAAAGAAGATGAATTAAATAATTACGAAAAAGTTGAATCGATTATTTTGAGAGAATATCAACCAACGCCACAGGCTTGCTTACAACAGTTTAAAAAAGCAACACGCCAGGAAAACGAAAATTATGTTCAATTCACTTCTCGTTTAATCACGAGTTGGGAATACTATTTGAATTTAAAAAAAGTATCAGATTTTAAATCATTAAATGATTTAATTATATCCGATAAAATAATCAGTACTCTTGATAAAGAGGTAGCGGCTCACATTTCAGTTCGACAAGCAGAAAATTGGTTTAGTCCCTGTGAATTAGCAAAAGAAATTGATTTATATGACACATCACGAGGAAAAACTCATAAGATTAACTATAGTTTTAAACCAAAACATGAGTCAAAAGTATTCTTAACCGATGTTAAGCGATTAAAATGTGTCTTGAGTAATACAGATCACCCCTTATACTTATGCGCTGTGTATAAAAACTTATCTATAGCTGAAAGAATAGAAGTAGTTAAAAAGAATATTTATTGTTTTAATTGCCTGTCATCTAAACATGTAGTGAAAAATTGTACTTCTAAATTCTCCTGCTCAATATGTAAAAAAAGACACCACCTCTCAATTCATTATGAAACAAAAAAAGAAAACCGTGAGACAGGTGCAAATCAATCGCTTACTGGCGTCATATCCCCATCCCTATCGGCGACAGCTCAAGAATTCTTGCCCTAGACAGAAAGTAATTTATTAATATCATCGAGCATAAATAAAACAAAAACAGTTCTATTGAGTACGGCTGTTTGTTATATTAATGACTTATTTGGAATATCACATCCGGTTAAAGCATTATTAGATGTAGGCAGTACTTCGTGTTTTTTAACAAAGGAGTGTGCTGATATGTTAAAATTAAAAAAAGAAAAAGCGAATATAGTAATTTCAGGTTTAAACGACGCGTTATTTACAATTAGATCAAAAGTGTCTGCATGCATTTCGAACGAAGATAGAAGCTATATAAAAATCTTAGATTTTTTTATTGTGCCAAAAATAACACAAGGCTTAGTCCCTGCACAAAAAATCGAATTAGATATGAACAAAATTTCTAATTTAAAACTAGCTGATGTAAACTTTAGTTATCCACAAAAATTGCAAATGCTTCTCTCAGCAGAAGTTTTTTATGAGTTACTAAGACCAGGACAATTGAAAATTGAAAATTCAGGTTTAATATTACAGAATTCTGTATTTGGGTTTATAGTGTCAGGAAGTATTTTTAGTGAAAGAGAAAGATTTGAACTCTGTGGAGTAATAAATACTACAAATGATTTAGAAATAACAATGCGTAAATTCTGGGAAATTGAATCAATTGAAAAAGAAACAGTAAAAAATAAAGAAGCTAGTATATGCGATGAACATTTTCAAAATACGCATAGAAGAGATAAGTCCGGAAAATACATAGTCAGTATGCCGTTAAAACAAGATCCGTTATGTTTAAGAGAATCAAAAGATATAGCCTTGTAGCGAGCAACTATTGCCTCCATGCATCTGCTCTTGTGCGCATTGTGATCTGCGCATGTGCTAGTCCTGCCTGTTAACCGCTTGCGACTTAATGTAAACAGTGTATTCCTTGTTGTCATGTAATAAACACATGTCTCTCTAGCTCTGCCTGTTCCGTAGTCATCGCGACATGGTGTCAGAAGTAAAATTAACGTTTATAACGTAAAATGCCTGACACAGAAAGAACATCACAGACTGATACAGGTATGAGTGGTTTAAAACCGCCCCAACCATTAAAAATTCAGCCATTTGATATGTCAGAAGTGTGGAAAGACTTCAAGCAACAGTTCAACTGGTATTCTATCGCTACGAATTTGAAAGCGAAACCAGCTGAAGTACAAGCTCCTGTGTTGATGAATACTATTGGAACTGAAGCTATAAATATCTTTAACACATTTAAATTAACGGATGAAGAAGGTAAAGATATAGATATTATTCTTCAAAAATTCGAAGATCATTTTGCCCCGAAGAAGAATGAATCATTTACCAGATGGAATTTCTTTCGGTTGAAATAAGGAACAGAAACATTCGATGAATTCTTAACAGAAATAAAAATGAAAATTCAAGGTTGTAACTTTGGAGATTTATCGGATGGGCTTCTCAGAGACAAAATAGTATATGGAATTAAAAACGATAGTGTTCGTGAAAAGCTGTTGGCGGAAGAAGATTTAACATTAGCAAAGGCTATTCAAATTTGTAGAATTTCTGAACAAGCTTCAAAACAACTTGAAGAATTCAAGCACCCGAAACCAGAAGTAGATCGTATAGACCGAGTAAAGTTTAAAAAGAGTGCGGAAAAGTTTAAACAGTCCGGCTCATCTAGCAACAGGGGTGGATTTAAAAGCAAAAGTTTTGATTGTCAGCGGTGTGGTAAGAAACATGGCGCTAAATCGTGTCCTGCATATAATAAAAGATGTCAGAAATGTCACAAGGTAGGCCATTTCTATAATTTTTGTAAATCTAAAAATATTAATATTATTGATGATTTTGAGAACAGAAATTTTAACCACAGTGCTAGTAATGACTTTGTAGCTGACAATGAATCAAAAATGTATTTGGATGCTATTCACTTAAATTGTGATGTTAATTCTGTAGAGAATGATTGGTATGAAACAGTAAATATCTGTAATAAATCCTTAAAAGTTAAATTAGATACAGGAGCTCAATGTAATGTTTTGAGTTATCATTTAGCTAAAGAATTAAACATCCCTATTGTCAAAACAAAAGTAAATAAATTGATTTCATTCAGTAATCATGAATTGAAAGTAATAGGGGAAATTAATGTTACAGGTAAAATTAAAAACAAAACTGTAAATTTAAAATTTATTGTCCCTGAAGGTAATGTGAAATCAGTCATAGGTGGTGAAACTTGTGTACAATTAGGCCTAATAAAAAGAATTTTGGCTACAGAAAATGAAATAGTTCCACCAGACTGGAAAACAAAAATTTATGAAGGATTAGGCTGTCTTAAAGACTTTGAATATGATATAGATGTTAATGAAAATGTAGAATTTCACGTATCACCCCCCAGAAAAATACCATATGCTATTGAAAAAGCTGTGAAAAAAGAAATTGACCGAATGGTAGAATTAGATGTTATCGAACCAATTACTGAGCCAAGTTACTGTGTAAGTCCATTAGTAATTGTAAAAAAAAAAATGGTAAATTAAGGGTATGCATAGATCCGTCTAAATTAAATAAACATGTTAAAAGACGTCATTTTCCTTTACGAACAATTGAGGAAATTGCAGGGAGAATACAGGAAGCAAGATGTTTTGCTTTATTAGATTGCAAAAGAGGATTTTGGCAAATTCCTGTCACGCGTAGAACGTCCAAATATCTCACTGTAAATACCCCCTGGGGAAGATACGCTTATAAACGAATCCCATTTGGTTTGGTTTCTGCACCTGAAATATATCAACAGAAAATGTCCGAATTATTGCAAGAATTTGAAAATGTAGATTTTTATATGGATGATATTCTAATTTACGCTGAAAACAAATGTCAGTTAAATAAAATTCTTGATGGAGTAATGAAAAAAATCTTTATGGCAGGCCTTCGTTTAAATAAAGATAAATGTGTATTGTTTGCTAAAGAGGTAAAATTCCTTGGGCATATTCTTAATGAAAATGGTATTTCCTCAGATCCTGATAAAGTTAAAGCCATTGAAAGCATCAAAACCCCTACCTGTGTTAAAGAATTGCGTAGATTTATTGGATTAGCAAATTATTTAGGAAAATTTCTTCCGAACTTTTCTGAAGTTACCGAACCGTTAAGAATACTTCTAGAAAAGGATGTTGAATGGGAATGGGCTGAAAAACAAATAAATGCATTTAATACTATTAAGAAGCTAGTATCGTCAGCTACGGTGTTAGGCTATTACAATGTTAATGACCCAGTAACTCTTACCGTTGATGCAAGTTCTTCAGCACTTGGTGCAGTTTTAAGTCAAAATGATAAACCAATTGCTTATGCAACTAAATATTTGACAAAAACCCAACAAAATTACCGACAAATAGAAAAAGAGGCATTAGCGATGCTATTTGGGTGTAACAAATTTCACCAGTACATTTACGGGAAAGAGGTAACAATTGAAACAGACCATAAACCGCTAGAAATTATAGGTAAAAAATCAATAACACAGGGTCCCCCTAGACTTCAACGCATATTTTATGACATTTTACAATATAATCCTAAAATTGTATATAAAGAAGGAAAGTCCATTCCTGTTGCTGATGTGTTGAGTCGTGATTGTTTAGAAACAGACTCTGATAATGAAAATGATATTTATGTTGTTCATCTGGTACTGCCAATGTCTGAAAATATGTTAGGAAATTTTAAGGATCAAGAACAAATGGATCTTGAGTTAGTAGAAATAAGAAAAATAATTCAGAATGGATGGCCCAATGAAAAATCTAAAGTACCACATAATTTACAAAAATATTGGAACTTTTGTGATGAACTGTCAGTTTATGATGGACTAATTTTTAAAGGAAACAGAATTGTAGTCCCTAAATCCCTACAAAACAAAGTGTTGAATTGTCTCCATGGAGGTCACATGGGTATCCAGAGTTCACTAAGAAGAGCCAGAGAATCCTTTTACTGGTATATGATGTCTAAAGATATCGAAGAAATGATCAAAAAATGCAGAATATGTCAGTCTACCCAACCTAGAAAACAGAAAGAACCTGTCCTCATGAAACCTATACCTGTGTACCCGTGGCAAAGAGTGGCTTCAGACTTATTCAAATTCAACAAGAAAATGTACATCGTAATTGCAGATAGTTACTCTGGATTTTATGATTTTCAGAAATTAAAGCGTGTGACATCTTGGGACTGCATAAAAATTCTTAAAAGATGGTTTTCAGTTCATGGAATTCCAAAAGTTTTCGAATCTGATAATGGGACTCAGTATGCCTCAAGAGAATTCAGATCATTTTTGAAAGAATGGGACATTACTTGGGAACCATCTAGCCCATATCATGCTCAGTCCAATGGCTTAGCTGAAAGAGCAGTTCAAGCATCAAAAACTGTTCTCGAAAGATGTCTCAGAGACAATAGTGATATTGCTTTAGCTTTGTTAAATATAAGAAACACTCCGAGAGAAAACAATTTGATGTCAATTAATCAACGTCTACTGAGCAGAACAACCAGATCACTGCTTCCCGCTACTAAACAAGCGTTGATGCCTAAAGTTGTTGAGAATGCTTCTGAATTATTGAAGGCGGCAAGAATAAAGAAAACAGTGTTTGCAAATCAACACACAAAAAATTCATCATATACATCTATCAGTCTTGTGATCGTGTCAGAGTGCAAACAGATCATAAAAATTGGGTAGGAGGAGAGATTGAAAGCATGTTCAATCCTCGATCAGCTATCATCAAAAGTGGAGATAAGTGTTGGAGACGTAATACTATCCAAATAGAGCCTACAGTTGCTGAACTTCCTATCCCCCACAAATGTGTGACAAACTTTAAGTTCACTGAGCCAACTAGTGAAGTACATTCATCGCCACCACCTCAATCATCAGTGTCACCACCGTCCCCATCACCAGTGTCGCCAGTTCCAGCAACTTTGCCTAAGAGTGACTGTAATCCTAAAACTGTCCAAACTAGATCAGGCCGTATTATCCGCCCACCTAAGAAATTGAACTTATAAACTCTCTTTGTGATGTAATATAATTAAATGTTTGTTTTCTATTTTCAGGGGAGATGTAGCGAGCAACTATTGCCTCCATGCATCTGCTCTTGTGCGCATTGTGATCTGCGCATGTGCTAGTCCTGCCTGTTAACCGCTCGCGACTTAATGTAAACAGTGTATTCCTTGTTGTCATGTAATAAACACCTGTCTCTCTAGCTCTGCCTGTTCCGTAGTCATCGCGACAAGCCTTAAGAAAATTAAATGCCTTATGGAAAAGGTTGAGTTTAAATTCCAATTATTTAAATTTATACAAAGATTTTTTAAAGGAGTATGAGGACATGGGACACATGTACGAAGTATCGGAGAAAGAAAATGAGAAAGGATCTTATTTTATACCACACTTGGGGGTATATAAACCTGAAAGAAGTTCGACAAAACTTAGAGTTGTTTTTAATGCGTCTAGTCCCACAACAAAAGGGAATTCGCTAAATTCATTACAATACAATGGAGGTGTAATTCAAGACGATATTTACCTTAATGACCAGGTTTAGAAAACATATATTTGCTTTTACTGCCGATGTAAAGAAAATATTTAGGATGATATTGATAACACCAGAGCAGAGAAAGCTTCAGCGAATACTTTGGAAGACAGAAATTGATGAACCAGTAAAAATATATGAATTAGCTACTGTCACATACGGGACAGTAAGTGCTCCATATTTAGCTATGCGTACACTACACCAATTATCAATAGACGAATCAAAAATTTTTCCATTAGCTGCTCCAATAGTAGTGTCCGATATATGGACGATGTGTTATCGGGTTCTGACACATTAAGTAATGCTTAAAGAGTTACCACATGAATTATGCGAAATCTTCAAAAGGTGAGGTATGCACCTTCATAAATGGTGTAGTAATTCAAATGAATTAAAAAATAGTGACGACTCAAGTTATTCATTTATGAAAAGTGAGGTTACGAAAACATTAGGAGTTCGTTGGAATCCCAAAGACGATCACTTTGAATTTAAGGTAACACTCGAACCACAAACTGTACAAACCAAGAGAAGCGTATTGTCAACTATAGCACACATTTTCGACCCAATAGGTTTAATAGGCCCCATCATTTCTAGTTTAAAAATTTTCATGCAAAAATTATGGTTATTAAATATTGAATGGAATGACCCCTTACCAGTTGAAACTCAAAACGAGTGGAATCGTTTAACCGAAAGTCTACATGTAATAAATGATATAAAGATAGACAGATGCATAGTTATAGAAGATTCGGTAGCTGTAGAATTACATGGATTTGCTGACAGCTCAGAACTAGCTTATGGAGCAGTTGTTTATACCAAATCAACCAATAGGAAATCAGAATTCAAAATAAAAATGATTGCCAGTAAATCAAGAGTTGCGCCCATAAAAAAGGTTACTATTCCACGCTTAGAGTTGTGTGCTGCAGTTCTTCTAGTGAAACTAATGGAAAAAGTGCAAATCGCACTAAAGCTGAATGTAACATCCCTTTATTGCTAGAGTGACTCTATGATTGTTTTATGTTGGATACGGAAAGAGGCTCACCAGCTTAAAACCTTCGTAGGAAATAGAATTGCAACTATTCAAGAAATGTCCCATGTGCACCAATGGAGACATGTGCAATCCCAGAACAACCCAGCTGATTTGTTATCCAGAGGTATAGACCCAAATAAATTAGTAAACTGTGATTTATGGTACAACGGCCCAAAGTTTTTGACTATGCCAGAATATCCCAATAGAGACATTCCAGTGTCTGTAAGTGTAAATGACTTTGAGAAAGAACTTAAATCTAAAGTAGAACATTTAAATGAAAGAACATTTATTAGTACAAATAGTACCTTTTTATATCAGTAATAATTATCCTAAACTTGTCCGTGTTCTTAGTTTTATTTGCAGGTTCATAAACAATTGTAAAAATAAAGATAAACAAAAAGGTCCTTTGAATAATAAGGAGATAGAGACCGCTGAAAGGATCTTAATAAAAATGTTACAGGAAGAGGAGTTTAGAAAAGAAATAGTGTCTCTAAAAAAGTCAGGTACATTAAGTCCTAGAAGTCAGGTAAGCAATTTGCATCCTTTTATTGACAAAGAAGGCCTGTTAAGAGTAGGAGGAAGACTTGGAAACAGTGATTTAAATTATGATAAGAAATTTCCAATTCTTCTTCCATCTAAACATAAATTAACTGAGTTAATTGTTGTCTCTTATCATAAAAAATTTTTGCATGCTGGGCCTAATTCTCTATTGTATTATTTGAGGGGGAAATTTTGGGTTACAAATGGTAGAAATTTATGTAGAAAAGTTGTGCATAAATGTGTTAAATGTTTTAGGGTTAATCCAAATTCAGCGCAACAAATATTAGGTAATTTGCCAAAAGACAGAATTGTTCAAAACTACCCATTTAATATTACTGGGGGAGATTTCACTGGTCCTTTCTATATTAAGTATAAATATCAGAGAAGAGGGACTTATAATAAAATATATGTTGCAATTTTTATTTGCTTTGTGACCAAGGCTATACATTTAGAGTTAGTCACGGATTTAACGTCCGCAGCCTTTATAGCTGCTCTTAAGAGATTCATATCGAGGAGAGGAAAATGCAGTAAGCTGTATACAGATAATGCAAAAAATTTTGTAGGAGCAAATGCAGAGCTCAAAAAATTGTATAAAATGGTAAATAGACCAGATGATCCAATTTCGGGGTATATGAGTTCAGAAAGCATTGATTGGCAGTACTCACCTCCTAGAGCGCCAAACTTTGGAGGATTGTGGGAAGCAGGAGTCAAATCCTTTAAATATTATTTGAAAAGAGCTGCGGGAAATTTAAAATTAACCTATGAGGAATTTTTGACTTTAATTATACAAATTGAAGGGATGCTAAATTCTAGGCCTTTAATCCCCTTAACTGCTAACGTAGAGGATTTAAATGTGTTGACTCCTGCCCACTTCCTCTTAGGAAAATCAATTACGTCTATAACTGAGCCAGATTTATCAGAAATTACAGAAAACAGGCTTAGCCAATGGCAAAAAAATAACAAAGTTATTTCAAAGCATTTGGCGTAAGTGGCACTTAGATTATCTATGCCACTTACAACAGAGATCGCGATGGAAATTTGAGAAACAAAACATATGTGTTGGAGACATGGTTATTTTAAAAGAGGATAACTTACCTCTATGTGAGTGGCCACTGGCCAAAATAAGCAAAATTTTTCCCGGAGTGGACAAAAAAGTAAGGGTAGTGGAGATTAGTACTGCCTCTGGAAAATTTAAAAGGTCCATTTCTAAAGTTTGCCCGCTTCCAATAAATGATTAACATTTTTATTAATTATGAATGTTGTAAATTATGTAATATTTTGATTTTTTTTTTTTTTTTTTTTTTTTTTTTTTGCATTACTTTTTATTTAACATATGTAATATTTACTGTATAATATTGTGTAATATTAAGTGTACCAGAATTTTATGTTGAAAAAAAAAAAAAATTTGACTGTTAAAGATTTCTTGAATGTTTAAAAACATTGCAAGGCCCGGGGGAATGTACGGGCATCTGTTACATTATGATGTAATAAGGTGCGCACGCACCTGTGTAGAGCCTGCGCCCTCTGTGTTGGAGTCAGTGTTTGAGTAGACTCGAGAGTGTAAAGAGGGATCCTAGAGCGCGATCCCACCTTGAGTTTGTGTTTATAATAAAAATTATTATACAGTCCACCTGAATCTAATTTGTGCCTCCACGCAACACCAGTGCCTACGAGAGACCTAACACACATCTTTAGCAGAAAAGAATATAGAAATAAGTTTTAATACTATTACACTTATTTTATATATTCTGAAATCTGAATACAAAATAATATAGTGTTAATTATATATGTAAACTTTTCGTAGGTGATGCAAATATTAAAATACTAATATGAGATTACACTGCATATAAGCACAGATTAAATAAATATTTTTAGTTATTTGTACATAATATGGAAACAGAAGATGCATCAACAACTAAACAAATATATAAATAGCTTTATAACCTGCTATTTATGTTGATGTTTGAACCATTAGTATAATAGAAAATTACTACTGATTCAAAATTCATTCTATTTTTTTTTTTTTTTTTTTTTTTTTTTTTTAAACAGATAAATCATTTTAAAGGAAAAACGATAAATCTGTTGATTATATAAAATAAAATGAAAATATACGTACATACTGCATTAAAAAAATATAGTGAAAAGCCAACATTCAAAATACAAGAAACTTTAGAAAATAAAAAAATGAGCAAACACATGTAATGTAATGGACGATGGATGATTTAGGATGCGTTATCACAATGTAAAAAAAATAACAGTTATCTGCTGCAAGGAACGAGTAATTTACGAAAAAATTACGTTGTTTGAACTTATTTTCTCCGATTACAGAGAGTTTCTTGCAGCAGATAACTGTTATTTTTTTACATTGCAGGTTTATCACGCTTTTTTGAACGGTGATATTCACTTCCGAATATATTGTAACCGGATGCGATAAAATTGGTCCCTTTGGTCTTATAGGATTAGCGGATGACGTCAAAATGACGTCAGTAACGAACGTATCGCTCATTTTATCGCATTCGGACGTACCCAGAATCGACCCCCAGTTCTAGGGGCTTACTTTATTCGCTTCGAGATCATCTCGAGATCGAGAGTGACGTCACTATGACGTACCGAAACGAAACCTGAATACCGTTTTCTCAGTTTGCTATTTTATTCCATATTTTTCGAGACGGTCTCGAAAGTAAACATTCGTTATCAAAACGAAGCCTACTGTGTTTGCGAGACGTTGTCGAAAGCGAATTGTAGAAGCATTTTTCAACATGGCGTCTACGTTATTTCTGTCACTTTTAATGGATTTCGAACAAAATAGAAGAATTCTGAGAAATTATTTAAGAAATTGATCTTCCAGATGTGAGATTCACCAAACTATTCAGTCTGGATAAAGAAACTGTGATATTTCTGTGCGACGAAATAAAACCGTCCCATATCATAACTATATACCATCATAAATAAATACTTCATCCTCTCATTTCTTTTCCTTCATATTTATTACATTGATATTTTATGCTTTTTCTCTCTCTCTCTGTCTGAATAGTTATAAAATTCCGATGTTATTATTAAATTGTTTTTGAATTGTTATATGCTTTGTAATCGTCATTGTTTATGTTTTCATTTTATCAGGACAAGTTTGTTTTCGATTTTAACATTTTTCTAATAGACACTAAATAATCTTTATTTACTTTAACATAAATTTCAAATTAATCCAGATGCATTAATAGTAATAATAATAAATACTTCGTATATCTTTAAGTGACAAACTTTTTCATCATCTACCTATTATATCTATTTCATTAATATTAAATACCGCATTATATAAAAAATATAAATATGGCATAAAATTGTTACTTATAACAATATATTTCCTTCATTTTAACTTCGGAAAATTTTTAATCACTCATACTCACACAACAGTTGTTAGCAATTAAATTATTTTCGAATAATTTCTCTTTACTGACAACAATTTCATATTACAGTCGTCAGCAAATAAATACTGCACTTAATACTGTTTTGTTAAAAAAGTCATTTTGAATCATGTTCTTAGACAAGGATTTATTTTCGAAAAAAGTATACCATGAAGCACTTATTATAAACATATTTAAAATATACAACCTTTTATTAACCATCTCTCAAGGACATTATTAACTTATAAAATATACAACATTTTATTAACTTCATGTCTCAGACATGAAGTTAATTTTAAGTTAATTTTAAAGATCATCAGTTGTAGCTTGTGAAGGTAAAAAAAAAGCAAAAGTCTAATTTGGCTACTTTAGCAAACAAATTTAGCAAAAAGTAGCTTCAGGTTTAAGAAATACAGAAAGCCTATTTTAATTTTGTGCAGAGTTAGCTAGGATTTTCCAGAGTGATCTATAACATTCCTCCTAATCTTCCCCATAACAATTAAAAGAACTGTTCATTGTTGTTCCTGAACAAATAATATTCATCCTCTGCATTGCATATAACTCTGTTTTTATGACTTTTGTTTAATAAGTTGAGAATGTTCCTTAATATTGTTAGTCTTGGAAGTTAAAATTGTTAGATTATATCAAAAATGAGTCAAATAATGTTCATTTATTGACTAGAACCTGCCTGTTTATTTACAATCCACTTTTCCGTACACAAAGTTTTTTTTGTGACAATATATTTATACTAGCAGACCCTGTGGTATCATTTCCTGTGCTATTACCTATTCAATTAAACGCATCATCTGCCTATTCGATTTGGATTAAAAAAAAAAAAAAAAAAAAAAAACGCCAATTTATAAAAATTTGCACTTTTAATGGAATATCTTGTTAAAACATCTGAATTTAGAATTTCCCATTGCGCTGCATAGCTATAGTCCCAAAAATTAAAATTACATCAAATAGAGGTAACATTTAAATTTTCAGGAAGTCTGTATTTTGATTTTCAGATTGTTAAATAATAATTAAAAAAAAAAAATCAATTTTTTAAAGTTTATGATTTTGTACATTAGAAAAACTGAACTTACTTTTATTTAAGAATTTTAATAAATAATCTAAGTTTTTTTTCTTATCTGTAGAGAATATAAAAATATAAAATAAGTAAAAAGCATTTAAAGAAACAAAAATATAAATTTGTTTTGAATCATTACTTTCTTCTATATTCAATAGAAGAAAGCATTTTATTCGTAAAAATTTTCTACTTCCCGTTTTTGGTGGATTTATGCATTTTGAGTGAACCAGAATTTTGAATTTGACCGTTTTTAGAAAATGTCTGTCTGACAAAAGTTTTGTATAGCAGTTGTAGTTCAAGAGTTAATGAACAGAATATCATATAAATTTATGCATAGTTGCGCATTAACAAAAAAAAAAAAAAAAAAAAAAAAAAAAAAGTGTCCATCGACTTTTGGTGCAAATTACTCAATAGGTGGAACTGATTGATTTCACCAATTTAAAGGAGGACTATATCTCTTCTACTGTGTATAATTTATAAAAAGACTAAGTATGTCACAGGGCTATTATGAAATGTTTATTTAATTTCTGTGCATATCGGCCAATAGACGATGCTGTTATGCTGCAATTTTCCCATGAATAGAGAAATTATCTTGGATTTATTTGTGTATAATTGCACAAAATTTTGTATGTGAGAGGGCTATTTTAATGAAACATCATGTTGATTCAATTTTGGTGCATAGTGGTCGATAGGTGGCTATACTATGCTGCAATTTACCCTGTCAGAGGTTAATCCAGAACAAATTTAGTACCCCATTGAGGCACTTTCACAATGTCAACTTTTGGCAATGAGGTACCTTCACAAAATCAATTTTCAGCAGAGACTCCTTCACAAAATCAATTTTCAGCAAAGCAGCATCTTCACAAACTCAATTCTCAGCAATATTTTTATAAGCTTCGCTGAATCAAACATATAAAAATACCCTCAGTTTGAATATATTACTGAAGAAAATGGTAAATATCAAAGTAAACACCTTCTTATCTTACGTATAACTGGCCAACATATATATTTATTTTACAACTGTTCCATTTTATTTTTTAAATGTATTTTAAAATTTAAAAAAACTCTTTGCCTTTCCGTATTTTGGTTAATTGTTCTGAAGCATTATTTTCACAAACTTACTTGATTTTTTCACAAATTATTTTATAAATTCACTAATGGGGTACCATTTTAAAAAAGCTGGATTAAACCCTGCCTGTGAATAGGAAGGCTAAATCTCAGCATCTATAACATTTAACTGCGCTTAACTTGATATGCAAGATAAATAAGAGAATGAATGCTGACTTAATTTGGGTGTATATTGACCAACAGATGTCACAGTTGTTCCTCACCTTCTGTGATTCTCCACTTGGCTACATCTCACAATCTTAATTAAAATTGCACTAAACTCCATATCTAAAATCTTTATTGTGCGAAGCCATTATTAAGTTTTTTCTGTGCATGTTAAACAGCGTGTAGCTTTGTTATGTAGAGTGATATAAAAGAAAGTTTCGTAATGGCTATAACATACTAATCCATTAAAGCTTTTAGATTTTTTTTTTTTTTTTTTTTTTTTTTTTTACTTCTTTCTTTTATGTTTTCTTATAAATGTCTCAAATGAAAGTACTGGATTCATAAAAAATTTCTACATTTGGTTTTTGCTGGATTTACACATTTTAAGAGGTCCAGAACCTGGTTTGATCAATTTTTAAAAGTTTGTATTAGTGTGTGTGTGTGACAAAAATTCTGTTCAACTGATGTCAGTCTTATTTAGGTTTAGGTGTATATTAGCTGACAAGTGGATTTGCTATTATGATTTTTCACAAGCCTATATCTCAGCATCTATTGATTAAAATTGAACCAAACTCCATATGTAAAATATTTATTGTGTGAAGCTGTGGTTAAACTTTTGCACAATTTAAACAGTAAGTGGTGTGTGATGGCCACAATATATACGTTTTCTTATCAAAATAACCAACCCTTCAGCTATGATTATATTAGTAAAATATTTTAATTTTTTTTTTTTTTAATATCAAGCACACATTTTTTAGTACTGTAAAAAATGTGTAAATTATAAGTTTTTGTTTTATAATTCTGAACAAAACCTATATTTTTGTGACAAATTGCAAGTGTAGGAATGAGTATGTTAGACTTAAGTTTTATTCTTCATCGCAATACTGCACAAATAAATAGAATGCTAAATAAATATGCTTAAGTAAATTATATTTAAAATGTGTTTAAAAGAAGTATACGAAATATGTTTATATTTTATTGTTTTAAAATAAAGAAAAATAAAAAAATATACAACACAACAACAGTACCGTAGCGATGTACAGTACCGTAGATACATGTAATAATGTATCAGTACATAAAAATAAATTACAAACAGTTATCTATACATATAAAAGAGTAAACTCACTAATCACCGACTCAACACAGTCGTGGCGATTCTATGGAAGATAAGAGTCGCCAATTTTGGTAACTACGTTGGTTTTAGGACACTGACGCCCACTAAGACAGGATTTTGTGAAATATCCCCTCATTCCCCCCCCCCCCCCCCTGGGAGGGCAGAAGGTAAAAACCCCTTTATAAGCATAACTCAACTCCAAATTGCTTTACTGTGAAGAAATTGCAGAGGGAGAGACTAGACTTGAGTACAAAAAAAGTATTTTCTGTGATTTTGGATTTTTAAGAGAGGGGGGGAGGGGGTAAAAATAATTTTCGGAGGCAAATTCAGAAAAATACGGATTTTCGAGTAAAACTCTACCAATAATAGCACAAAGATATAGAAAACCGCCAAGAACCTTAAGGATATTTCCAAAAAATCTTTTTTTTTTTTTTTTTTTGGGGGGGGGAGTTACGAGGGGACAAATTCGAGCCACATTTTAGTGCTGAATTCGTCCGGGGAAATCTATAGGAGCTGAGGTCACGAGTTTTAGTGTGTAGCTTATTTTCGTGTTCCCAACACCCATTATAATAAAATTTTGCATAAGGGGCAATACACTCGTTTCCAAGTATAACTTTGTTTCAAATTATCTCAGCAAAATTGAATTTTATGTGTGGGTTGTTTATGCCTCCACAATACAAACAGTAAAGGTATTTTATGAAATTTCTCCCCCCCCCCCCATTCCTTTTAAAGGAGGGGGGAGGCAAAACATGAATATAAGAGTAATTTTGCTCCAAATTATCTGAGGATAACGATTTTTTGATATGTCGATTGGTTATGCGTAATCAAGACACACACTAAAAAGGGATTTTGTAAAATTCCTTGGGGTTGGGGAATCACGTTTCCATGCGAAACTCTGCTCCAAACTATCTTAGGCGATTTTTTATGTGCTGGCAGGTTATAAGTTCCCAACATGCACTATACAGGGATTTTGTGAAAATTTCCCTCCCACCCCTTTCAGGGCGAGGGGTGGGAGAAAAAACATGTTTTAAAGAGTATCTCTGCTCCAAATTATCTCAGGTAGGCGATTTTTTTATATATTGATTGGTTATACGTACTCAAACACACAAACTACAAAGGGATTATTTGAAATGCCATGCTATCTCCCCTTGAGGGTTGGGGGGGGGGGTAAAAACATGTTTCCGTGCCTAACTCAGATCCAAATATATTTAGAATGGCAATTTTTGATGTGTGAACTGTATATGCGTATTCAACACACACTACAAGGTGATTTTGTGAAACTCCACCCTACCTCTACTAAGGGGGCGAGGGGAAAACATGTATTGTGTAACACAAATGTGTAATTCTGAAGTACATTATCTTAGGAAGAAGATTTTCATGTGTGGATCAGTTATATGTATCTAACTCATAATACAAAGATATTTTGCGAAATTATCTCCTCCTTTCCTTTAAGAGCGGGGTAGGGAGGTTGGCTAAAAAACACATTTTAAAACATAACTCTGCTTTAAATAATCTCAGAATCCCGATTTTTTTAATGTGTCAGTTAGGTATGTTTATGAAACATGCACTGTAAAGGGATTTTGTGAAGTGTGGGGAGCGGGAAAACCGCTACCGAAGGTAGCGAGAACTTTAACTTGGATTTCGACTGATTTCAATGATTTTTATTATTATTATTATTATTAATGATATGGTATTTTAAGAATTAATTTCAATATAATGACCAGCGAAGCAGGCAAAGCCTGCTAGTTAATTATAAATTTATCATATTATTTATATTTAAAAATTGGCGATTACTTAGTGGCATGAGGATAATATGAAAGCATCTCAAAAAATACATTTGAAAAAAAAATATTCATATTAGGGATGCACCGGATAGCAGTTTTGACTAAATATTCGGCCAACCGAATACCGAATATTTTTCAAACCGAATAGTAACTATTCGGCTGGCTAATTTACTTATATTCAAATGTCAATTAGCTAATTTTTTGTGAACTTTTTCAGTAATATCTACATTTAGTAATATATCATTATTATTATTATTATTAATGATATGGTATTTTAAGAATTAATTTCAATATAATGACCAGCGAAGCAGGCAAAGCCTGCTAGTTAATTATAAATTTATCATATTATTTATATTTAAAAATTGGCGATTACTTAGTGGCATGAGGATAATATGAAAGCATCTCAAAAAATACATTTGAAAAAAAAATATTCATATTAGGGATGCACCGGATAGCAGTTTTGACTAAATATTCGGCCAACCGAATACCGAATATTTTTCAAACCGAATAGTAACTATTCGGCTGGCTAATTTACTTATATTCAAATGTCAATCAGCTAATTTTTTGTGAACTTTTTCAGTAATATCTACATTTAGTAATATTTCATTTTTTTTTAATTCTGAAAAAAAATATTACAAAAAACTACTATTCAGAAACTATGGTTTATATAAATGTAGAAAAATATTAGGAAATATTACCAAACATAAGTAGTGGTGTAATGCTGAATTCACAGTCAAAGAAAATTAACTGTCTGGCTTCTTAATAAACGTGCAAACCTTCTTAAGTAACAGTATCTTGTTGCACCCACTCCAAAAAGAATAATTTGGTGTGTCACTCACACGACTTTCTCTTACCCTAAAATTTAATACTATGAATACAGGTTGGAGATTAAGAGGTAACATAACAAGTACTGTTATGTAAACCTATGTAGAACAATTCAAATTAGGCTTCGGAAGAGTTTTATATGATAATTAGTTTTGTGTGAGGGGGGGTGTTAGCCCCCCTCAACCCCCTGTTTCATTAATGCACCTACATTTATATAGAATTTAATTCAGTTATTAAGAAATAATTCTGTTTTTAAAAAATAATTTATTAAAATTATTTAAACAAATTATCTTTTATGATAATGTGGACGATTTCCATATTAGAGAAGTAGTATCATACTAAATATTAAAACAAAAAGTTTAATTTATTCTCATTTTTTTTTTTTCTTTTTTGGTTAAAAATGAAAAAAGTCGATAACTTTATTTTAAATTATCACAGATCGATGGTTCAACAATTCATTTTAAAGGTATTGGCAAGATGTTTTGAAAGATATTCGTCATGAAAATTTACTCCCATCGAGAGGGGGACTTCTCCCCCAGGGTGGGAGGCGAGGCTACTACATACACAAAATTCTTTTCCGGGTTGACTATCTCTATTACAAAAAATATCTATTTGTTTAGTGCAGTCTATAGATGTTAAACTCTACTTACCTGCAATTTCCCCCATAGACGTAATGTATTTGAATACTTTTGAGTGTCCTAGTACACGAACCATTTGCTTCATCTCAACGAAAAGCTTACTGTAGCATCCCTATATGATACACATTTAGAATACCGAGTTTGGAATTTCTGCTATTATTTGTTCTTGAAATATGCTGGTAACAGACAGGCACACAGACCATTCGCTAAAAACATGATTTTCGTATTCAGGGGACCTCAGAACATGTAAATATAACAAAAATTCACATTCAAAAATTTGACCCTAAAACAATACTTTCTCGACCCTATGGGTAAGAGAAAGCAAAAAACAGAAACGCAGCATTTGAGGAAAATCAATTTAAAAGTAACAACGTACTGGATAACCTATTTCAAAACTGTTGTAAATGTCTCTCACTCTCATGTGAATAAATTGTGAGATAGAGATGCGATACTCTTCGTGCATGTTGGGGCACTTCATATACATTTTTCAGTAACAAGTTAAAAACTGCTAATATATGACTTGTGTCATTTTTCTTGCCAGATTTGGATCCGACCTTTGTTTGTTCTCTTGAAGTTTTCTAGATTGTAACTTGAATTGTAATCATGCGAATTATGTACGTTCTTTCTTAACTCAACTTAGAAAAGTATCGTTATACTGTTATTGATAAAGACAACTTTTGTTAGATATTATTAATTGTTATGATTAATGTAACTAATAATTTTCTTTAATGTTACTTGAAATTAGATGAAATAATTGTTTTCCTTTAAATCTAAAGTATTTCTTAATTATAATAATAAAGCACCACAGAACTGGCGTTTTAAGGTAATCACTACAGAACTTTGGATAAACAACATAAAATTCAAAACTCGCAACAATTGTTTTGGGTTGAAATAACACACAACCCTTCGTCAGGCGAACAAAGTAGGCACGAGTGTGGCAGTCAAACCAGCAACGCACCTTATTACCAACGCGTAGCTGCTTTGACTGTGGCACTCGTGCCTACTTTGTTCGCCTGACGAAAGGTCATGTGTTATTTCAACCCGAAACAATTGTTGCGAGTTTGTTGTATTTTATGGTGTTTATCTATAGTTCTGTAGTTATTATATTTCTTAATTACTCTGAAAATCTTAATTATAATTAAAAATTGAATTTTTATACGTTCCAACTAGCTGAATAATTTAATATTCGGCCAAACCGAATATTCGGCTAGTCGAAAAGTTTGATTCAGCTAAACTGAATATTCGGTAGTATAGCCGAATATTCGATGCATCCCTATTGTATCTTTTCCTTTTCTATTTCATTACTTTAAGAAAGATGATCTTAATTCATAGCAGGAGTTTCAGAAAGCATGAGGCATTTCCATTTGCACATCTGCATGCAGTTCATAGTTTTTTAAAATGGGAATAAAATAAAGAAGTGCAGTTGGTAGTTGGCCCACTGTCAGATATTTATGAGATTTTAAATTTCAACATGGTTGGGAGTTACATAACGAAAATTGCATTGTGTAAATGGGGAGGGCCTGACACAGGGGGAAATTTACTTTTACCCACCTCTTGGCGATTTTTCTGGAATTCGCCTGAATGGCACCGTTCCGAATAGTAACCTTCACAGGCAGCATACAAATGGAGCTTTTCAGTGATCTTACCAAACAAGAAAACACATCGAAGAAAAGCAATTTGATCAGAAGCAATACATATAAAAAAGAAAATCATCATTAAAAAAAATATATACTGAATAAGTATGGAATTATTATTTTCACAAATAAAAAAAAATTAAACTCAAAATCACATATGTACGTGCTCAAAATTATCAATCGCAGGAATAAGTAATAGACATGTCTGTATGCTTCGTGTACAAGAAAAAATATTACTGATTTATACGATCTCAAACGAAATTTTGTGCTCCAGTAATAGGTACTTGTGCACACTTTGAGTATATGAAATTGTACTCGAATTCTTCATGCTATCAGTAACTAACATTCATTTTGGATGAGGATTGTGGGAACACTTCATGTTAAAAGTAAATCACATTAACAATGTTCATGTTAATGAAGTTTGACTGTATTTACATACATATATAGTAAAGTATTTTTTTAAACGCAGCAATAATCAGAATAACAGAAGATTTAATGCCACTGAATACTACATTGATCAAAAATAATTATTTTTTACCAAATAAAATTATCCTTTGATGACTTAAGTTCAATTATAAGAACAATTAAATTTACTAGCTTTAATAAATTTAATTTTTTAATTAATTCTTTAAACTTAGCTCTATTCCTTCATTACAATTTATGATACTCTACGATAAATCAAAACTGAACCAAAACAAAAGAAGTAAACATGCAATATACACATTGCAACAATTTGGTATTCATATCCATACATTTTATATTTTCTTTAATATAGCTAATTTAAAGTATTAATGTTATTAAGCAACTTCTACTTAATAAAAGTGCAATATGTAAATTAAGATAACGATACATTCATAATCAACTAATGATCATTAAAAAAAAGTCTGTTTTCAATTTATTGTTTCTATTGAGATTGACAAAGTTTAAATACATTTACTTCTTGCAGTCACTTTGAATACATTCTCTTCTTGCATTTAAATGAAAGAAAATTTGCATGCTTCACGCTTTAAAATAGGCTCCAATGGCATTGTTAAAATGCAATAAAGACTGAACACACTCACACACAAAAAATTACATCTTATATTAAAAATATAAATACTTTAATATGTTAAATAGAAAGAAAAAGTGTATCTAAAAAGGTTTGTAATTAAAAGTACAAATTTTAAATCTAAGAAAATAGTTTATTTTTAAGTTTGATTGCATTTATTCTTCTGTAATTTGTACATCTAGGAACCCCCAAGCCCCATTACATAAATAATGTTTTCCCTTTTCTAGAAGGAGAACATTATCATTATTAAAATAGTAAACGCATGCAATTTCTAAACAATTCGACAATAAACAAACAACAGGGAGGTGCGATCCGAAGCCGATTACAGTTAATGTTCGCTATGAATCTTGGAAAATAGTTTTCTATTTCTTCATTGGTTAAAAAATGCGAAGAAGAAGCTAAAAGTAACTCCTCCTTCGCTGTTATGTCATTTCGAAGGGAAGGACTTACTGTCGTTTCACAGACGATATCATCTCGATTTCACTTATCGGACGAGAGGAATAAAGTACCAATTCTTGCACACTTCGTTATTGAAGTATCGTTTCCAGACAATAACGAAAGACGTCACTCTCGATCTCGAGATGATCTCGATGCGAATAAAGTAAGCCCCCTATTTTCTGTGGTGCTTACTTATTATCTTATAAAAGCTTTAATAAAACAAGAATTTAAAGAGACGTAGTAACAATCATTTTCAAAAAGCCATACGTGTAGTTCTACATTCTGAAAGATTTTCTCATAAAGGAAATCTAATTATCTATTAACGCAATCACCACAGACAATAAAAGACATAGTATGTTCTAAAGGATTTTCAGAAAAGAGAAGATTGAACACTCATCTACGCATCCATACAAAATGAACAGAGTTGGTACAGTGCTTGAACTTCCTTGATTTTCTGCACCAATAAAATACTATAACAATTTGCGATATAAAAAAGGCCTAAAACTTGAAAGAAAAAAAATTGTATGAAATTATTTGTGGTAGAGTCCTTGAAAAAAGTCGTGACCCAACGAACCATGATGGAAAAACCATACGTGTGTCAAATATATTCTGAAGGATTTTCCCAAAGGAGACATATGAAAGGACATCTACGCACCGATACAAAACATAAACAATACGTGTGTGAAATATGTTCTAAAGGGTTTTCCCAAAATTATTATCTAAATATTCACCAACGCATCCATACAAAACAAAAGCCATACGTGTGTGAAGTGTGTTCTAAAGGGTTTTCTCAAAAGAGTAATCTAAATATTCACCAACGCATCCATACAAAAGAAAAGCCATACGTGTGTGAAGTATGTTCTAAAAGATTTGCTGTAAAGAGTCATCTGAACAATCATCTACGCACCCATACAAACGAAAAGCCATACGTGTGTGAAGTATGTTCTAAAGGTTTTTCCCGAAAGAGTTCTCTGAATATTCACCGTCGCATCTATACAAAAGAAAAGCCACACATGTGTGAAGTATGTTCTAAAGGGTTTTCCCATAAGGGTCATCTAAATATTCACAAACGAATCCATACGAAAGAAAAGCCATACGTGTGTGAAGTATGTTCTAAAGGTTTTTCTCGAAAGAGTTATCTGAATATTCATGCTCGCACCCATACAAAAGAAAAGCCATACGTGTGTGAAGTATGTTCTAAAAAATTTTCTGAAAAGGGAAGTCTGAAGAGACATCTACGCACCCATACAGAAGAAAAGCCATACGTGTGCGACATATGTGTTAAAAGATTTTCTCAAAAAGGACATCTGAACGAACATCTACGCACCCATACGAAAGAAAAGCCATAGTGTGTTAAGTATGTTCTAAAGAATTTCCTATAAAGAGTAATTTGAACATTCACCAACGCACCCATGCAAAAGAAAAACCATAGGGGAGAGTGAGGGTAAATGGGACAATAGCAAAATTTTTGTGTTTTGCAAGACCCGGAAACTTCTTAATTTTTCTGATATATGGCAGTACTGAGGTCATTCATCAAATGTAGTTTCAGAATTGTGTTATTCATAGAAAGGCAGAAAAAAATTAAAGTGTCTTTCTGAGCTGCCTAAGTAAGTTTTTACCGATTCAGTTAGGTAGTAGTTAAGAAATTAACTATTTGCTTAAAGTTAATATAATTCTTATATGGTGAAAAGGCATAATCTTTTATTGTGTTTATGATGGATATTGACAATTCATCATTAAACCTATTTCCTGTTTTATATGATCATGTGATGGTTGTCATGAATGGGACATTCCCGATTCCCCACTATGTACTAATTTAAAATTGTACACAAGAATGATATTAAAACGTAAACTAGCTATATTCATTATTAGGATTCTTAATTTTGTGGACATTAGTTTTCTGATTTTTTTTTTTTTTTTTTACAACAATTATGATAAAAATATATATATATAAGTTAGAATATTCAAGGCAAATTAAATCAGTAGTTAAAATAAATAATTAAACTAATAATAATTTGATTAAAATCCCAATTTCAATCAAGCTTTTTAAATAAATTCTTGTGATTATTAATGTAATACAGAATAGAATGTGGGATTTCCCAATTAGTTGGAAACAAAAAAATATCTGGATAATTTGCACTCTATTATAAGGATTTATCTCTTTCTAGTGTCTTATTTATTTATTTATTTTTAGATTAGGTCTTATTAGATTAAATTACCAAAGCCTAGAGCACTAGGAACTGCATGAACCAAAGATCTTCTGTCTTTCGATGTTAATTTGAGTCAAAACATCAGTTTATATTAATTTCAGTGAATTCATAGCGTGAAATAAAATTGCATAAACCAATTTAACTTTATTTAGTTCCCATTTTGTTTTCTTTTCATTGTTATCTCCAGTACTTTCCCATTCATTCCCATAGGTGGGGATGACTGGGACAGTGCACATGCATGTATAATATATATATATATATATATGAAAGGATAAAGAGAGGTAAGTTTTTAAATTATTATTTTTAATTAATAGTGAGTAATAACTTAAAGAAAGTCTTAACTTAAAATTAATTCTAAAGTTTTCCCTGTAAAGTAAGTTTTGTTGAAATTGTTTCACTTTATGTGATTATATTTCCCAGGTAATACTGATATATTATTTCTACATAATTAGTAAATTTGTGGCAACACGTAGTTTTGTATAAGTATTGGCAACAGTAGTTAATAGTTGTTGTCTTGTCGTTCGTTTTGTAAGCGGCGTGTGTTGCAGTATGTAAATTATAACTTACTTTCTTTAATTAATTCATAATTCACCAATATGAATATACTTGTGCAGCTTTATTTATTCCACTAAACATAAAACACTAACAGGTTATGGGCCCAGCACGCTTCCACTGCGCCAAAGGTGGAAATTAAATTCTAGCGGCGATACATAAGCCTAGTTGCGTACGTACACGTGATAACTTCGATAGATCAGAACTTTGTAAAAATTTCTAAAAATGGAACAGGGAAAAATCCCAGTTAAGCCATTATCAGGTAAAAGTGACTGGTCTATATGGAAATATAGAATAAAGTTCGTGTTAAATTATTACGCATATGCTTTGGATGTCGTCGAAGGGAGATTAGAGAAGCCAGAAGAACCAAATATAGCAGATGCTGAAGACATCAAGAATAAGTACAAGAAAGACTTGAAAGATTTTAAGAAAGCAAATAACAGTGCTATGATGGTTCCAACAAACTCCATGACTGAAGATACTTTGCAAAATGTAATGAGATTTGATTCTGCGAGAGAAGTCTGGCTTGAGTTGCACAAGATTTTCGAAGATTCGTTGGACAACCAATTGTATAATATTTGTTTACAATTCTTCAGGTTCATTTGGTCTGATGGTGATATGTCCGATCATCTATCAAAACTGAAAAATCTGTGGAATGATTTGAACAATGGACTTGAAAATAAAAATGAAAATAGGCTTCCGGAAATGTTATTAATTTGCAAGATATTGGATACACTTCCTCTGAATTATCGAAATTTCAAGTCAAGTTGGTTACTTTTAAGTGATGAGAAAAGAACATTGGATGAATTAACAACACAGTTGTGCACACATGAAAGAGAATTAAAGAAAGATCCAAAACTTACAGAAAGTAAAGATCAAGGAGCTCTAGCAGTTAGTTTAGATCAAAAACACAAGGCATTTTCAAGCAAGAAAAATAACACTAAGTGTAATTACTGTCATCAAAAGGGTCACTGGATAAAATCATGCAAGAAATGGATAGCAGATGGAAGACCTCTTAAACCAAACTATCCAAATACCAGTAAAGGTAATAATTCTGCTGTTAATATGACACTTTTAGCTGTAGATGATGAAGTATTTTCTATGGAAACTAGTACTGAAGACCGGTTCATTGATAATGGGGCTTCAAAACATGTCACCAATAACAACAGCTGTTTTATTGATTTTGAAAAGTTTGAAATACCCCATAGCATCACAGTAGCTAATGGAAAAAGGTTATTAGCTATTGGAAAAGGAACCATTAAAATAATTACAACTATAAATGGGAAAAATCAAGTTAAATATTTAGAAAATGTCTGGTATGTCCCAAAAATCAGTAAAAATTTATTTTCTGTTCTTGCATCCCAAGATAGAAACCAGAATAGTATATTTGAATCAACATTCAAAGATTGTCATTTAAAGATTGATGGCGAAGTAGTTCTACATGGCATAAGAAATGCTGGAGGTGATCTCTTCAAGGCAGTTATGAAATGCTTAGTTCCAGAAACCCAAGTTAATGTTAACATGACTATAAGTGATGATTCAATACTTCAGCTTTATCATGAAAGATATGGACACCAAGATAAGCAACATATAAAATTCATTATTGAGAGAGAATTAAATGTCAAGGTTAAAGCTGATATAAAATTATGTGAAGCTTGTGTTTATGGTAAAGCCCATCGTTTAAAATTTGGTACAAGAAATAAACCGACAAAATCAGGAGAATTAATCTCAACAGACATTTGTGGTCCATTTGATGAATCTTTCTAAAAATTTAGATACTTTGCTGTTTTTAAAGATAACTACACTAAATTTAGGTATGGTTTCTTCTTAAAGCAAAAATCAGAAGTAAAGGATGTACTGGAAGACTTCATAGTTCATGCGAAAAATCTAGGCTATGACATTAAAGAAATTATCAGTGATAATGGTGATGAATTTGACAATGAAGCAGTTCGAAAAATTTTGAAGAAATATGGAATAACTCAAAGATTATCAGCTCCATACACACCTCAACAGAATGGCTGTGTTGAACGAGAAAACCGAACCATTGTTGAGATGGCCAGAACTTTAAAATATTCGAACGAAGAAATAGAATTTCCAGCATCCCTATGGGCAGAGTTCATCAGTACCTCAATTTACATTCTGAACAGAACAGAGAAGTCCTCAGTACCAAATGTAAGTCCTTATGAACTGTGGATGAACAGAAAACCAAGAATAAAGCATATGCGCATCATAGGATCAGTCTGCTATGCCCACATCCCAGCTCAAAAGAGAAGAAAAATGGACAGAAAAGCGACAAAAGGTTATCTTATTGGATATGATGGAGATGAGAGGTACCGTATTTACATCAAAGAAACAAAAACTGTAATTTGTTCGAGAGATGTAGTATTTCAAGAAAAACCCTCCATGACAGAAAATATAATAACACTGCCTTCTCAGCAAGATGCAGATGAAGATCTACCTGTAGGTGACGAGAAAGATGTTGTAGATGAAAATCCAGTAGAGAATGAAGTTGAGAAGACATATCAGACTGAAACTAGATCCAGAAGACAAAAACAGCTCCTAAGTGGACCAAGGATTATGGTTATGGGCAATTCAGAGATGTTCGAAGAAAATTTTCCAGAAATAAACAGAGTGGCAAATGAAGAATCCAGCTGACAATCAACACATGACCCAGATGTATCCAAGAGGTCTTTTCAGAGTGATCCAGAAACTTTAGAAGAAGCTTTAAATAGTCCAGACGTAGAAAAATGGAAGTAAGCTATGAAAGAAGAACTGGATAACTTACAGAGAAATGACACCTGGGACATAGTGCCTAAGCCAAAGGGGAGAAAAATCGTAAAACGCAAATGGGTATTCAAGAGAAAATTTGATAAAGATGGACAAATAGAAAGGTATAAAGCAAGATTAGTCGCTCGTGGATATACCGAAGTAGAAGGAATGGATTACCAAGAAACCTTTTGTCCAGTAATAAAATCAAAGTCAATTAGAACATTATTGGCATTTGCAGTGGAAAGAGGTTGGCAAGTTCATCAGCTGAATATTACCGCAGCCTATTTAAATGGAAAATTGCGCGAGACAGTCTTCATGGAACAGCCACAGTTAAATCTGTATGAAAAACCAGGACAAGTATGTTTACTGAAGAAAAGTCTATATGGCCTTCATCAATCTGGCAGAGAGTGGAACATATGCCTTGATAGTTTCCTAAAGTCAGTTAACTTGACAAGATCAAGAGCAGATCCATGTGTCTATTTTAACAAGGAAAGAGAATTGATTGTAGGGGTTTATGTGGATGATTTACTTGTCATGTCTAGCACATACTCTACAATTCAAAAATTTAAGAATGACATAAAAGCTGTTTTTGAAGTCAAGGACTTAGGAGAGATACATCACTTACAATCAATTAAAATAACCAGAAACAAGGATGGTTCTATGACTCTCGACCAAAATGCTTATAGTAATGAACTACTAGAAACAACTGGTATGTTAAATGCTAAAGGAGCTTCAACGCCATTAAATCCAGGAGTTAAATATTTGCAAGCATCTGAAGATAATATGTTGAGTGCCGAAGGAGCTTTCAAGTACAGACAAGCTGTTGGAGGTCTCTTGTACTTAGCAGGGGGATTAAGACCTGATTTAGCTTTCGCTACAACTTATATGAGTCAGTTTAACAGTTGTTCTAGCAGAGAACACTGGACTGGTGTGCAACATATCTTACGTTACCTAAAGCAGACCAAGAATTAAAAATTAACTTACCACAAGACTGGGAAAAATTTGGAAGTATTTTGTGACTCTGATTGGGCAAACGACAAAAATGACAGGCGTTCATTCAGTGGTTATGTAGTATTACATGCAGGTGGAGCTGTCTCATGGAGCAGCAAAAAACAAAGAACAACTGCCCTCTCGACTGTTGAAGCAGAGTACTTTTCATTGTGCCACGCAGCTAAAGAGGTACTGTGGTTTCAGAACTACCTACAAGAAATAATTAATGTGCAATTTTTAAATTTCCCACAAGTCATGCATGTTGACAATCAAGGGTCAATTGCCTTAGCCAAGAACCATGTCACTTCTAAACGAAATAAGCACATTGAACTTAGACATTTTTTCCTAAGTGAAAAGGTAGAAGAAAAACTGTTAACGTTTACATATGTACCTTCTGGGTCGAATGTTGCAGACATGTTCACAAAGAGTGGGCAAAAGAGAACTTTATGTGCCCAAAAACTTAGTGTAGGACTAAATTAAAATAAGGGAAATCTAATCAAGGGGGGTGATGAAATTGTTTCACTTGTATGTGATTATATTTCCCAGGTAATACTGATATATTATTTCTACATAATTAGTAAATTTGTGCCAACACATAGTTTTGTATAAGTATTGGCAACAGTAGTTAACTGTTGTCTTGTCGTTCGTTTTGTAAGTGGCATGTGTTGCAGTATGTAAATTATAACTTACTTTCTTTAATTAATACATAATTCACCAATATGAATATACTTGCGCAGCTTTATTTATTCCACTAAACATAAAACATTAACAAGTTTTAGTACAATGCGAGAGCATAAAGCAAAAGTCATAAAAGTGAACAAATTTTAGGATAATAAAGTGTTGAATAAACGCTACTTGCAGTTTCTTGTGGTTAAATAATGCATAATAATTAATCCCGGTAATCTGGACCTCAGCTAAGTTGTCAATCATTAAGTTAATAGCCAATAATGAGACGAAGGAGTGGTGTGATTTCCCGCCACAAATGCCGGTAATTAAGAGAAAACACGCGTAGAGGAGCTCTCTCTTCTTGTGCTCTATTGCTTAGTAAAACTATGTCAAAATAAAGGCCCCGAGGGATCACGGGAGATGCGCGATGTTTGATCGCGGGCTACCGTCGGCTTCACTGCACTGCACTGCTTTCCTCATGCTCAGCCTTCAATCATGAATCGTACTCTTAAAGAAGTTTCAGAGAGCCCAATAAATGTCTATATATCATCTTTGGATTCATTACTGACTGAAAGCCTCTCTTCTAAATAGCTATTATGTGACCCAAAGTCAGAAGATACGTCACATAAAAAAGTCAACAGAGATGTAACACCTGGCAGAAAAAAAAAAAAAAAAAAAAAACTTTATTCCATACTTTACGGTTGAAAGCACTTTCTCCGTGACCTCTCCGGGGTGTCACAGAATGAAAAACAATAAATTAAATTGATATGAATAAATGCAGCCCTTGTCAAAAGGATAAATAAAGCAAAAAATTTCTTTAAAAGCAGAATTAGTCATCCTATATTTCTACTCTTTTTCATTCAACAGAGAATTAATTTCCTCTCCTGAGATAAGTGAGTCAAGTTTAGTTTCTCTCTCTGCATTCATCTGGTGTTTTTTCCATCGCTGTCACGGAGTTGGAATTGTACGATGTCAAGGTCAGAGCCGTGATCTGAGAGCAGATGAAGTAATTAAAATAAACAAATGGCAGATGGTGACTTAGTGGAGTTAAACAGAGTCAGCAATATATAAACAACCGACAAAGTTATTTTATTTTGGTTGTGCATCAGGAAGTAAAAAATTTATTTATTTATTTTTCTTTTTTTTTCTCCTCGCATCGGATTTTACGTAAGTAAATAGAAAATTTTATTTGTTTATTTTCAAAGTAAAGAGAAACTTTAATTAAAAGAAAATGTATATAAGTTATTATTATTATGCTTTTATTTCATATTATTAAAAAATAGTCTTGAAATGTATGTAAAAAATAAAATAAAAAATAGATAAATAAATTGAGTGGATTTTACATAAAATAATAATAATAAAACAAAAAATTTCAGGACTATGATACTTATTTATTTTATACATTAAGTTAGAGATGCAAAAAACCCGGGTATTTAAAACCAACTGAAAAAACTGGGAACTTTGGGAATTTTGCGGGGAAAAAACGAATTAGAAATCTCTAAAGCAAATAATAAGTTGTTTACTTAATATAAATGGAAATTTTAAGGACTTCGATATACTGATAAGCTTATAACATTATTTTAATTTATCATTTTATTTTCAATTTATCAATTTATGCAGCCAAATCATAATTTAAAAGAAACTTAAGCTTTCTTTATTAAATTAGCACTTAAGATAAATGTATCCGTTTAATGTTGGATACAATTTCCATATTATACAAGCTGAAGAATTGAGGAAACCAATATACATAATCCTGTAATAGTTTGAGAAGAGAAATGTTTAAGGTTTGAAAACTTCTTTAAAAATTTCTATTTTTAAAAAATTATTTAAAATAATGAAGTGTTTTTTAAAAAGAAGGGATGACATTTTATGCAATTACTACAGTAGTGTAGTTTCTTTTACAAGTTAATTTCATAAATGTTTCTAATTAGAGTTTTAAAAAAAAATGATGTTAAGTTTCCTACAATGAAAATTTTTTGATGAAAATTTATACACATATCGTTTTCCTGATTTTTATGCATTAAAAAGAAAAAAAAAAAGTTTCTGCATTTCTAGCACAACAAGTGGGGAAATTTTTCGAATTACTTATATATTTCCCTAAAACAGATTAAATTTATGAATTCTTCTTCTTCTTATTATTATTATTATTTTCTATTGTACAAAAATGAAAAACATTAAAAAATTTTTTCTAAGCAAGTTTCAAGAATCAAATAAACCTCGAGATGTTACAAAATTGAATAAGCAATAATGTACAAATGACTGGTATTTAAAAAAGAGTTCAATTGTATTATGATTTTTTCTAATGTATTTTCCGTACTTATCATTATATATACTCAAACAAAATGGTTAGAGAGGTAAGAATATACTAAGTAAATTGATTAAGAGAATTATCAATATATACACCTGTTTTCCTCTCCTAATTCCCAAATTGCATGAAATTCTGACCACAATATCCCCTATCACCCGCATATGTACACTTTGCTCACAGTAAGCAAAACGAAAACTTTCATTGGATGCTGCTGTTTTAGTGTGCATGAATCTCAATTCAATTCTGCAGCAATCACTATCGTGCACATATGCACAAACATGTATAAAAAAAAAAAGTCAGATGCTGTTACCTTGCTGTGCACGAATCTCAAAATGCAAAAATCTTATTTCATTAGCAAATACTATCATATATGTATGATTTGTGGTACGGTATATGAAAACAAAAGTAAAAACATCATTGGGTGTTGCAACTTCGCTGTGCATGAATCTCCAAATGCACAAAGCTTGATATTGCAGCAATCACTATCATCGCATATGTACACTTTGTTCACAAAAAAAAAAAAAAAAAAACACTGAATGTCGCTGCTTTAGTAAGCATGAATCTCAACTCAGTTCCGCAGCAATCACTAACACGCATATGTGCACAACCATATATTTAAAAAAAAAAAAAAAAATAAATAAAATCATTCAGATGCTGTTACCTTGCTGTGCACAAATCTCAAAGTGTAAAAAACTTATTTCATTAGCAAATGCTATTATATACGTATGTATGCTTTGTGTATATGAAAGCAAAAGTAAAAACATCGTTGGGTGTTGTGACTTCGCTGTGCATGAATCTCAAAATGCACAAAGCTTGATTCCGCAGCAATAACTATCACTGCATATTTAGTAAGAGCTAACGATACACTTCGCTCACAACAAACAAAAATAAATAAAAACTAGTATGTTGTGGCCGCCACATGACATTTCCTATACAATTTCACTCAGTAAAAATAATTTATTAAAATAATTTTAAAAAATCTGTATTAGAGAAGTAGTATAACACTAAATATTCAAAATCAGTCTATTTTGTTCTCAATATTACACTTAAAAAACTACTTACTTAAAAAAAAAAAAAAATTATAACTTTATTTTAAATTATTGCAGATCAATGGTTCAACCATTCATTTTAAAGGTATTGGCGAGCTCTTTTGAAAGATACTCATCAAGAAAATTTCCTCCCGTCGAGGGGGACCCCCCCCCCCAAAATGGGGAGACGAGGCTCCTACATACACAATTTTTTTTAATTTCATAATGAATATTAAAAAATAATTCTCTTTTTGCACATTTATACAAAATTTTGTCCTATACCACCAAGATAAAAATTTAGAAAAAGCAGGATGGTAACGGAAGCTTTTAATAAAGAAGCATCACAAAACTGGCGTTGTAAAAATTATTACTTACAAACTTTGAATAAACACCATAAAATGCAATAAACTCGCAACAATTGTTTCGGGTCGAAAAAACCACGACCCTTCATCAGGCGAACAAAGTAAGCACGAGTGCTGCAATCAAAGCGGCAACGCACCCGGTGCGTTGCCGCTTTGATTGCAGCACTCGTGCTTACTTTGTTCGCCTGATGAAGGGTCGTGGTTTTTTCGACCCGAAACAATTGTTGCGAGTTTATTGCATTTTATGGTGTTTATTCAAAGTTTGTAAGTAATAACGGAAGCTTTTGGACAATTTTTACCAAAAGTTGATAGACACTAATTTATGTCAATGTGTAACTACATACCAATATGTATGAAATTCTGTGCAGTAGTACCTGAAATACAGTTGCCACAAAATTTTGTCACAGACGCACAGACAGATTTTCTAAGAATGATCAAATTGTGTTCTCAAAACGTGTAAATCCATCAAAAACCCGAAGTCGAAAATTTTTATGAATCCAATACTTTCTTCTATTGAATATAGAAGAAAGAAATAAATACATTTTTAAAAAGTCTCTACTGGATACCGCTGCCTTAGTGTGCGTGAATCTCAACTCAGTTCCGCAACAACCACTGTCACACATATATGCACAAATATGTATGTATATTTAAAAAAAAAAAAAAAATCCTTCGGATGCTCTTACCTCGGTGTGCACGGATCTCAAAATACAAAAAACTTATTTCGCTAGCAAATACTATCATACACGTGTGCATGCTTTGTGTACATAAAAACAAAAATAAAAACATCATTGGGTACTGCAACTTCACTGTGCATCAATGTCGAAATGCACAAAGCATGATTCCGCTGCAATCACTATCATGCACGTTTGTACCCTTTATGTACAATAAAATTCCCTTCCCCCAAAATATCACTATACTAAAGCTCTACCAAGTAACTGTTGCTAAAGAACGAAACAGAGATACCTTATGCATTTATATGGAAGGGGATTTAATAAAAAGCCCTATTGTACTAATTTAAATTGTGTTTTGTACAGAAATTTATATCTATTAACACTCAGGAAACAAAAATAGACTTCATGTTTTTATAATTATTTTTTGTCGCATTTTAAGGATGGTCATTAAACTCATGTAAGTAGAATAATTTTTCCCTTGTTCATACGTAAGAAAAAAAAATATTTTAAGAGAAATAGCTTTGTTATTTATTGCAAATAGAAATATTTTAAGCAATTAAGGGGCTCTGTTTATCAATACCTGTAGAGGTTCTACCCTATTTATCGCAACTCTGCTTTTCACTATTCAAAATATTAAGAGTGTGTAACACAAGATAGCAGTAGAACATTACTATAGAAATCCCCTTACTTTATTTCAAGTTGAGACCACACAGTTGGAGATAACTCTGGATTTTAAAATTTGTTGTATTGACTCACTGTCTATAATACTGAATCGAATTTATAAAAGAGTGAGTTTCTAAATAATTGCTTAAAACGCGAGTAAATATAGACATCACATATTCTATTTTAGATATCACACCCTGACAAATCAAAAAATGGCAATTTTTAATTTATGTAATTGAAAATGTATATGAAGTGTCTTAATGTGTACAAAAAGCTTATCGGTGCTCCGAAAATTATCCACATGAGAGATAGTTATGTCAGTTTTACTATAATGCAAGTCAATGCTTTATTGTTATCCTGATGCTGATTTTTTTTCAAATACTGCATTTTTTATTTACTTTCCTTATCGGGGTGTGATATATTTGATCAAGACAACTTAAATAGAGCAGTATAGAATTATAACTAGGATAAAATTACAACTTACTTTTTGATATTCACTGTGAAACAAACTGCATGGTCTTTATACAAAGTAAACAAAAGAATTTTTTTTCTAGAATAAAATTTAAAATCATGTACTTATGTATGACCTAAAATTATCAATACAACTATGCAAAAAAAAAAAAAAAAAAAAAAAAATTCTATTTCACTTAAAAAAGAATAACTTTATATATATTTTATTTGGCATTTATAATTTTAAAAAATTCAATATTAGTATAGCATTAGTATGTTTAATCATCTTTATACACACCTATCTTTTATTTTATGCTTTCAAATTTTTTGATAGCTGAATCAAAATTCGATATTGCTAAAAGTTATTGTTAGTTAAATCTATGCTAAGTGGCCAAAATCTTGTCAAATTCCCTTTAGTAAATCCTCTTTTCAGAAGAAGCATTGTTTAAAAGTATGATTAAGGCAGTCCTAACCACGATTGAAGAATAAGGATACAGGTCATTTTTTATTCAGTTAATTCAGTAATTAAATATTCAGTTGATTCTTTAGTAGACAGTAGAACTGCTAAATATGCGAGTAAAGAAAAACCATATAATTTGAAAAGTAAAGTACTTACAAAAATAAATATGATAATCCTTAAAGTTTTTTTCAAATCCTTTTCTTCTTAAGTACTAGCCCTCATTCAGCTTGAGATCCTTTTGAAAACTATCCAGCTATATAGTGAATGATTTTCTTCAGTCATTTTTCCACAATTCTTGAAAAAATATTTTGGGGTAAAGCAGACACATTATATAAGAACCCGAAAAAGAATCTAATTTGTTACGTTAAAACATCAAAACTAACATAACAAATCGGTTCTCATTCAGGCAAATCTCATTTTATAAATTAGCAATTCATTTCATTCTTCATGTGGTCAGGCTTTCAATACAGATAAAATCTAAAATAAAATAAAATACCTAATGAGCAAATTGAAGTACAAAATATTGATATTATTTACAGCTATAAATCAATGTTCTATATATTTATTACTATCAATTTTTTTTTTTTTTTTTAAAGTAAATAAAGTTATTAAAAAAATAATTACATTACAGTCAGTTTTCTGTATGCAAATTTGAGAAGCACTTTAAACAATTTATATACCAGTTAAAAATGGACAAATAACTGAGGATGAAATATTTTAAGAGTATCGAATCTAATACACAGTATATTAAATCTGCTAACACGTTTGTTATTAAAACAAAAAAACTTGGAATTTAATCAAACTTCAATTTTTTATTGACCTTGTTTTTAAATAATATGCACTTATTAGCATTTTTATTAGTAAGGAAAATACTAGTATTTAACATTTGCTACATTTTCAATATATATATATATATATATATATATATATATATATATATATGCACATATTTAATAAAGCAGCATTAACTCTTCCCTTTTCTTTTCTTTGCGATTTTACTCTTCCACTCCTTATAATAATTAAAAGGATATTTTCAAACCATGTACAAACTAATAAGGTTAAAAAATTAATAAATGTTTAAATGCAAATTGAACAAACAGTACAAACAACAGACATATTTGACATTTAATGCAACGTTTATTCTTCAGCATAAGATAAAGAAATCATACTTTATTAAATAATTGAAGTTTATTATGTTAGCTGTTCTACGAATTAAATAGAATAAAATATATACAATATGATGTTGGTTATAAACATTTCTGTGGATATTCAATTATAAAAATTCTTCATAAACAGATACACCGATAACCTGTATTATACATATAGTAAAACGAAAACAATAAAATACATTATAGCTTTACGAGCAAGCTATCAGTAAACACCATTAAAAGAAAGTTAATTACTTCGAATTCAAGATCATTACATAAAATTTTCTAAACAGATACTTCACTTAGAGTTGAAAAAGAATATCTAAATTCTGATAGCTACAAGAATGAACTGTAGTAATATCTATAATAAGCATACATAATATTTTTTTGCGTTTTCAAAAAAGAAAGAAAAACTTACTTTCGATAGCTGTACTTTTGAAATTATTTATATTTTTTCTTTCCAATAGATGATTATAATACTTTCAAAGATCCTCGAAATTATAATTTTTGATGATTTTGAAGTAACATATTAATTAAAAAAATGTCCATCGATGGCCATCTTAAGCGATTGTTATCTGTTTGCAAGAGGTTTCCATCACTTGCAAATATTTATTATTCACTTTGCAGACAGGTTTGCAACCACTTTGCAATTGAAAGGTTCCGTTTGATGCAACCGGAAGTGTTCCGTTTGAATTAACTGTAACTAACTTGTAATAATTAACAAAAGTTATAAAAATATTCATAATTTGAAAATTCCCAGTTTTGGGAAATTTCAAAATTCCCAGGGAAAAAAACCGGTTTTTTTCCGGGAAAAAACCGGGTGTTTTGAAAGCCTTGCATCTCTACATTAAGCTGATTGTTTACGATCTATTAAAAAAAAAAAAAAAATAAATAAATAAATACAATAAGTATTTTCATAAAAAGGAAATATATTAGCCATATTATATTTTAATCTTTATTACTTGCCATATTGAAATTGAGTATTTTTTCATAATTACCATATTTAATAATGATATTTTATTATATTTAAGGATTATATAAATTATTTTTGGTTTTTGATTTTCTGCATAATTATTTTTAAAAATTTGATATTTTCAAAAAGGTTACATAGTGTGTTATTTTCTGAATTTTTATTTTTATTTGAAATTTGAATATATTTAAAAATTTTTTGGGAAGAAAAGAAGAAAGAAATTTTTTTTGGGAATTTCTAAATTTGAAGTTAAAAAATTTGAATTTTCTAAATCTAAAGTTAAAAAATAGAAGTTAAGATGTCCAATAAAAACACACCCGCAGATCCAGTGGTCCCTGAGAATACGGGTGGTGATAATTTAGGTGCCACTTTAGAGACAGAGCAGGGTAATTTAAGTGAGTTAAATAACTCTTCCTCTTCTACAGACACACAGGTAAAAGACGAAAATGTTCTTATTGAATTTTTTTCTGAAAATGGAATGTTATGGACCGCGTGGTTACGGTACTTTGATGCGTGGTGTTAGAAAAATAAAAGAGACGCAATTTGGAAGGTTAGAAATATACAAAGGTTTTTAAAGGGAGAGCCCTAACAGTTTATGTTAATAATAGTTTAAATATGATGCACTGGGAAGAATTAGTAGAAATTTTCAATGAGCAATTTGCCACACCGGGAGAGACATCTTTAAATGATTTTTCAAGTATTTTATTCAAACAGGGTGACAATGTTATGGAGTATTACCATAAAAAACTTCAAGTGGGACGAGCTTTAGGTCTAGAACCCAAATTCCTGTTGGACGGGTTAACAAGCGGATTGCCACTAACGTTAAAACGTAGTTAATTCACCAAAAAGTCAAAATGAATGGAGGGATTTGGTTCATCGCTTAAATAAATTACAAATATCTGAAAAATCAACTGATCCCCCTCCCACCTAAGTCGCCAGATCAGTATCCAAAATATAACTACTCGCAAACATTCAATAAGTCCCCTGTTCAATACAATCCCCGTCCACAACCTTGGAGTTATCGATTTCCTAATGTAAATAAACCCCATATGGGATACTCCAATCAGATTCAACCCACTAGGACTAATGATCCCCGACCCAGTTTACGAGGGCCAAGACCGCAGCAGTCAAACGCAAATGCACGACTACATTTTCAAGGACCTTTACCTCCTTTTCCATGTAAACATTGTACTAAAATTAACATCCCTAACGCTTTTAATTGGCATAGAGAATGCCCTTTCAGACAGGAACACCCGACTCATACCACAGAAGAGTCCACAGTAGGAAACAGTACGATAGAAGGTCTAAATAACTTAATTAAATAACGCATAATTCAGAAAAAGGGTACCCAAAGAAAGAATCAGCAAACAAGTCAAAGTGTTAAAAAACAAAAATCGTACTCTAATCCCATTCCCTTAATTTTCGATACAGGCAGCAGTTTAAGTACACTTCCTCAGCATTTTGTTCAGAAATATCGACTTCTCACAAAAAATATCTCGCCGATTAATGTTGTACAAACACAAGGAATGTTGATGATTACCAAAAAATTTTCCCTGTTATTACAAATAGGTAATTTACAAGAAATATTGATATGTTTATTTTGAATAATAACTTACCTTATGCTCTCCTTAGCTTACATCATTGTGGACTATTTGAATTAAATATTGATTGCGCTAAAAAATGTGTAACACAAAATAACAATATTCTAGCATTGTTAAAAGATAAACCAAGTTGCTCTCAAACCTTACATTTAATTCCTGAAAGTGGAAATACAATTAAAAGTGAAAATGTTAATGTTCAATCAAATAATAGGGTAGAGAAGATAGAGTACACTCTTGCCACTGAAGAAAATCATGTAAATCCTCAGTCTGCTACAGAAGGAAAACTTCTTACTTTATTATCAAAATATGTCAAAATTTTTGCTAAATCAGAATACGATGTTGGGAGAATTCGTATGGCATCCCAGAGAATTTATTTAACTTCTGATTTACCTATTTCACTCAGAGCATTTAGAACTTCCCCTAAGGAAGAAGAATCAAATTCAAAATTTATTACAGGCAGGTATAATAAAAGAAAGTTGTTCCCCTTATTCGTCACCTGTAATATTGGTGTATAAGAGGGAAGAAGGGAAAACGGGAAAAGGAGTCGTTTATGTCTCGACTTCCGTAAACTTAATTTTATAACAAAAACCGATCCTGAACCACTTCCCCGAATAGATACTTTATTAGATAAATTAGCTAAAGCAAAATTCTTTTCCACTCTCGACTTGGCAAGTGAATATTGGCACATTCCTATCCACCCAAGAGATCCTGAAAAAATGGCCTTTGCGACAACTTTTGGATTATATAAATGGAAGTACCTGCTTTCGGCCTTAAGAATTCTCCCGCTATCTTCAATCGAACAATTAGAAGAATCTTAAATAAATACAAAATAGATTTTCCTGTAATTATTTTGATGATATTATTGTATTTTCACAGTCAGAAGAAGAACATTTCATTCACTTATTTTCAAATCTGTGTTACAGAAAACTTAAAATTAAAATTATCAAAATGCAATTTTGTCAAAACAGAAATTAATATCTTAGGGTATGAAATAAATAATGGACTTATAACTCCTGATAATCCCAATATTGAAGTAATAAAAAATTTGAAACCGCCAAAAAATGTTAAGGAATTATAGAGAGTTTTTGGATACATAAATGTCTATGCTACAATTATTTCAGAATATGCAAAAACTGGAGCTCCATTAAATAATTTGCTAAAGAAAAATGTTCCCTACGTTTGGGACCAAAAATGCGAAAATTCCTTCCAAATATTAAAAAATGCTTTAATGAGTAAACCCATTTTAAGATTCTATGATCCCAAAAGTCCCTGTCATTTATTTGTTGATGCTTCGAGTCATGGTGCGGGGTGTGTTGTTAAGCAAGCAGATGAAAATGGCACTTTACATCCAGTAGCATATCATTCTAGAAACTTACGTAATTATAAAAAAAATTATGCCATTACTGAATTAGAATGTTTAGCATTTATTGATGCTTTAGATAAATTTTATCATAATTTGCACGGTCAAAAATTTGTTATACATACCGATCATGCGGCTCTCACTTGTCTAAAAAATGTTACAAATTTAAGAGGAAGATTTTTCCGCTGGTCCCTTAATTTTAGTATGTTTGACTACCAAATTCAATATCAAAAAGGTTCAACTAACATTGAAGCTGATATGTTATCCCGATTGCCTGTTTTAGAAAATGTGTCACACCATGTACACCTCCATGATTTAAATGAAATTTAAAGGCAATCAGAAAAAAGAAAATATAATTATTAATGGTAAGAAAATTATTGAAATTGATGATGTAAGTGTAATTAAAAATAAGGGTTTGCATAAGATAATAATCCCTATGTCATTAAGATTACCACTACTAGAGAAAACCCACACTTAACTTGGACATTCAGGAATTTATAAAATTTTAAATTTAATTACACCCCAGTATTATTGGCCTAATAATAATACAGATATTGAACATTATGTGAAACATTGTCATATCTGTCAATTAAATAAAAAATGTAAACAAAAAAGATTTGGCTTGTTACAACATGTACCGCCGACAGATAAACCTTTTGAATGTTTGTCTTTATACACTGTTGGTGGGTTTAATTATTATAATTCTACAAAAAAGTATTTGCATTTGGTCGTGGACCATACAACCCGTTATGTGTGGGGATTTCCATCAAAAAGCGTTACCTACTGAAACTTATACAAACTTTTTAAAACAAAATATTTCAAATTCAATTGCCTAAAAAATTGTTAACGGACAGAAATGCAGCATTCACTTCATCCCGTTTTAAAAAATTTCTTCGAAACTATGATGTAAAACATTTATTAACAAGTGGCCATCACCCAGAAATCAACGGGAAAGTCAAGCGGCTCAATCAGACTATTGTTACGCGTTTAAAGTGTAAAGTTAATTCTTCTTCTAACAAAATTCCCTGGACTAAACTACTTGAAGAAATTTAAATCAATATAATTCAACACCTCATTCTCTAACTCAGTTTCCACCTAGCTATTTATTATTAGGGGAATTTCCATATGACCCCTTATTGGCAAATAATAATTATTACCTTTCTGTTGATGAAGCTAGATAAATAGCAAAAGAAAAAACAATACAACATCATAATAAAAACAAAGTCAGATATGATGCTCGATTTCTCACTGTGAAATTTAAAGTTGTTGATGAAGTGATTTATGAGGAATTTCAATATCCAAACACGCGTAATTTGTGTTCACCTTATTCAGGCCCATATAAAATCTTAAAACAGTTATCTAATGTTAATTTTGAGATCGACAAACCCAGTCCCCATTTTAAGAGACATTCAGAAATTGTCCATTCATCTAAGTTAAGATACTATAATAATCCTCAAAATTTTAAATTAAGTCATGAATTAATTAGTTAGGTATCAGCTTCCTGTCCCATGTATTTTTTTTTTTTTTTTTTTTGCTTTCCTATGTCCCATACGCGTTGGATGAGGATCCTAACTGAGTTAAAGAAATCAGAGGGATGTCGGGTGACATAGCTTCCTTTCTTTGACTCAGTGGCACTAGCGTGCCCTTAACTTTTCTTTTTTACAAATATACCTTTTAGGTTTATTTAGATTTTTTTTCTTAAATATCATGTAGATGGTTTCGTGAAATGAGGATCCTCCGCTCCTAAAGCCCCTTTCCATAAGCAAGCTGTTTTCTCGTGGTCTCCTGATCTTCATCATTGTGATGTGTTCGGAGAACACGGGAATACTGATTTGTTTTCCCTCTCTGTAGAAGCTAGCCAGTTTACAGTTTTATCCCTAAATTACTTTTTTGGAAAGGCTTGACCTTCTCAGAGTTTCAAGGGTTAATGTACCCACCATATAAGTTTTTTTTTGGATTATTAAACTTGAAGTTTATATCAGTCTGTAGTATTTTGAAAACAAATAATTAATACTAGAAAGTAATTAAGTTGGTTTTGTGTAAATAGTTTGTAAAATTTTTGCTATTATTTATATTATTATTGCTTGTATTTTTAGTAAGTATTTTTATATAATTGCTTGAAAATGTGTTTTGAATTGTAGTAAAAGCTCTTAAAAGATGAAAACGTGTCAATTATATACAACTATAAAAAAGTATTTATAGTGTCAGTTTTTTTTTCAGCTATGTGGACTGTAGAGAATACTGTAAGTTCCGTATGTTTAAAAAAAAATTCATATATATTGTTATATGTCATTATATATTTATATAGTTTTAGGCACGACTAAAGGACTTATCAGCAAAGTGTGTAAGAACATTTTCATGATAGATTATTGTGTATGAACACCAAAAAACATTCACTGGACTTTATGCGGCACCAACTTGTTGGAAAAACGAAAAATTGTATTATTATTATTATTATTATTTTTTTTTTTTTGAGAAAACTTTGCATAAGAGCGCCACATTCTGTTCTATTTTTTCTTATATTTTTATATTATTACCATTAAGACTTGTATGTATCGGGTTGAGCACGTGGAACGTGCAGGACTACAGAGATAAAAAAAAAATCAGTAAACGGGACTAAATCGGGAATTAAAGGACAATATTCGCACTCCTCCTTCTACACAGTAAAACAGACCCTCTTTTCCTGGACTATCTGCTACCTCTGAGTGAGTTCCCATGGACTTGCAGGCAAGTCCAGGGGAACGTCGTATTGGAGGAGGGGGGGGAGATATGAAAGGATAAAGAGAGGAAAGTTTTTAAATTATTATTTTAAATTAATAATGTGTAATCACTTAAAGAAAATCCCATTAGAAAGTCTTAATTCAAAATTAATCTTAAAGATTCTCCTGTAAAGTAAGTTTTAGTACAAGGTGCAAGCATAACGCAAAAGTCATAAAAGTGAACAAATTTTAGGATAATAGAGTACTGAATAAACGCAACTTGCAGTTTCTTGTAGTTAAATGATGCGTAATAATTAATCCCGGCAATCTGGACCTCAGCTAAGTTGTCAATCATTAAGTTAATAGCCAATAAACAGACGAAGGAGTGGTGTGATTTTCCGCCAAAAATGCCGGTATTTAAGAGAAAACACGCGTAGAGGAGCTCTCTCTTCTTGTGCTCTCTTGCTTAGTAAAACCACGTCAAAATAAAGGCTCCGAGGGGTCACGGGAGATGAGCTATGTTTGATCGCGGGCTACCGTCGGCTTCTCTGCACTGCACTGCTTTCCACATGGTCAGCCTTCAATCATGAATCATACTCTATAAGAAGTTTCAGAGAGCCCAATAAATGCCTGTCTATCATCTTTGGATTCATTACTGACTGAAAGCCTTTCTTCTTTATAGCTATTATGTGACCCAAAGTCAGAGGATACGTCACCTATATATATTAATTAAAAATGGTAACTTTTTAGTAAAATTAGTATGTTTATATGTAACTGATTATGTGTAACAATGTTGAAAAATTCTGAATTACATATCGCCGACGTTATCAATAAAAACATGAAAAATGTCCCATTCATTCCCACTCTCCCCTTCGTGTGTGAAGTATGTTTTAAATGATTTTTCGAAAAAGGAAATCTCAACAAACATCTGCGCACCTATAAAGGGAAAGAGCAACACACGTTTGAAGCATGTTCTCAACAGGGATGAAATTTTATTTTTTTAGCTTTTTTTTTTGTTTGTTTGTTTGTTTCTGGAGTGCATTTGTTACGTAAGTTAAACTAAAAAACATGATTATTTATTCTTATTTTATATATTAAAAACCATTTATTATTATAATTTACCCACACAACACAGTTCATCCTGATTACGTTAATATTAAAAAATCAGGATCAGATCCCAGGCAACACAAATTCGTCCAGATTAGGTCAAAATACGTAATCTGAACGTATAGACATGCCCATATTACAACCAGATTCAGTCTATATATTATTAGATTTTGTTGATATTATGCTGTTATGTCCTCACCTGTTACGTCATAATTACGTCTTTTAGCTGAAAATAATCACTTAAAATAGACATATAGTGATCATAATATAAACATGTCCATATTACAGCCAGATTCAGTCTATATTTCATCAGATTTTGTAGATATTACGTTGAAACATCCCCACCTTTTATGTGATAAGTACGTTTTTTAGCTGAATAAAATAATTTAAAATGGACATATGTGAATATAATATAGACATTTCCATTTTCGTTCATATTACATCAAAAAATTACAAATGTTATTTTTAGATTTATGTAGACATAGATGCTGGCAGAATGAAATCCTTAGTAAGTGTGGGTTTTTTGAAACCTAATACTAGTGTCACATGTCAGTCTAAGCAAAATCTACATAATGGGCTTTCTGTGAAATCCACAGAAAAAGCTCAAAAACTTATTTTAAAGCATTAAGCTTTTTATATATATGTATGTATATAAAAAAATTAATAATTAAAAAACTTTAAAATATTTTTTTTTTTTTTAAGTTATCTGAGTAAGGCACAAGGAGAGAAAAATAAATACTTTCCATGTATTTTATTTTTTCTCACAAAATATTTTATAGTTTTAAATTTCATTCATTGCCAGCATCCATGTATGTAAATTAGTTTTTTATAGAATCTAGCTAGGATTCAGACTTAGGTCCTTTATGAAATATTATTTCACTTAGTGATGTTCTCGTTCAATATATGACTTGCCTTAGTACTCCTATGAAATAAGATTTCATCATTTCTTAGATGCAGAATTACAAGTGATCTTTTTTTAAAAAATATAATCACATTATGATGGCAAGGAAAAGTTGAAGGTTGTTCACTCCTTTTGCGATTTCCCCATCTATGGTCAACAAATCCTATGTAAGTCTATAGCGAAATTCGTTTACAGAATTACTCTTTACCAAACTGAAATTTTTAAATTTTGTTTTCACATTCAGAAAATTTACAGATGTAAAATCAGTATTTCATCCTAAAAATTAATTTTTTTTTAATTTATTTTACGGCTAAAAAATGAGAAAAATGCTTTCAGTGAAACGTATTTTGGAACTAAAAATTCAAATTTAAAAAAATAAATTTTTAATAAACAAGTACTAATTTAAGGTTATGTATTTTTAGAATGTGAAAATGGAATTTAGAAATAATAATTAGATACTGTGCAAAATTCTATATACAATTTTACCCATAGAATAACTGAGTGACCTCGACGATTTGTGATGTACTCCCATGAGTCATCACTTTACACACATATTTAAATAAAGGCCAAACGAATTTTTTACAAGAATGTATAATAAACAGATGAAGTTGCGCTGACTTGTGTGCCCCAAGCTTTAATACTGGCCTGCTCACTTTTAACTCTTGTTCAGCAAAAATCGACATAACAGCGATTTTTCTCTTGCATGCTGAATTACTTATCATTAACATAAATGATTTCACATACAATTTAATTCATGATAAAATGTATCATAGCATTTCCATTAAAAGAATTCTTGAGTATGTTGGATTGATTCGCGATGAAGTCAATACATTTCATTTATTTTTTTATAATATGTCGCAAATTTACATTTCTATTTTGATATATGGTCCCTCAGTTTTCAATTAAGTATAATTCATTCAGTTTTGAAGATACTAGAATGCGGTTTTTTGCAGTGATGTTGTTGCATTGGAAATAAAAACTTTCTAATTGACAAAATTTATCTAGAGGGATAGTATAAAATTTTAAAAAAGAATTTTTTTGAAAATTAACAGGAAGACATTTTTACTAGCATAGTTTTATTTCCTATCTTATTTTGTACACTCTTGCAATTTACATTACCCTCTGCTCTCTAATAGATAAAGAATTAAACCACGTTTCAATCTTTTTGGGACACCCTGTATATTTAATCAGTGTGAATAAATAAACAACTACATTTTACTGGAGGAAAAAAATCATCATTTAACCTTCTATTTTCATCCCACAATGTACCTGTAAATTATTTTGCACTCTGTAAACCAGTCATAAGCAATATATTACATTCTGTAGGAAAATTATGCTTTTGTGCATCTAAATAATGTTACTTTCATTCTGTTGTGCAGCATGGAAATATATTAAAATGTGCTTTCATTTTACATTTACAAATATTTAAAATATTTATTATTATTATTATTATTATTATTATTATTATTCATTTATTTATTTATTTATTTATTTTTTTATTTATTTTTTTTTTTTTTTGAGACATTAATTCTCTTTTGATACATGAAAAAAGCAAACTTAAAGCAGTAAAGTAATTTTTTTGAATTTCATAAGTAAATCCAAATAAAATATTTTAATCAAATTGTAGTTTATTCGGGTTTTAAATAGAACTATACCTTTTTGTATATAGTATATAAATACTCGAACACTCTATTACAGTTTTCTGTTTTATTATTTAACGACATTTCTTATTTTAATTTATCTGAACAACCGTCTATTACATGTTTTAAAAGTACAGCGGAGTCACTAGTGTTCCAAAAAACCCACAGTTTTTGAAAGAAGGGAATAAACCTAGAACTTTGAGGAGTATTGGGAATTTAAAAAGTAAACAAAACTAGACACTTTCAAAATAGATGTTAGGGCTAACGCATTGAACATACATATACATAATACTTAAAATGTCAATGAGTACTGCATAAATTAGTTTTAAATGCAGGAGCAATTTTATTTTCAAGCAATACTCCTTCTGCTCATTGCAACCATTACATAATACTTTTTAATGTGTTTCCAAACGAGAAACAAACTGACATTTTTTTTTTTTTTTTTTTGTCTTTTTTACTTTCTCTTACCCATAAGGTAGAGAAAGTATTGTTTTTGGGTCAAATTTACGAATGCGAGATTTTGTTATATTTACACGTTTTGAGGTCCCCTGAATACGAAAATCATGTTTTTAGCAAATGGTCTGTGTGTCTGTCTGTCTGTGTGTGTCTGTGTGTCTGTCTGTGTGTGTGTCTGTGTATGTGTGTGTCTGTGTGACTGTCTGTTATCAGCATATCTCAAAAACAAATTATGGTAGAAAGTTCAAAATTGGTATTCTAAATGTGTATCATATAGGGATGCTACAGTAAGCTTTTCGTTAAGATCAAGCAAATGGTTCGTGTACAGGGACAATCAAGAGAATTCTAATACATTACGTCTATGGGGGAAATTGCAAGAAAGTAGAGTTTAACGTCTATAGACTGCACTAAACCAAATGAAACGAATATATATATTTTGTAATAGAGATAGTTAACTGGGAACAATTTTTTTGTGTATGCAAGAGTCTCGCCTCCCCCCCTGGGGGGGGGGGGGGAAGTTCCCCCTCAAGGGGAGTAAATTTTCATGATGGGTATCTTTGAAAAGAGCTCGTCAATACCTTTAAAACGAATGGTTGAACCATCATTCTGCGATAATTTAAAACAAAGTTATCGATTTTTTTTTACTTTTAACGAAAAAAAAAACTTAGAAAAAATCGTACTTTTTTTTTTTTTTTTTTCTTTTTATTGAGAATAAAATGGACTTTTTTTGGATATTTGGTGTTATACTACTTCTCTAATATGGAAATCGTCTGCCTTATCATAAAAGATAATATTTTTGAATAATAATTTTAATAAATTATTTTTTAACAAGAGAATTATTTTTTAATAACCGAATTAAATTCTATATAAATGTAGGTGCATTAATGAAACGGGGGGTTGAAGGGGGCGGTAGCCCCCCTCACACAGAACTAATTATCATATAAAACTCTTCAGAAGCCGAATGTCAATTGTTTAACATAGGTTTACATAACAGTACTCGTTACCTTACATATTAATCTGCAACCTGTATGTATAGTATTAAATTTCAGGGTAAGAGAAAGTCGTGTGAGTGACACACTAGATTATTATTTTTTATTATTATTTCTAGCAAAGCAAATAAACTTAAATTATGTATGTTCTGTTTTAAACTTAAAAATATAGTTTAAGTAATATTACTTGATCAGAAAGATCTTAAAAAGATTACTTAACTAAAATTATCATTTTAACTACAATGGTTTTGGATTTTATTTATTTATTTATTTTCAAGATATTTTAATAAATATTCATTTTAAATGTTGCATAAACAAGTACATTCAACTCTCTTTAATCTGCAATTAAATTTTTAATGTTAAAAAAAAAAAAAAAAAAAAAAAAATAGGCAAACTACTATTGCACCAGTATTTAACAAGATTAAAAATATACAACGATGAATATTCATTTTTGCACTTAAAAAATTTTTCCTTTGTATTTTTAAAACAAATATGTATATTTATATTGTATTGCTATGCATTATTTGAATATGCTTAAATTATTTACCTTATGAATATACAATTTTATTAACATTGAAGAAATATTTTATTCTGAAATTTACTAGAAATAGTCTTTCTATTTTAATGTCTACTTATGAAATAATAATAATAACTGACTTTGTATCTGCAAAAGAAAGAAGAGTTGAGATGCTTTTTACAGTTAGAGTTTAAAATGCTAAATAAGAAATCAATAAAAATGAAAAAAATATGTCCATGCATCAAATTATTTCAAAACTCCCAGAAATTTTCAAAATTCCCAGGAATTTTCAAAATTTCCTTTCCAAAAAACCAGGGTTATTTCTGTGGAAGAAATGGGTTTTTTCCAGCTTTCGCAACACTAGGAGGCACTCTAGATTTTTCCTTTTTTAATAAATATGTACTTATTCAAAATCAGAAAGTGAATAATGATACATCGCCGCATGAATAAGTTTTCTATAAAGTCTTTTGTATGTTCTGTAAAGTCTTTTGTATGTATTGTTGCCTTTATCTTACTTTTTAATTTATACCATGAGTTTTAACACTCTGATTATTGCATATCTCATTTCTTATAGAATGAAGATAAATGCACGAATTTAAGCTCATTCTTGCATTCATCCTCATATAGCATATCAATTTATTTTATTCTACTAAAAGCCAAGCAAATTATTTTACTTCTTATTACCAAACAAAAATTTCATTATCATTTCATTACCAGTTATTGCATTCTCAAGTATAAAAGACTGCCGTTTAACATCCACAATATTTTCTTGAAAGTGTTTTGTAAAGAAATCAACAGTTAAATGAATAAACTCTTTTTTAGTCTATCGAAGTGAGAGAGTTACGGTTTCATAGAAATTATCCACCGATATATATACACACAGAAAAATGAAAAATCGAAACTTGTCAAGAGACGTGCCATCTTTGTGACAATAAACGTTTAACGAGTACATTGACAAATTTGCACAAAATTACGCAAAATTTTAAACAATCAAAACACTACCTGACAATCCCATCTAGTCATGAGACACAAAAGTCGTTTTATTTTACCAAGTATCTTTAATGTGTTTCGTCTGATGATCCGTTTTGGCTCTAAAACTTGTCAGATGACTAACTTTCCAGGTACAGTTTTCATTTTCCTCAAATTTGACCAGGTTAGTCAGATGAGAGAATAAAAAAAAATATATTCCTATTTTGTCAATTGACTAAGAAAAATTTGTTTGGCTAGTCCAAAAGCTCAGCATTATTTTTTTTTTTTTTTCCTTTAATTTTTTTTTATTTGTTTATTTATTTTTTGTCTCCTTCTGACAACTTGAGTTAGTCAACCGAAATCGAAAAATAAAGAATAAACTCATCGCATTTGGCGGGATAGTGCAATTGCCGTTGGAGTGACTTTCATTTTAGAAAGAGAACAAGAGGTTTTTGAGTAATCAGAATCAGCGAATCGAGTTTACAGCCAAAAGTAAGTGCTAAATACTTTATTTTATTGTAAGCTTTGTTAGAATAGTAAATTGTAAATTTGTAGAATTCTAAAGCTTCGGCAATCTTCTAACAATATGAATCGTATTTAGAATTTGTTCTAATTTATAAAGTTGTTTAAAATGTATAAAATTTAAAACACGTTATTTTAAATCTAGTTTTACGTATCGTTGTATTATAAAAAAATAAGTATATTTAATTTGTCTAAGCTATAGTTGTTTACATACACTTTTAACATTAAGCTCATATTAATATTTTTGTACATAGAATAGTAATGATTTATTTTTCCCTAAAGATGGTTCAGAAGGTATTTGGATTTCCAAAGGACGTCAATTTAAGAAAGATATAGAAAAATGCTATCCATGGTGATTTTGAAAGAACTCCGAATTTTAAGGTATGTTTTTTAAATTATCGTTTGCAACATTATATCTATCATAGAACAATAAAAAATAATATTAATACTTTTTTTTATATTTAAACTTTTTAATGAGATAAATTAAAAAAATTTAAAGGTTTCTCGTTTATCTGTTATTTTATTTATTTATTTTTTTTTTTAATTCCTGTAATAAATAATTTTTTTAATTTAAATAATTTTGGCAAATGGTTGATAATAGTATGTAATAATAAAAAAAAAGACTTTTTATCATTAAATGTTTGATACCAATTTTTTTTCAAAACAACTTTTAGCAAAAATAATATGAATTTAATATTGCATACTATATTCTGTTCTCAATTTAAAGTCAAATTGTTCTTGTATACAATATTAATTATTAGCGATAAATAATAAATATCTTGGTAAATATATATATATATATTCAACTTCATGTTACTTGTTTCATTCAAATGATTGATGATTGTAATAAAAGGTTGATATTTTTAATTATTATTATTATTTTTTTTTCAATACAAATTTAATCAAAAATAATATGAGTTTAAATTATTAGATACTGTATTCTCGATTCAAAATCAAATTGTTCATGCGCAGCATATTAAGTATTCGTGATAAACAAAGGATATCTTGTTAAAAATATGTACTTAATTTCATGTTATTTGTTTCATTCTTAACACATTTAAATTTAAAAACTATTTGATATTTCAATTTAAACAACATTTTTTTCTTTTAACTATGCTCTATAAATTAAGTAGTCGATTGCAAACATTTAGTCAGGGCCTGATTACCCAAAAGGCTCGGGAAGCACAAGCTTCCCCTCAAAAATTTAACAGGGGGCCTCAAAATGACTAAAAACAGGGTCTTGAATTTTCTATTTTAGATTTTCACACTGAGATTGAATTTTTTCTGAGAAAGTTCACCTAAAGCAAGGTAAAATAACCACTATTTTGGGAAAATTCTATTATTTAACGTCAAAAATTTGAATGTTCTTAATTAATAAGTTATACGATTTTAAAGTTGTGGGTGGAAACCACCTAGATATATGAATGAAAAAATATATATAATATATATATATATATATATATATATACATAAACACACAAAACTTTTTTATCAATTGCATTTTTATATTACAATATGTAATAGGAAAACAAGATTCCCCGAAATCAAAGGGAGCCCCGAAATGATACTAAGCTTCCCCTAGCTTCAAAGCTTAATCGGGCCCTGCATTTAGTTGTATACGCTATTTCCACAATAACTTAAAATTCATTTTGATTTTCTTCTACATGTATAAGAATGAAGTAGTGGATTTTTGAAAATTTTCTTTTTCTGGCTTTTGGTGCATTTACAAATTTGAGATTTCCTTAAACTCGATTAAACCATTGTTAGAAGATGTCTGTCTGTGTATAATCAAAATTTTATGTTTTGGGTGCTGTATCTCACAAAATAATGAACAGAATTGTACAAAAGTTTATATTTGGATGCACTTTCACATAAATTCGTGCTGAATAGCTTTTGGTACATATCATCTAAGAAGTGGCGCTACTATACTGCAATTTTCCACAATTAAGGAAAGACTATATCTTAGCTTCTATTGTGTAGAACGTCACATAACTTAATGTTCAAATAGTCGATTGTGAAAGACTATGTTTATTCAACTTAGGTGCATATCGGTCATCAGGTAATGCCAGTATGTTGCAATTTTCCACATTTAAGAAAATACTGTAACTGAGATTCTGTGATATATAAATGCACTAAACTTGATATGTGCAACAGCCATTATGAACTATTATGCTGATTTAATTTGGACGCATATCGGCCGACAGGTGACGTTGGCATGGTGCAATTTTCTCTGTTTATAGGAGAGCCATACCTCAGCTTCTATGATATGTATGTGCACCGAATTTGATATGTAAGGTGTATGTTATACATCAAAAACTATGCCAAACTAGCTTTTTAAAAACTATGCCGAATCAATTTGGGTGTACATCAGATGACGTACTATTACTCTTTGTAAATTTCCAGATAGTTATAGTATCACAGCATCTATTTGTTAAATTAGTTTGTAAAATCTTTATTTGTGAGAAGCTGTCTTAATTACTTTGTGTATTGTAACAGATATATGGTGCTATTATATTAAATAATAATAGAAGAAAAATTTGTAATGGCTACAGCATATACTAATTTTAGATATAGTGGGTTAAATATATGTTAGTAATTTGCAACAGGTAATTATGAATGATTTACTTATAAATTGTCAAATATAGTTCCCCCCGAAATTTTTTTTAATTCATTAATACGTAACATTTTCCCCCCACTATAGTATCAAGACACGGTAAAGGTGTATAAACTTTATCATTAATGGTATAAATAACTTAAACATTTCCATTTTAACAATAAAACTTTTTTTATAATTTACAACAAGTAATTTAAAATAATTTATTTAAGTGGGCATGAATGTTATAATACTTACAAAACTTTAAATTAACACCATAAAAATAAAATATCTCGCACCAATTGTTTCGGGTCGAAAGAGCACACGACCCTTCGTCAGGCACCCAAAGTAGGCACGAGTACAGCTGTTTATCTTCGATAGCGCATATTCGATCTACCACTGCAATTCACAGCTATCGTACTGCTCACCTTTCAAAATATTTTTTACAATTATAAATCTAAATTTATAGGCATATTTATAACTCTAACTAATTTAAACATTAAACACATGCTAGACATGTATCGGAGAAGCTCCCTATTCGTATCCAGAAAAATAGATCCGTATTTGTATGGATCTGTTTTCTTTTCTTCAACGAAACTAATATGTATCTTTTGTAGAAATTGTATGAAAATTAGAAAAGTATTATAAATCTTTTTTGACTGTTATTAATATTTAAATTAAATAAATACAGTATAACCTCGTATTTACATCCTGGAAATTGAAAAGATTTCGCAATTTACATTTTTTTTTTTTTTTTTTTTTTTAATCTTTATTCTATATTCAATAGAAGAAAGTACTAGATTCGTAAAAATTTTCGACTTCCGTTTTTCGATGAATTTGCACGTATTGAAAGTTCCAGAACACGATTTGACTATTTTTAGAAAATATTAGATATGCCTCTGTGTGTGTGAGAGAGACAAAAATTTTGTGGCGACTGCAACTCTGTAACTACTGCACATTATTGCATATAAATTTATATGTAAATGCACCTTGACATAAATTAGTGCCTATCAACTTTTGGTTCCCATCCATCAAGAAATGGCACTGCTATACAGCGATTTCTAGAGACCATGACCATATATTAGGAAACTATATTATACAGGATCTCAAGCGATTTCAACAATTTAAGGGAATGCTATGTCTCATAAACTACTGCAGAGAATTGCATATAAATTCATATGTAGATGCACCTTGACATAACCTAGTCCTTATCAGCTTTTTATGTCAATTTCTCAAAAGATGGCGCTGCTATACAGTGATTTTCACAATTCAAAGGAAGGCTATATCTCAGGAACTACTACACATAAATTTATATGTAGATCTACCTCGAGATAAATTATTGTCCATCCACTTTTGGTATCAATAATTCAATAGGTGACGGTGCTATATATCGATTTCCATAATTTAAGGAAAAGAGATATCTCAAGTTCTATTGCGTATAATAATAATAATAATAATAATAAATGATATGTGAAAAGAACATTATCAGACATTATGCTAATTCAATTTGGATGCATATCGGCCAATAGGTGGCGCTGCTGTAATGCAATTTTCCCCGAGAACGGAAAAGCTATATCTCAACTTCTATGGTGTATAACTGTACAAAATTTGATATATGAGGTAACCATTATAAAAACGCATTTTTTAATGTATTATTTATAAAGAATAAAGCTGTCTTTCTTTGTATTTTCAATGCAATTTTTCTCTAAGATGAAAATCGTCTGCATTCAGTATGGTAGGTAATTTAAATAAATAAGATCTTTAATAAATTATTTGTACTGAACGAATTTGCATTAGAAAATATAAAAAGAAAGTCTTGTGGTGGCTACAACATACTTTTTGTTGTTGTTGTTGTTGTTTTAAATACCTTTATTTTTAATAAAATTCAATCCTCGCTTTTATGTGAACGAAATTTTGAATTTTTCTCCATTCATACTTGTATATACAGCAAATATAGAGGAAATACTTGTCGTGATTTCATTTAAAGCTATTATGTTGTGACCACCGCAAAAATTTCTTCTATATTTTCCTATAGGAAAATTCATTCGCCCAGTAAAAATGTTTTCTTAAAACTATTATTTATTAAAATTATCTACCATAATGAATGCAGATAATTTCATTTTAGAAAAAACTAACACTAATAATAAGAAAAGAAAGACAGTTTAATTCTCTATAAATAAAGTCTTAATAAATGCTTCTTCATAATGGTTACCTCATATATCATGTTTTGTACAGTTATATGACACAGAAGTTGAGATATAGCCATATCCTGTTCTCAGAGAAAATTGCAGTATAGCAGCGCCACTTATTGGCTGATATGCATCCAAATTGAATCTGCGTAATGTCATATAATGGCTACGTTGATACGTGTCAAGTTTTGTTTGATTATACACAACAGAACCTTAGATACAGCCTTCCCTGAAAACGCGAAAGTCGACGTATAGCAGCACCACCTGTTGAGCAGTTGACAAAAAATATTGGTGGGCACTAACTTACGTCAAAGTTTATCTGCATATAAATTTATCTGCAAATTCGATTAGTAGTTTCTGAGATATAGCCTTTCCTGAATTTGTGAAAATCGCAGTCTAGCAGCGTCACTTGTTGAGCAAATGATACCAAAAGTTGATAGGCACTAACTTAGGCCAAGGTACATCTGCATATAAATTTATATGCAGTTATCTGCAGTAGTTCCTGAGATAATTCCCACAAAATTTTTGTCACACACACACACAGACACATATTTTTCTAAGAATGGTCAAATCGTGTTCTGGAGCCCTCAAAACGTGTAAATCCATTGAAAAGCGGAAGTTGAAAATTTTTAAGATTGCAAAAGTAAAAAGAAATATAAAATAAACACATTTAGGAAACGGATTCCATCAAGGCTGATAATAATAATATTCTTTATTTTATCGTCTTCTCTAGAACAAATAAAAGCAAAGCAGATGTTTAATTGCGAATCATATATATCCGTGCAACCCAAATTATTATAGTAAATAAACATTCCCGTCGAAAAAATGAAATAAATAAAGATACTTTTTTTTTTTTTCAGAATATAAGCATTAAACAATGAACTACTATCTCTGACCTTGAAGCAGATTTTTGCAATCTCGAAGTTCACAACTCACATAAGTGTTTAATCATTATTATTAGTCTTTTTTTTTTTTTTTTTCCCAGATTTTTAACGCAATACAATTAGTAATTACATCTTTTTTTTTTTTTTTTTTTTTTTTTTCTTGTATGTTCAATGGAAGAAAGTATTGGATTCGTAAAAATTTTCGGCTTCCGGATTTCGACGGATTTACAAGTTTTGAAAGGTTAGACCACGATTTGACCATTTTTAGTAAATGTCTGTCTGTCTCCGTCTGTGTGTGTATGTATGCGTGACAAAAATTTTGTGGCAACTGTATCTACGGAACTACTGTTCAGAATTACATATAAATTTATATGTAGATGCACCTTGACCTAAATTAGTGCCTATCAACTTTTGGTGTCAATCGCTCGAAAGGTGGCGCTGCTATGCAGCGATAGCATTTATAATATGGTTGTCAACTTTCAAGTATGCTTAACAATAGTGTTCTAACAGGGATATATTCATTAAAAAAATAATAATTCAATTAAAAGAAATCAATAAAACCAGATTGATTTTTTAAAAAAATCTCGTGCTTGCTTTTCTAAAGTAACTATACGAATTATAAGGTATGGTGTTATATGACAATATATATATATCATCATTACCAATTTCAGCCTCTATCAATCCACTGCAGGATGAAGGCCTCTGCTAGGCGATTCCAAACTGCCCTGTTTTCGCGCACACACATACATATATCTATATATATAAAATCGTTCTTCCTGACTGACTGACTGAGGGAGTGAGTGAGGGGGTGATTCATCATCGCCCAGACCAAACCCCTGGACCTACAAGCATGAAATTTTATGACAATGTTCTTTCTATGACGTAGGCATCCACTAAGAAGTGGTTTTACAAAATTCGCCCCCCGAAGGGGGGGTAAAACGTGATTTCACAAAATCCTTCATATCTCAAACAAAAAAAACAGATATCCGTAAAATTTTTGCTTTAAGATATAGCTAATACAAACGTCTAAAAATCAATTTTTGGAATTTTCGAAATTCGGTCCCCAAGGGGGGCGGGGGGGCAAAACGTGATTTCACATGCGTAAAACGTGATTTCGCATAATCCTATATATCTAAAACAAAAAAATAGATATACATGAAATTTTTGCTCTAAAATATAGCTAATACAAATATCTAAAAACTAATTTCTGGAATTTTAGAAATTCAGCCCCCAGGTGGGGCAGTAAGGAGGGGGGCTATGAGGCAAAAACAAATAGAAATACAGTTAGGCCGTTCAAAATTGGTACAGATAGGTTTTAAAGGCCTACAAGTCGAATGAGGATATTTTCGAAAATGTAAAGTTATTAGGAAGGGCGAGAAGGGGGGAGGGGAGAAAGGGGGGGGGCAAAAAAAATAAAAATAGAGATAGATCGTTTAAAATTGGTACATAGAGGTTTTCGATACTTACAAATCAATTGCGGATATTTTTGAATTTGTAAAATTATTAGGAGGGGAGGGAAGGGGGGGGTGAGGCGGTAAGGGGGGCTATGGGCAAAAACAAATAGAAATACAGTTAGGCCGTTAAAAATTGGTACAGATAGGTTTTAGAGGCCTGAAAGTCGAATGGGGATAATTTCGAAAGTGTAAAGTTATTAGGAAGGCCGGGAAGGGGGGGGGCGGAGAGGGGAAAAAAAATAAAATAGAGTTAGATAATTCAGAATTGGTACATAGAGGTTTTCGATACCTACAAATCGATTGCGGATATTTTCGAATTTTTAAAGTTATTGGGAGGGGCAAAGAAATAAAAATAGAGATAGATCGTTCAAAACTGGTGCATAGAGATTTTTGATACTTACAAATCGATTGCGGATATTTTCGAATTTGTAAATTTATTAGGAGGGGTGGGGAGGTAAGGGGGGCTATGGGCAAAAACAAATAGAAATACAGTTAGGCCGTTCAAAATTGGTACAGATAGGTTTTTGATACTTACAAATCGATTGCGGATATTTTCGAAATTGTAAAATTATTAGGATAGCCGGGAGGGGGGGGGCGAAGGGGGAAAATAACAGAAATAAGAGTTGGAGTATTTTGGGAATTTTTTCCGAAGGCAGTGAGAACACGGTGCGACATTTTTCCTACTCAGATTTTGTTTCTCTCTCTTTTTTTTTTTTCACGTGATAAAAATTAATGCAATTTTGAGAATTCAGTAATTATAGTGATTCATTTAAAAATAGGGACCAGCGAAGCGGGCGTTGCCTGCTAGTATATATATAATAATTTATGCATAGATTAAGAAAGTTTTTGATAGAATATTTCGTCTCCTCATTGATTTATTTGATTTCCAATGAAGCCATCTATGATATATGCAACTTCTTAATTGAATGCAACCTATGCAATGAGGTGAAATTTACACCTCATATAGCGTATTTCTTAGTAATGTCCTGATGTCTTTTTTTTTTTTTTTTTAAGGTTTGTGAGCTCTATTTTAAACCTGGTGGAATTATACAAACAATAACATATTTTGATGAAAAAGAAGGAAAGTTATATGAAGTCCCAAGAAATAAACCAATTGTTAAAGGTTTTGCTATTCCTACAATTTTCAGTGGCTTGCCATCATGGAGAGCTATTATGCATAAAAAAATTACGTTTTATTACCTAATTATATTTGTGCTTTTATATTATTATTATGACTAATTTTTATGTAAATTATGGAGCAATCTTCTTCATGAATATGAAACATTTATAATTTTCAATAAAATTATTTTTATCTTGATTTTTGTCTTTTATGTATTATTTCAATTACACAGTTTCAATGAAGGAGAAATCTTATTTAAATAAATTCTTGATTATGTTATCAGGTAAGTGAGAGTTATTTTGGATGATCAAATACTTATAAATTATTGTTAAGTATTAAAATTTCTCTGGGCATAAAATTTACAGAGATGATTAAAAATAAAAATTCTTATTATATATGTTAAAGTGTTTTTAATGCAAATTTTATGTCCACCCTCACCTTGAAAAAAAAAAAGTATATCATTAATATTTATGATTTTAAAACTTTAAATAACCTGAAATTTGGAGTTCGATGTTATTTATAGTTTAGTACATTGTATCGTCTATACTGTACATATTGTTTATATTGTCTGTATCAATTGTTAAAGCACATTGTATCGTCGTACTTATCTGTAATTTTAATCAGGTGGAAAAAATCCATTATTTAAAAAAATATATATATATATTCAGGTGGCTTAAATATTAAAAAAAAAGGAACTTAAAAAAAAAAAGTTTACATTTTTTTTTGTAACCACAGCGTATAAACCGAAAGCACCGATGAGATAAAATATATATATTTCTAAATCCATATATGAGGATGTGCATAAAAAGTGGACTAAATCATGTGGCGCCACAATCCTCTTGGAATGCCTTGATAAAAAAGTGTTGGATAAATGCGTGCGTTAATGATAAATAAATATAGGGAAGAATGATTAAACTAGCAAATTCTTTGTTTCAGTAGTTTGTTAAATTTCCAGTATTCATAACTGCTAACTTTTTTAATTGATTCTGGAATGTTGTTAGTATATCGCCCTATATTCGCCCATATACTTTGAGGAGTAATTGTCTTCATATTTAATTGTAATTACATGCTAAAGAAAATTATTCTATTAAGAATGTGGTATGAAGAAAAGGGCAAATGTTAACAACATTTCGGAATAAATTGAAAAAGTTGGCAGCTATGAGTATTTTATTCCAGTTGATGGACAAGTAATATTTTTCAGAAAAGTTTTTAAATGTTTTTTCAAGGTTGAACACCTTAAAAGAGGGGGGGGGGGGAATTAAACAATTACAAAAGTAAAGAGGTTAAGACTAATAACAATGCTTTTGCAAAAACCTCTGCAGACAAATATGAACCTCTTATTCCTCATAAAATATGAAGGATTTTAACCAATTAAATTTTTTATTAATCTGCATACTTGCCAACTCTACTGTGTTTACCAGTAGACTACTGTTTTTTGGTTATTTCTACTGGCCTACTGTTTTTTGTTAAAAATTTACTATTTTTAGGAACTTACAAGAAAAATGTAAAATTGAACAATTTTCTTGTAAAATATATAGACGGAAAATAAGCAGAGAATAAATATAATAATGAAATGAGATTTATTAAATGTATGTATAAAAATTACAATACTGATTTTAATTATCTCAAAATATACCTAAATTTTAGGGGGGTTTTACTTTCATCACCCTACTACCATTGGTAATGGAAGTATTGTATTCGGTCCAAAAATTCGATATCGATATTTCACCTGATTTACACGTTTTACGGTCACCTGAGTCCAAAAATGTGGTTTTTGGCAATTGGTCAGTGTGTGTGTGTGTATGTGTGGAATCTTCTGGCTATCATATCTCCGAAACTAATAAAGATAAAACTACAAAACTTCAGAATCGAGACAGGTCTGGTGTACAGATGAATTTTCCAAATGTTGGTAAAAATTGAAAAACCGGAAGTGGGACATCGGAAACTAGAAGTGGGACCGTAAATCCGTATTTCAAAAACGGCTCTATCGATTTTTTTCAAATTTGCTATATAAACATTCTATTAGATGTCCTTTCGAATGATATAGTTGGTTTAGGATAATTGAAAGGAGTATAAATAGCTCAATTTCAGGTCTCGCAAGCGCATTCCTTTAAAAACGGCTGCACGGAATTTTTTGAAACTCGCCATATTAACTCCCTTTTAAATATCCTTTTGTATGTAATTATTGTTTGCCAGTCAATAATTGCGTTTTGATAAAAGTTGTTATCTAAAAAACGGCTCTAACGATTTTCTTGAAAATTGTTACATATAAATCAATTTTAGATATCCTTTCTCATGCATTACGTGGTTATTACAGGAAAATTAACAGTTATCTTGCTTAGGTAGGCCAGTTTCAGATCTCGGAAATTGGTGTTTCAAAAAAATAACTACCTATATATATATACTACTATATATATATATATATATATATATATATTTTTTTTTTTTTTTTTTTTTTAACCTCGCTATATGTAAGCTTCGTTTCATATGTCTTTACATGTGTATAAAATTTTTCTTACTGGAAAAATTTTAGGTTTCTACTTCTTTAAGTCACTTTTATATCTTGTGATCACTTTATCTAAAAAAAAAAATCTGGTGTGAAACAACCACACGACTTCCACTACCCACTATTACACGTATTATATGCATGTTTTAGAAATAATGTGGTCAGCGAAGACATAAAATTGACCTAGCGAAGTATACACAAAAGAAATTTCCTGTAGGAGAAAGCTAATATATATATGTATGTGTGTGTGTGTAAAACAGAATTTACATAGCGAGTTAAAAAATAATAGAGTTATTTTTTCAAACACCAATTTCCGAGATCTAAAACTGACCTACCTAATCAGGATCACTGTCATTTTTCCTGTAATAACCATGTAATACATGAGAAAGAATATCTAAAATGGATTTATGTAACAATTTCAAAGAAAATCGTTAGAGCCATTTTTGAGATACCAACTTTTACCAAAACTTAGCATACTGAGTTGTTGACTGCAAAACAATAATTACATACAAAAGCATATATAAAAGAGATTGAATATGGCGAGTTTGAAGATATTCAGTACAGCCGTTTTTAAAGGAGACCTGAAATTAAGCTATTTATATAGGGCGCCTATCAATTTTCCTGAACTAACCAACTATATCATTCGAAAGGACATCTAATAGAGTGTTTATATGGCAATTTTGAAGAAAATCGTTGGAGGCATTTTTCAGATACTGACTTACGTTCCCAATTCCGGTTTCCGATGTCTCACTTCCGGATTTCCAATTTTCACCAAAATTTAGAAAATTCATCTGTACACCAAACCTGCCTCAATTCTGAAGTTTCGTAGTTCTATCTTTATTAGTTTAGGAGATATGATAACCAGAAAATTTCACACATACATACACCACTGACCAATTGCCAAAAACTACTGTTTTGGACTCAGGAGACCTTAAAACGTGTAAATCAAGTGAAAACTCGAATTTGAATTTTTAGATCGAATACAATATTTCCATTACCTACGGTAGTCTGGTAATAGAAGTATACCTGGGATCTGTTGACTAACTTTCTTAATCAAGTGTAAAATATGACTAACTTGCCTTGTCTGGCAACTGCGGTTGTTGACTAACCTTCCTGGTCAGATAATTATGATTGTCGACTAGCCTTCTTTGTCTGATAATATTAACCTTCCTAGTCTGGAATAGTGTTTTGGTGACTAGTTCAGCAAGTACACTTTTCAGTTTTTTGACTAGTTCAGCAAGTGCACTTTTCAGTTTTGGAGACTAGTTCAGCTAGTACACTTTTCAGTTTTGGTGACTAGTTCAGCCAGTACACTTTTCAGTTTCGGTGACTAGTTCAGCCAGTACACTTTTCAGTTTTGGTGACTAGTTCAGCAAGTACACTTTTCAGTTTTGGTGACTAGTTCAGCAAGTACACTTTTTAGTTTTTGAGACTAGTTCAACAGGTACACTTTTCAGATTTGGTGACTAGTTCAGCAAGTACACTTTTTGGCTAGTCAGCAATTTTGGTTAGTCAATTCTGTATTGTCAGTTGAGCATTTTGTCAGGTCACTGTGACCAACTTATTTTTCTGTGTGTATATATGCTTGTTTATTTATTCAGTTTTAAATTCCAATCCATACAGTCGGCAGCAAAATTACTGAAGCACTAGTAATAATTCCTACTTAAAAGATGAGATCTTAATAGTGTTTTGTTAAGTAAATATTTGCCGAGTCGTGATCTTAGTCTTATGCTGCTTATAAAAAAGTAAGTTGATGATGAAAATTAACGATCAAAATAAAAAATGAATCAAAAATGTGGATGTGTGCTTCAATAATTTTGCTACTGACTGTAGCGGGGCCACTTGAAATCAAGCTACCACTTGAAAATTTATTATCTAGATAATTTTTGAAACACAGAACCCATTTAAACGAAAGTTGGACAGTGAACTTACAGTCGGCAGCAAAATTTTTAAAGCACTAGCAATAATTCATAAGTAAAAAAAAGTACACTTAATACTGCTTTGTTAAAGAAATCCTCACTTAATCACTAAGAGCATGACTCGACAAGGATTTATTTAACAAAGCAATATTAGGTGTACTTTATGACTTCTGCCTGAAAATTTTTCATTACAACAATTTTGGAAATACTGAACTGTTTTGTGCAAAAGTTCGACAGTGAATTTATTTTGAATTAATAAAGTGAGCAACTTGCTCTGCCATTTTATTTCCAGATGAAGGCCCCTTAAAATTAGGCTGCTAGTTGAAAATTTTTTATGACAATAACTAAAGTTGCACAGAATATTTGATATTCGACAGGTGACACTGAATATTCAGTTTAACTGAATATGTTGATATTAGACAACTTAATAGTCGAGTTAAATTTTAAATTAAATTAAAATATTAATTTGGTAAAAATATTTTAAATATTCGGAAGAATACCGAATATTCTATTTTCATTATTCAGCAAAAATCACTATTCGGTGTAACTAACTTTTGAAACAATACTTTGAAATACTGAATTTATTCGAATCAAAGTCAAACAGTAAACTTATCTTACAAACATCTTGAATTAGTTTAATGAGCAACTTGCTCCTGCTATTTTTTTTTTTCCAAATGGCGATAACTTGAAAATTTGTCAGTATAATAACTTTTGAAAAACGTTTGAGCTTCATTAATAAATAGTACCACAGAACTAGTGTTTTGAAATAATAAGTACAAAACTTTGGACTAACATCATAAAATGCAAAAAACTCGAGAGTCTCTTTTTATGGTATTTATCCAAAGTTTTGTATTTATTACAATCGAACCTCGCCTCGTTAATATGAACACGCTTCACGTGAATTACTTTTAACATGAACTCTTTGCCCCCCCCCCCTCCTTCTATTTCTGTATGGAATATTTCTCTTTACGTAAATCTAAAAATATCTAATTTTTACATAGTTAATACATAGTTATCATATCCAGGGATAGTATCCAGGGTGTTTCACGTTTGATAGTTTTTGAATGTTTAAAAAGCATGTCAAACCGTCAAAGACCCATATTTTTACTTATAATTTAATACGTAAAAATCTTGATTTTATAAATAAAATATATTATGTATGTTTATGAATACAGTTAACTCTTTCAAATTTGCAAGACCTTTAATCCATAATTCACTTTTGGATTAAAAATGAAATTTACTATAGCAAAATCAGTAGAAGTTACCTTTTTCATTTCATTCTTTTATGGAAAATTACTTCCCTTGAACCATATCTAACAATGTAATTTTTAATTTATAAATGCATTTGATAAGATTGTTAGTATTACTATGAAGACTAAAAACTAAAAAGAATATTGTTAGTATTACTATGAAGACTAAAAACTAAAAAGAATATTTGATACTTTGCAATCACAGTCGATGATTTTATTACAGCACATTTAAAAAAAATTTGGAAAAATCAAAATAATATTACTTCAGAACAAGAAATTACATTTTTATATAAGTGTAAAGTATTTAAAAATAAACAATTGCTTCAATGTTTAAAATAAATAATAATGGGGGAAAAAAAATCTAATATTAATTAATGAATAAATAGTGTGTAAGTGACAGACTGTGTATTAAAAATAGTACATGGTTAACAATTTAGAATGCCGACTTATTTTTGAATAAAATCCACATTTTCTATAAATAATACATCTTAATTGTCAAACTTATTTGCATTACTATGACATTTATTTCTTGGATTAATAAAAACTCAATTTATATCGGCAAAAAACAAATACATAAATAAAAACAAAAAATGACTTATAAAATTTGTAAACATTAGGTCTCAAGATCTGTGAAAAAGGGAATTTTGCATTGTAAAAGATCTGGATTAAAAAAAAAAAAAAAAAGTTTAAACCTGTTTTTTTTTTTTTTTTTTAAGTATATATCTTTATTATACATATTTGTAAAATAAAATTCCCACTTTGAGTAATAGTTAATGCTCAAAAACAAAATTTTATTTGTCTAAAAATAATTACAACTAATAATAATAAGGAATGACATTTTTCAGGATTTCATTGTACATTTTTATTCTTTCTTTATTCTTTTCTTTTTTGTAATGAAGTACGTTGCAAGTAATAAATCTTGTGCTTTGTAAAATTTAAATTTGTACTTTCTGATATGAAGTTTTGTTACATAATCTAATTAAAATCTAATTTTATATATCCATTTTAGTGAAAACTATCAGTTTTTTTTTTTTTTCTTTTATAGGTGAACAATAAAGCATATATTTCTTTCTGTAATATAAAAATTTTGCCATCTGAAATCTTTTATTTTGTGCTTAATGTTTATTTTTTGCATAACACCTTTTTTTTTTTTTCTCGATCTTAACTTTAAATAAAATACTGTTTTGCTATCTATAATTTTAAAAATTTTAATTGATTATGGACAATGGAAAGAAAAAAAAGAATAAAGAGATAGCTAGATACAATTGCAGGGGGAATTGTGATACTATTTAAAAAGAAGAAAAAAAAAAAAAAACTGAGAATTATTGTAGGATTGTTTCAGCGACGTTAAAATAATTCTTAAAAAAAAAAAAAAAAAAAAAAAAAAAAGAAAGAAAGAAAGAAAGAAAAAGGAGGTCTAAACTAAATTTTTTATAATTATACATATTGCAAGTTCTGTAATAAGTTAAAATATAAAGAAATTCATATTTAAACGTGGCACAGTCAATTTGATAAAATTTATCAATGCATTAGGCTAAAATTTACATGCATATGGTAATGTAAATAGGATTTTTTAGTTAACTGTTATACTATATAAGAATATAATTTTCTCAACTGACAACTTTTAAAAAAGTTAAATTACTTACAAAATGTTTGATGCAATTTTACATTTCCTACACTTATTACAAGTACACAGCGGGGAAAAAAATAAAATAAGAACAAGCATTTTTCAAACATATATATGTGTAAATACAGTTTATAACTTATTAATAAAGGAAAAACAAAAACATTAGAATAATAAATTAATAACGATCAAATCAGAACTAAATATGTTTTTATTCTTCAATAATTTGAAGAAAAAAAAAAAAAAATCGCCTTTTTATTTTAAGTATAAAGTTTTACCAAGAATAATATTAGGGTGTTTGTTTCAAGTTTTGTACAGTCGGGAAAAAAAAAAAAAAAAAAAAAAAAAAAACGCAACACCCGCTGTAATTTCGTTATTTATTCACGCAGGGACATCTAATAGACATAATTCAACAGGAAATTAAATGCACTTTCTGAAAATGCCGTCGAAGTTTGAATTAGGAGTCATCTACATATTGAAATGAACGCCAAATTTGTTCAATAGCAACACCCAATTTTAACTTCATATTCGAATTTCTGAGAGTCTGGCAGTGCGGAAAAGTATAGTGTTTGTTTACTTTATCTTTAGCATTTATAGAGTTATAATCGAAAATGTGTTAGGGGGTTATCTCTAAATGTAGAAAAATAAAATTAAGATCCTATAAGAAATGGACAAAATTTTAATGTCTTACACCGGAAATCTTTCGGGAAAAAATAATTATATAAATTAATAAAAATATTACGTTTTTCCAGTTTCTTAATTAACTAGAACTCAGTTTTTTTTATTTGTATATACTTCAGTACTTTTTTAGATAATTTTAGGTCTATTTAAATACATTACAATAGCGATTGGTCCAGACAGTACTCTTTGAAAAAAGTGCAATATTTTTCAAGTAAAACTGTCTATTATGGCTGTACTGATCACCGACAAAGCTTAAATTTTCTTTTGTAGGTATAACATAATATACGAAATGAAATAATATAGATAGATAGATATACAACAACGCATAAACTAAATATTTTCGGATAAATTATTGTAAATGTTCATAAAGTAAATATTAAACAATTTTAATCGCACTTACCAGTTTTGGGTCAGTTCAACTCTTTGGAACTGTACGATTCGTTTTATAATTTCTATGAAAATATAATTTCTTAATTAAACCTTTCGCGACTGCTGACATAGATTCACGCATTTAAAAATCTGTAACTCTGTCAGTGGGCGTTTCTTTCGTAATTTGTGTGTTACTTATTTCTTAAGTGTATACTAGGGTGGTTCGAAAAAATCAATTTTTTTATTTCGGAATCGCGTTATCTCTCAAAAGTTGTAGTTTGGTATCCTCAGTTGCGGAAAAATAACAAAAAAATTCTAAGTTGACATCTTCAGTTCGCGCACGAGGCTGAAAGTTTGAAAAAATGTGTTAAAATTTGAAATTTTCAAAAAATAATAAAATTAGTTTTTTGTAATTTTTTATAATGCAACAGCCATAAATTGTTAGTATATAGCGTAGTTTCCACCTAAAAATTTTATTATAACTTTTAGATGACATATTCTGTTCGCGCATGAGGCTTAAACTTTAAAAAAAAAATGTCAAAAACTGAACACGAACAGTAACTGTCCGGCAAGCACAAAGTTGGCGCCGCGCCGTCGCATTCTTTTTCCATTGGCAACTTGTCTAGGCACATTGAGGAAAAATTCTGTAACTGACATCTAGAATCTAAATTGTAGCTCTATAAAAAATAGTTCCATGTCATCCTTATAAATTCTAGTCCCCTTAAAAACCGAGTTCTAGAAGTGCGTATTAGAATTCTAGAGCATTCGCCTATATTCTCGAGGGCAAAGTTATTAAAAATCTCTGCAATTAAATGAGACTACAAGAGGCGGGTTTCAGCAACTATAATCTTGGTGTATGACCTAATTCTAGGAAATCAAGTGCGAATTTCTCGCAATGAAAAAAATTCGGAATATTCAGAATATTGTTTCACCATCTAGAAATGTGTAAATAAGAAATTCTTGACCATTTCGTCTATTCACTTTTACCTTATGCTCATAGTTTCTCAGGACAAATTGGCAAGAAGTTGACTGACTGTGAAAAACGCTCTGTTGCTAATTTTGAAACGACTAATACTGAGGAGATAAATGTGACCAAAACTGACTTAAACAAGGACCAACAGTATTTACTTAATATTTATCGAGCAGTCAAGACAGAAGAGTGTGCGCCAGATCTCGATGTGAAAGATTCTGGGCCTCTTAATAACTCTAGGTGGTTAATTTGGGCAAATAGGATCTTAAGACTATATATTTCTGAAGTAAAACATTCTGACGAAATTAAACTTTTGGTCAGCTATATTACGAAGATATACGCTCCAGTATTGTTTGGAATTAAAATGCACCCTTCCGTAAAGTTTGGAGTAGTTCACGTGTATAAATTAGTACAGAAGACTTGACAGCTGCCCGAGAGGGTACTTAAAGTAATTGATGCGTATTTTTGTCATTCCGAAAATCTTTTAATTTCAATGGTACTAGATGAGAGAGTGCACGTAAGACAGCTAGCTTTTCGAAGATTGCTAAAAGCAAGAAAACAAGAGTCAAAAGGGAAATCGGTGCGAACTTTTCAACCACCGACCATAAATTTTGCAGCTTCAAATTACATTGAACTTATTTATTGTTCCAAGTGCAAACTTACCCCTCCTCCAATAATGAGCAATGTGTCAATGCAAAGCCTAGAAGAACTTATTAATACTAATGTTCTCCCAGAGTTCGAGCTCATTAAATTTCTTTGCCACACGAAAAGTGTCGAAAGAATTGTAAAGCTCTTAACAGAATCTTGTACTAAAGTGGAGAAGAGAACAGGGATTGTTTCATAAGGACAATTTTGCTCTGAAGGTCAACTATGCCATTATTTGACTATAAATCTCAATTTAAAACAATGCTCAACACATCTGAGGAATCTTAAAGACACAAAAAATAGGTAAAATCTATATATCATTCTGTAATTAGCTAGGACATGCAATGTTATTATATACATATAAATGTGTGTGTGTAACTATACTTGTACGTATAATACTGTAATAAAAGGTTATATTCAACACATTTAAAATTTTTAAAATACTTTTGAAACGTAAATATGCCATGTATGTATTATTGTATATTAAACAGGTAAATTTCAAATTTTAGAAGATTTTAGCCCAATTTAAGGCTTATGCGTGAACTAAAGATATAATGTAAAAGCTATAAAATATTTTTTTAGGTTCAAACTACGCTATATACTGACAATTTATGGCTGTTGTATTATAAAAAATTACAAAAAAACTAATTTTATTATTTTTTGAAAATTTCAAATTTTAACATATTTTTTCAAACTTTCAGCCTCATGCGCGAACTGAAGATGTCAACTTAGAATTTTTTTGTTATTTTTTCCCAACTGAGGATACCAAACTACAACTTTTGAGAGGTAACGCGATTCCGAAATAAAAAAATCGATTTTTTCGAACCACCCTAGTGTATACCCATTGTTCATATTTTTGCAATAAAATATACCATGGATAGAAATATATTGATTAGAAAGATTATAATTATAATGTATATCCATTTGTAATATAATTGTGAATACAGAAAATTAGTTCTGAAATATTAAGCCTATTTTTCTATTTAAAACAGTAAACCCCGCCTATTTATTTAATTTTTTTCTTCTTGTGTTCGTTTAAAAGATTCAAAATTTATCACCAGTAATCGATGAAGTAAATACCACCTGTACATATTTTTGTCAAGATAAAATAAGGGGTTTAACACGAATACTCGATGTCACATTTACTTTTCATTTCATTTCTTGTTTTGTTTTGAAGAACGATGAAGGCGGGCTTGTCTTCCTAGAAAACAGGAATTCTTGATGATTAATGACAAAAAATCATCATTTTTGTTTCATTTCATTGCGTTTGGCGTTGTTGTTATATAAGTTGACCCTTAAGTAAAAAATAAAAATAATTTTAATTTTCATTGTTATTTTTTAAGATTTGATTCGTTATCTCATGCAAAACTTTATAAGAGACGGCCCCCTTAACCACTCAAAAAGAAAGATTTATTTATATCTCGAAAAGAAATAACTGTAATGAGCTGCAAATTTGCACACCCATATTTTTCACCATTAGGACTCATTGTATGTAAAAATTAATATAGGTCATAATTCATAATTTTTATAAATATGAATTTATTAATATTTTTCAGAATTAAAAATATTTTTCAGAATCAAAAGTAATGATGGATTATGGTTGGGTTTCTTCACTGTATCTTGTAAAAAATAATTATATCGATCAAGATATTTTTTGTGAAGATATTAATAAAAGTTTGAAATATGAATTTAACATTAGCACCTTCAAACTTTGAACGCTTATAACTCTGTGAAAAAATAAGTAAAATATACAATCAATATACTTTTTCGCGTTGTCGCGATCCCAGGAATTCAAATAGGAAATAAAAATGGGGCATTACCATTGAAAAAAATCAAAGTTGGTGCGCATTTTAATATGTAGATGACCCCCAATTCAAAATTTCACTTCATTTTCTGAAACTACTCACAATTCCCCGTCGAATGATACCTATCACATTTTTCTACATCGATTAACAAAGAAGTTACGTTGAGTGTTGCGTTTTTTTTCCCCCGACTGTACTTATTATTTCAAGGTGTAACATTTTACAAATACAGAAAATAGATATTAATACAGCAAAAGTAAGTTGTTATTTTGTCACAATGTATATAGATGTTTTCCATTAGTTTTTCATAGACTCCAATGAAATTAAAAAAAAAAAAAAAAAAAAAAAAAAAAAAAATTCAAATGATAAGACAGAATAACAAAAACAACAACGCAACACAAATAGAGACGAAAAAGCAATACAAACTTAAATATAGGCTCAGAAGCAGCTAGTGAAAGTTGAGAGAGCAGCAGTCTGAACAATAAGTGAGATAAAAAAGAAATACAGTTAATTTAATTTCAATAGCAAAATTTTGTAGAACATAAAACTTTCTTATATTTGATTACAACAACCGCATTAATAAAGTGGTGGAATACAGGTGCAGTTTTAGCTCAAGTATTTACGTAAACTGGATTAGTTCAATTTTCATTCAATTTATGTGCCTAATCTGACGTCCTTATTTTCTACTTTTTTCGTAGATACGACTGGGGAAAGTATACTTTAAGCTGCCCCTTGGCGAAATTTTTGAAAATCGCCAAGTTGGCGTCGTTCCGCATCGTGTTTCGGATTGTAACCCTCAACCGGCGGCGTTCAATGTTTGTTCGATTTAATATTACACTAGAGCTGCGAACGGCCCCAAGAAAGCGAGCGTTTCGGCGATCAAACAAAACAACGAAATCTGTCGGGAAAAAAAGCAATTTGATCAAAAACAATACATAAAACACAAAGAAAATAATCATAAAATAAAATTTAAGAAAATAATAATTACTTCTAGTAGTAGTATTCTAGTAAAGCATAATAATTATCCTCTCACTTCACTACCATTATTATTTTACTATTTACAATAATTTAACAGCGTTAAAACACAACATTTTATATATTTTTAAATCATAAACAAATTATCAACATTACTTTCGTTGTTCTAAAATTCTACTGTTGCCGCACAATCTTAACAAACTTAAGCTGAAACATAAACAATGATAGGATTAATCGATGTGATCGAAGCCACAGTAAATTATGAAATATCTACTAAAATAACCAAAAATAAATTTAAAAAACTGGTATAATGTGGCAACCACATTCTTCAATATAATTTTACACTTCAATACAAACAATTTATTAAATTATCAAATTATTTTCCATTCTAAAGGCAAACGATTTTTATCAGACAGTATTATATTATCACTAAATGGAGAAAGATGTCAATTTTTGCAAATCAAAAGAAATGAGATTTTTTTTTTTTTTTTTTTTTAATTTTTTTTTTTTGTATTATTATTTTTTTTTTCATTAAAAGAAAAAAAATTGAATATCACAATATAAATAATCAAAAATATTAATCAAACGTCTGAACACTTCACGTAGATGAAAACTAAAAAAAAAAAAAAAAAAAAAAAAAAAAAAAAAAAATCACTAAATACTCCAATTAGGAAATGCATGAATCTGAAAAATATAAAAACTGAAACTGCAGCAACCTGCATCGCACATGTCTGTACGCTCCGCGTACAAGAAATCAAAAAAAAAAAAAAAAAAAAAAAAAACACTGGATACCCCTATCAGAATATGCATCAAGCTGAAAACGCACATATCTCGGCTCCGCGGCAATCGCTATCACGCACGTACGCACATAACTCGGCTAAGCGGCAATCACTATCACGCACGTTAAAAAAAAAAAAAAAAAAAAAAAACACAAAAAAAAAAAAAACATCACTGGACACCCCTACCTTGCTGTGCATGAATCCAAAAACGCACATAACTCGGCTCCGCGGCAATCGCTATCACGCACGTAAAAAAAAAAAAAAAAAAAAAAAAAATCACTGGACACCCCTACCGCGCTATGCATGAATCCGAAAACGCAATTAACTCGGCTCCGCGGCAATCACTATCACGCACGTTAAAGAAAAAAAAAAAAAAAAAACATCACTGGGCACCCCTATCTGTTTTGCGGAAATTTCGCCCCCAGCATTTCGCCCCTGGGAAATCTCACACCCCGGAAATTTTGCCCCCAGCGACTCGCCCCCGAGTTGTGTAAAATAGATATGTAATGACAAATAAAGATATAAATATACATGTAATAATTCTCGATATATTTCTATTTAATTCATACTATTTTCCCCTTTAATTTCAATATAAAACATATGAACTAAAATAAGGTTTTCAAATGCAAAAATTGTTCGATTAATTTTTTATCGCTGTTAATTAAATGAAAGTTTAAGTGTGCAGTAATATTATTTATTTATTTATTAAATTTTTACTAATAATTTTATTAATTTATCAAATATTATTTTACTTTGTTTTATTTATTAATCAATTTGATCATTATTGATAAATAAGGAATAAGGACTACAGTTCGAAGAAAATTTTTCTTCCATTACCCTACTGTAGGTAATGGAAGTATTGTATTCGGTTCGAAAATTCAATATCGAGTTTTCACCTGATTCATACATTTTAAGGCCTCCTGAGTCCAGAAAAGTAGTTTATGACAGTTGGGCAGTGTGTGTATATGTATGTATATGGATGAATGTGCGGAATCTTCTGGGTATCATATCTCTGAAGCTAACAAAAATAGAACTACGAAACTTCAGAATTGAGACAGGTCTGGTATACAGATAAATTTTCCAAATTTTGGTGAAAATTGAAAAACCAGAAATGAGACAGCGGAAAACGGAAGTGGGATCGTAAGTCCGTATCTCAAGAACGCCTCTATCAATTTTCTTCAAAGTTGCTATATAAACATTCTATTAGATGACCTTTCAAATAATATAGTTGGTTAGTTCAAGTAAATTGATAGGCGTCTTGTAAAAATAGCTCAATTCCAGGCTTCGCATTTGCGTTCCTTTAAAAATGACTGCAGGGTTTTTTTTTTTTTTTTCAAACTCGTTATATTAACTCCTTTTTAAATATCTTTTTGTATGTAATTATTGTTTTCCGGTCAATAATTGAGCATGCCAAGTTTTGGTAAAAGTTGATATCTCAAAAGCAGCTCTAACGATTTTCTTGAAATTTAGAGTAAATTACACTTATTAGAGGAAAATTAACAATCATCCTACTTAAGTAGGTCAGTTTTAGATCTCCGATATTGGTATTAAAAAAAATGAGTCTACCATTTTTACTTCCTACTACAAAGTATAAGGAACTTCAGTATCGAAGGTGTGGCGGTGTTTGGTCCTCGTTAATCTGTGCTGCACCGTCAAGTGTCGATGGGGTCGTTTAGCAGTCATCGGGCTACCAACGCGGGGTACCATCCCCCGTGGTGGATGGAAATTGCGATGGTCCCTCTTTCTCTTCTCCATTCTTCCTCCCTGTGCATAATAATTTCCCTCCCAATTAGGTGTATTTAGGCCTTGCCACTCCAAAAACTTCTAAATTTCCGCTACGCCCCCCCCCCCCCAAAAAAAAAAAAAAAACTATCACCCCCAGTGGCTTTACGTATTCAAAATACTTTTTCTTTTTTTAATGATCTCATTGTTCCTAACTCGTTCAGCTTCTCTTTCTTAAGTGTTGTCCCCTTCCCCTTTTCAAATGACCGCCACTTTATGTTTCAATTATTGTGTACTACTACCTTTAGCGAATCCCCCAGCGGCATTTTTTCCCCTCTTTCCCTGCTTAAATTCCAAATTGTTTTAATTTTTGTTGATCTCCGGTTTTTTCGGCTTTCAGCTAGTAAGTGCACTTATTCCAAATTGCATAACATCCAGGAGCGTGCTCTGCGTTTCCACCGTGGCTATCTTGGAGGGTGTGCTGTAGAAATCGAACTATGTATCCAAAGCAGTAGTCGATACCCTGCAATTCCTAAGCTTTGGCGTTCTAGTTACATTGCTGCCCAGCAGCTTCCGTTCGGTGATCTGGCGATTTATTCGCTTCGGCGGACGGCATCCAACCCGTTAAGCTTGCCCGAGCCCAGGCAGGCAGGGGCCGTCCAAAGGTTTCAAAGGAAGTATAGTAATCCCGATATGCAAAACTGATTTTGTATTCTGCATTGCTCAAAAAATGAATGTTCGTAGAATGTTGCAAATTTATATGTGTAATTGTTATAATGTCTAGTTGTACACTTGCAACTTTGGTTTTAATACGAGTTCCCGTTTCAGAGATATCAACGATTTTACACGAATTTTCGTGACGTCTGTATGTAAGTACGTGTGTGTGTGGGTATGTATATCGCATAATTCAAAAACTGTTAGACGTAGAACGTTGAAAATTTGTATATAAGTTTGCTATAACATCTAGTTGTGGTCCTCTATTTTTGGTTTGTCTGTGTTTTTCCGTTTTGGAGATACTTAGGAAAATTATGTTCATAATGACCAAAAATACAAATATTTTGGCCATTATATATGACTTACCATCATAGAGATTTCAGAAAAACGCTAATGATAGAGCCAGCAATGATATTGTTATGAAACTTGAAGACTTTTTGTGCGTAGAAAGTTATGCTTAAAGACACAAGCAGGTTCCAATCAATGAACGCATTTTTTTAATGAATATTTAGGTCGTCGATAGAGCCTGTAATGTATCTCGCATATCTCAAAAACGCTTCGACGTAGACCGTTGCAAATTGGTATATGGGTTTCTTATAACATCTAGTTGTGCACCTCCCTTTTTGGACTTTATATAATTTTTCGTTTTGGAGATATTTAGGACAATTATATTCATAATAAACAAGAATACAAATGTTTTGGTCATTAAATATGGCCTACCATCATAGAGATTTCAAAAGAAGCTAATGGTAGAGCTAGTGATGATATTATTATGAAAGTTGAGGACATTTTTGTGTGGATAAAGTAATATGTAAAGACATAAGCAGGTTCTTGTCGACGAATGCACTTTATTTAATGAGTATTCAGCACGTAGATAGTAATTTTATTGTTTGGAAAGTTTTCGACATTTCAGCATTTCGAAATTGATTCTTTAAGACAGAAATATGTTTTAGTCGACGAATGGATTTTTTGCATGAATATTCAGCCCATAGATAAAGCCTGTAATGATATTGATAAAAGACGAATTGTTTACGAATTACTAAACAAACGAAAACATATATTTAGTAAGCGAGCATTATTTATTTTGGCTTAATGCAGTTTAATTAAATATATGCTCCATTACTAATAAATAGTGTAAAATAATAAATGAAAACCCATAATAAAACTTTCTATACTCTGTTAGAGTTAACAGTTACTTTTAAAATGTACTATATTCGCAAACAACTTCAGTTTCGATTCTCAGTTGAGGGTGCCTAAACCCTTTGAGGAGCAGATTTGGTTGGTTAGTTTTTTGAGTTGCACTAGGGGCTGCGCAATGTGTAATTGACGACGGTCTGGGACTCACCCTAAAGAGTTGACGTCGACTGCCACCACGTTCCAGAGATTCATGCATTTGACATCTACTATCCGTAGTGTGAGGGAGCGGGGGGGGGAGCAGTTAGGGACCCCTGTTGACCTTCGGGTCTTTCTCAGGTGCTCCCTGCCTCCTCAGGGATAACACTTTTCAAGTTGTCCTTCTTTTTATGGTTTAGTTATTTATGCATTTCTCCTTCTTTTTAGTTTATCCTTCTTGTGTTCTTTGTCTTCCGTGTTGTGTAGAGCTTGAAATGGAGAAAAAAAATGGTCCGAAGACATGACATCACAATTTTGACCCATACGGATGGGATTGAAGAGCAAAGTAATTTTTCTTATTGAAAGTTAAAACGATCAGAATTTATGTACGATGTTAGAACAGAAATAGTAATTTTTTTTTTTTTTTTTTTTTTTTTTTTTTTTAGCGTGAATGAATATATTCAATATTCACGCATATTTTTATGGCTATGCTGTTTGTGAATCCTTGTTATAACCAAAATCAAAACATATATCAATACTGTATAAACTGCATATTTTTATACAATAAATTATTACAAGATAAAAAGAGCGCACTTTTATATACCATGTTTTTAAATTTTCTGCTGAATCATACAAACGCTGCCTAAGGTAGTGGGAAATCGAAATATTTGGCTAAAAGTAATAAAAAAATGCAGCTTCACCTTGTTCTTAGCTATTCTGAAAGTTTCAAATGCCTAGCTAGTCGGGAAGTAACATGGTTGTTGAATCATATAAACGCTACCGAAGGCAGCGGGGGCTCGAAAAAATTAGCTTAAAGTATTAAAAAACTCATTGTCATCGTGTTATGAGCTATTATAAAAGTTTCAAATCGCTAGCTAGTCGGGAAGTTAGTAAAATAAATTTTCTGTTGAATTATATAAACGCTACCAAAGGCAGCAAGGACCTGCAACTGTTGGGTAAAAGTATTAAAAAAATGCATTGTCATCGTGTTATTAGCTGTTATAAAAGTTTCAAATGCGTAGCTAGTCGAAAAGTTAGTAAAATAAATTTTCTGTTGATTTATATAAACGCTACCAAAGGCAGCAGGAATCCGGAACAGTTGGGTAAATGTATTACAAAAATGCATTGTCACCGTGTTCTGAACTATTCCGAAAATTTCAAATGTCTAGCTAGTAGGGAAGTCAGCTAAATATTATTTTGTTGAATCATAAACCCTGACGAAAGCAGCAGGGAACCAAAACAGTTAGCTAAAACTATTAAAAAAATGCATTATCAACGTGTTCTGAGCTTTTTCTGAAAATATCAAGTGTCTAACTAGTCGGGAAGTTAGTTAAAAACCAATCGCAAGATTTGTACTGGTCACACAAACAAAGAAAGAAGAATCGAGGTTATTAAAAACATGAACTTGGGAAATACTGTATGTATGTTTATATTTTTATTTGTAATTACATTTATATTTTATTCTTCTCGGGGGCGAAAAGTCTCGTAGGCGAAATTTCCGGGTTACGAAATTTCCCGGGGGCAAAATGCTGGGGGCGAAATGCCGGGGGCGAGATAATAGGGGCTAAAATTTCGGATCCCCCCTACCTTGCTGTGCCTGAATCCAAAAACGCGCGTAACTCGGATCCGCAGCAATCACTATCACGCACGTTAAATTCAAACAAACATCAGTGGACACCCCTACCACGCTGTGCATGAATCCGAAAACGCACATAACTCGGCTCCGCGGCAATCACTATCACGCACGTTAAAACAAAAAAAACACACCACTGGACACCCCTACCTCGTTATGCAGGAATCCGAAAATACACGAAACTCGTTTTCCCAGCAATCACTGTCAAGCATATTAAAACCAAAAAACATCACTGGACACCCCTACTTCGCTTTGCATGAATCCAAAATACCACGTCTCCACGGCAATCGCTATCACGCACGTTAAAATTAAAAAAACATCACTGGACACTCATACCTCGCTGTGCATGAATCCGGAAACGCACGTAACTCGGCTCTGCGGCAACCACTATCACGCACGTTAAAACCAAATAAACATCACTGGACACTCCTACCTCGCTGTGCATGAATCCGAAAACGCACGTAACTCGGCTCCGCGGCAATCACTATCACGCACGTTAAAAAAAAAAAAAGTGAGGTAATGTTATGTTATCGTAACGCTACAAACGGAGTTCGCACTTTACGAATAACACGTGAATGTGCAGAGTTTTCGGATTCAGTTGATTAATGGATTTGTTCTTATGCTAAACTAAATAATAATTTGCGGTATGTTAATATTATAAATTGAGATGGATATAAAAGGTGATGTGTTTCGTAGTAGAGGGGGGGAGTAGGAGAGTTAGTGGTAAGAGTAGGAGTGGTAGGAGGTTAAAAGAGTTAGTAGCGAGCGGCTATAGTAGAAGATAGTCGAGTAGTATAGTGGTTTAGGGAATCCTCCCACTAACGAAAGAGGAGTAAAGTCGTGAGAGGTAACGGCGTTAAGTGAAGCTGTTGAGATTATTTATGGTTATCTATTGATGGTTAGAGTATAAAGTCTGCCCTTTTAAGTTGGTAATGGTATTGAATGTGAATATAGTCCAACGCCCACCTTTCCATTAAGCTCTAAATTAGGGTGGAGCTTAAAAGCCATGATTTTTTATTATTGTTATTTTTATAAGTCTCACCTTTTTAATTTGTTTCTTTTGATACAACAACACTATGAAAATTTTAATATTTAATGGTAGCTCAACTGACTCAAAATTTATAAACTTAGAAAAAAAAATAAGAATATTAGCTATACTGTAACAAATACATACTTACAATGTATTTATTGTTTTAAGTTTAACAATTTATTTACTTTACTGTACAAATTATTAGCTTTTCATTAAACATTAAAATTTTATTGTCTTTGAAAAGGCTGAGACAGAGTTTTTTTTGCTGCTGTCTGAGTACATTTTGTGATGATCTTCAACAACTTCTAGCAGGAATTGTAGTTGTATTTTACCATGAGTTATCAAACCACTGTATTCTTGAATAAGTGCAACTGCACGCTCAGCATGGTCATTTACTACTTGTAGGGATTTTATTATCCCTTTAGCCTGTTTATAGTCCTCACTTGACTCCCACAAGTCAGGATCAACTTCAAGATATTAAACTGGATGTTCCAACAATTGAAACAATATCATTGACTTAGCTGACACAAAATTTTCCAAGTTTTTATTCTTGAATGAATGAAGAGCAATACTGATTCACTTAGAGTAATTTTAGCTTGATTTCCTGCATTAGCATCTTACTGCAAAGCATTAACCATGCGTCTTTTGGTTAATAAACTGACACAGCTGTCAAATAAAGACAAGCCAACCAAGTCCTGATAAATACCACAAGTGCTTAGCAAATTTATGTGATGATGACTTGGAAATTACTGAATGTATTGATGAGTATTCTAGTAGTGATTTGAGAACAAGTTATATAAGGGGCACATGCAGCTTGAAATTCAAGCTTTCAAGTATACACGGACTATGAAAACACACACATCATGTACACCTTCTTCCTCTTCTGAAGTCAGTTTAAATTGAGCCTTGAACATCCAGATCTTGAGGCAATATATCATTTTGGACATCTAGAGGGCATGGTGCATTGCACCTGGGGACATAAATCTGACTCCCCTTCCTGGGAAAACAACAAGATAGATAATTACAAGCTCTATAAATTCTTTATAATCCCCTCTTAGCCTTATTTCTCTTTGTTCTTCTAGGTACTTCTTTGCATAGTTGATCATATCATGCTTTATATCTTCCATTAAATTTGTGACATCATCAAATGAAATTGCTGGTTCATACTTTTCTCTATCAGTGAAGCTCCAACATTTTTGAAAAATAGTGCAACTGCAGGAGAAGATTTGACTCTGATACATATTTCAAACACAGTACTAATTATCAGTGCCATATTGTGATGCCTGCAAGCCAGTGATAAGAGCTCTTTTTTAAACTTTTGTTCTATATGACACATGCACCATAATTATGACCAGTATTTCAGCTGGTAGTGTCAAAGCACACTGCCCTAATATTATCTGCTATTCTCCAGTCTTGAATGGCTTCGAAGACAGCTGCTGCCTGTGCTTCTTTTGTTGCAGACGGAATCTTGGCAACAATCAGTAGCTGAAAAACTCCTTTCCCAGCAACTAATACTGGTAACCTATCAATTTTTTCTTTTCCAGTCAGACCATAGACCAATTTTCCATCCCAATGAACGCAAAAAGTAGTGTTGCTTTGAAACATTTTTTTTTTTTTTTCATATTTTTTAGTTCTCTCAAACATTTTTTGTCAATGAATCGAGTCTTTTTTATAGTATATTCATCAATGCTCAGTATTATACTTTTGGCACTTTCTGATAATACAAAAACAGCCTTTTGGTCTGACATTTTATAATGATCTAGTATCTAGTGCTGCTGCAATATCTGGAGTAATTATGGTTTTACGCCCTCGTTTTCTTTTCCGTACTTCTCCAACATGAGCTGCATTGTTTCCAACGTTTCTAAATCACTTTCTGCTGTGTTGTTTTCAGACTCATCATCAGTAGATGTCATACTTTAAAGGGAAGAATTTAATTTTCTTTTCTGTGACATAATGTATTTATGTGAGTATGCATACATTTATCATTCCATACATTAAAAACGTCATCATTGAGCTACCTCTAAATAATAATCAATTGTGCTAATATTTCGCCTGAATTATTTTTTCATAAAAAGGAACAAATTTAGATGGTGAGAAGATCATATTTTGAAACTGAAAAAATAAGCTCCACCCTAGTCTAAATAAAAGCTCTTTATATATTTTATAAATCTAACTTTGTCGCTACTTTATTATTTAATTAAGTAAATTTAAATGAGGGCGATGCAGTCCACCGCAACGCATACGTCCTCACAGTGGCGCCCATATTCTTCAGACACCCCCCACCGAGCTAATATTTTTTGATGGCACTACTAGTGTGCTTCAATTTTTTGATGAGCTTGAATATTTTTTTTAATTTTTATAAAATTGATATTGCCAAAAAATATGCTTGGTTAAAGTGTTCCTTAAGAAGTGAACCGAGACAGCGGCATGATTTAATCGCCTGCCATTCACTTGGCCTAAATCCAACCTATGAGGATTTGAAAAGTAGGGTTATCAGTCTCTTTGCCACTCGGTATGAGAGATTAAGATTGGAGCATGAAACGTTCCACCCCCCCACTCCCCCCCCTCAAAAAAGTCAGTGGAAAGTGGTAATAAAGGCAGTGGAAAACCCAAAACAAGTTATTAAGTCACAGGAAGCAAGCTCGAGTAATTTAAATCAATCTAAAACTGGCGATAAAAACTCTATTTCTAGTGGCAAAAGTCAAATACAAGTTGAAGCAAACGAGCAAACTTCGCTTTCAAACAGTACTACAGACGAATTTAAGTTTGCTATTCAGCCACGCTATTTGGCTACGGCTATTTGGCTACGGATAAAAAAATCCGACAATTTACCTAGTGTAGGGACGGCGGTTGTAAAGGAAAATACAATTAAAATAAATGTGGCGGCTGAAACCGTTAAACTGAGCGAAAGTGATAAATCATATTCAAATGCTCGACCGGTCAAATCCGGGGAGTTATCTAATTTCACAGAAACTGTGGTAAAAGAAAGTAAAAAGTTAAACCACTGTGCTTCTAAATATTTCGCAACTACTTTAAAAGAAAACCTAGTAGCTAATGTAAATGAATGTAATACATTTCAAAATGCAGTGTTAACTAACTTTACATCTGCAAATCTTGTACAGTCGGGGAAAAAAAAAAAAACGCAACACTCAACGTAACTTCGTTGCTAATCAATGTAGAAAAATGTAGTAGGTATCATTCGACGGTGAATCGTGAGTAGTTTCAGAAAATGAACCGAAATTTTGAATTGGGGGTCGTTTACATATTAAAACGCGCACCAACTTTGATTTTATCAATGGTAACCCCCTATTTTTATTTTATATTTGAATTCCTGGGGTCGCGACAACGCGAAAAAGTATATTGGTTGTATATTTTACTCATTTTTTCACAGAGTTATAAGCGTTCAAAGTTTGAAGGTGCTAATGTTAAATTCATATTTCAAACTTTTATTAATATCTTCATAAAAGATAACTTGATCGATATAATTTTTTTTTTTTACGAGATACAGTGAAGAAACCCAAACATAATCCACCATTACTTTTGATTCTGGAAAATATTTTTAATTTTGAAAAATATTAATAAATTCATATTCATAAAAATTATGAATTATGACCTATATTAATTTTTACATAAAATGAATCCTAATGCTGAAAAATATGGGTGTGCAAATTTGCAGCTCATTCCAATTATTAGTTTTCGAGATATAAATAAATCTTTCTTTTAGAGTGGTTTAGGGGGCCGTCTCTTAAAAAATGTTGAATGAGATAACGAATCAAATCTTAAAAAATAACAAAGAAAATTAAACAAAATACTTTTATTTTTTATTTACGGGTCAAATTATATAACAGCATCGTCAAACGCAAAGAAATGAAGTGTGTGCATTAGTGTTAGCATCAAAAATTCCTGTTTTCTAAAGAAGACAAGCCCCGCCTTCATCGTTCTTCAAAACAAAACAATACATTAAAGAAAAGTAAATGTGACACTGAGTATTCGTGTTAAACCTCTTATTTTATGTTGACAAAAATATGCACAAGTGGTATTTACTTCATCGATTAATTGGTGATTAATTTTGAATCTTTTAAACAAACACTAGAAGAAAAAAATTAACTAAATAGGCGGGGTTTACTGTTTTAAATAGAAAAATAGGTTTAATGTGAAATTGTCAAATATAAAAAACGAATGGAATTGGAATGCAAGACAGACCTGTAAAATCGTTTCTTAACTACCGTCATAGTTAAAAAAGGCTCAGTCATTTGCTTCATATATTGCTTTACTTTATTTTATTTATTTACTTATTTATATATTTTGTAGGGGGACGATTATTATTTTAAGGACACTTTATTCTTTAAAATTTTATTAATACATTTTAACTTTATACATTTTTAAAAACGTACTTTACCTTTTATAAATATATTTTAACACTTTTTGCGACTGCAGGATTTTGTCTTTTTGACAGTAAGACCCGCCTACGGGCGTTATACTCTCAAAATAAAATATTTCAGAACAAATTTTCTGTATTCACAATTATATTACAAATGGATATACATTATAATTATATTCTTTCTAATCAATACATTTCTATCCATAGTATATTTTATTGCAAAAATATGAACACTGGGTACACACTTAAGAAACATGTAACACACAAATTACGAAAGAAACGCCCACTGACAGAGTTACAGATTTTCAAATGGCGTGAATCTACGTAAGCGGTCGCGAAAGGGTTAATTAAGAAATTATATTTTCATAGAAATTATAAAACAAATCGTACAGTTCCACAGATTTCAACTGATCCAAAACTGGTAAGTGCGATTAAAATTGTTTAATATTTACTTCATGAACATCCGAAAACATTTAGTTTATGCGTTGTTGTATATATATATATGTATTATTTCATTTCGTATATTATGTTACACCTACGAAAGAAAATTTAAGCCTTATTGGTGATCAGTACAGCCTTAATAGACACTTTTACTTGAAACATATTGCGCCTTTTTTCACAGAGTACTGTATGGTGTAATCGCAAGTGTAATGTATTTAAATAGACCTAAAATTATCTAAAAAAGTACTGAAGTATATATAAATCTAAAAAATTGAATTCAAGATAATTAAGGAATTGAAGACGGGGTAACGTTTTATTAATATAAATATTTTTTTTTTCCTGAAAGATTTCCGGTGTGAAACATTAAAATTTTCTTTATTTCCTATAGGGTCTTAATTTTATTTTTCTACATTTATAGATAACCCCCTAACACATTTTTCATTATAACTCTATAAATACTAAAGGTAAAGTATACAAACAATATACTTTTCCGCACTGCCAGACTCTCAGAAATTCGAAAATGAAGTCAAAATTGGGTGTTGCTATTGAAAAAAATCAAAGTTGGCGCTCATTTCAATATGTTGATGACCCTTAATTCAAAATTTGACGGTATATTCAGAAAGTGCTTTGAATTTCCTGTTGAATGATGTGTATTAGATGTTTCTGCGTCAATTAATAACGAAATCACAGCGGGTGTTGCGTTTTTTTTTTCCCCGACTGTACATAAATTCAACGATAAAGTCGTAAATCGAACGGAGAAGTCAGATAACTGTGTCGCTAGTTTAAACGACAAAGTAACAGATAAAGTGATTTTCACTAATACATTCCAATATTTTATAGCCTGTAAGCCCTCCAGGACCTCGCCCTCAACGAGTAGAGAGCGAGCGGAACCTTCTCCTGGAACTGTGAACGGTGACAAGGTCCCGGGTGCGAAACTCCCTCAAAATATTTACCAGGCACCAGGTTCGAAGCTTCCTCAGGACAGCGACCTTGCAACGTCTGACCTGAAACTGCAAGCCACCAGCGCTGTAATTTCTACAGGAACTCCACAGGCCAGTCTGACCCGCATCTCTGATTTTGCTGATATCAAGGAATCAATATGTCAGGTGCTATGGTTCCTCATATTTTCCGTTATAAAGTGTATTTCTAGCAGAGCAGTCGTAAAATCTACGACATGTAGTGAAGCCTTTTGGACTTTCAACCATCATCTGAAAGCCATAAACTTTCTTAAATTTCAAAATTATAAATTTAAACTTGGAGCATGAACTTTCAACTCCGGAAATTTCATGTTTTGTTTACATGTCATAAGTTTTTTCTCTTATATAATATATTCATGTATGTACTTTAATGTTTCTTTACTTACAGCCATCAACAGCAGTGATTAGTAAGATTAAAAAAAATTTCTTCCCTTTGCATATATATTCCCCATCTATGTTTCTCTAAATGTCGTATAAATTGTATAAAATGAATATTTCTTATTGTTAAACTTTTGTATTCGAACTAAAAGTTCAATGTATGTATGTATTAGTAGTATAGGGAAAAGAGAATTTTTTTTTAGCTATTTTGCATGTAAATTCGTGTTTAACGACTAACTTTATTAAACTAACAACTTCGTTTTTTTCCGTTGTGCAAATAGCTAGGTGGAAAATATTGGTTATCTCTAAAGTTTTATATGTCAAACTCTGATTTATCTATCTACAAGTTTTAGTTTACCTTCAATTTTGATTTCTACGGTAAAAAAGTTTTGCATTTTAGAAATACTATGATGATTCCTTCGCCTGTTACTTCGAAATGAAGACGGAGAATTTCTGGACATTTGCCAGCAACTTTTGATTTCTGAAGTGGAAAGACTTTTCTTGGACGCATGCCAGTGGATGCAAAGCAGTTGACCCTTTCAAGATAACTATCTGATAGAGTTAGAAAACTGAACTTTTTTTTTTTGCAATCTTCACATAAAACGGAGTTTTTTTCTTATCACTCTGCACCAGTCAATTTGAATTTTATAATTAATGATAGCATTTTTTGTCTAAGCGATCCACCTGTACTAAATTTTTTTTCACTTCATGAAATTTTTACCTTTCCGGGTTATAGGAAAGATGTGCCTGTAAACCCTTTTGTAATATGTTGGGCTATATTTTACTAACAAGGAAACATTCAAAAGGTGTCATCTTAAAAAAGTATTGAAAAAAATATATGTGATTCTACTCTTTATAAAACACCAGAAAATGAAAAAAATATCGGCTGAAATTAATTATAGCGACCACAAAAAATTATCAAAATTAAGCATATTTGGCGATTTAGCGCTCTTAGACGATACGTTTGGTAGCACCGATATTGCCGTGTACGAACAGAACCGTGTTTTGCTTTTCCGCCAAGTACTCAAAATCAAGCGTCTAGCAGTGTGAAATCGCCAAATATGCTTAATTTTGATAATTTTTTGAGGTCGCTGTAATTAATTTCAGCCGATAATTTTTTTCCTTTTCTGGTGTTTTATGAAGAGTAGAATCACATATATTTTTTTTCAATACTTTTTGTAGTTTTACTTTTGTTCCTTGTAAGTTTTCGATGCTAGGGTTTTCCATCATAAATCAACTTAGAACGAGCTTTGATTTCTTATCATAAATGTTTTTCTAAGTTTATGGCGCTCTTAAAATTTTTACTCACCATTAGATTTTAAAAGCAAGTAGTTATTGTTGGGCAGTTTAATTTAAGATTTCCTCCCTCTCTTTCTAAAGTATTATGCAGTTTAATTTTAAGCAGTAAGTCACTGCAGCTATTTTTCAGCTGCATAGCATAAGCAATACTTTAAAATTTTCACGGGTTAAAACCCGTTGTGGATTTTTACGTGAAATTTTGTCTTTTGGGGAGGATCTGTGAGGTAATGTTATGTTAGAGTAACGCTACAAACAGAGTTCGCACTTTACGAATAACACGTGAATGTGCAGAGTTTTAGGATTCAGTTGATTAATGGATTTGTTCTTATGCTAAACTAAATGATAATTTGCGGTATGTTAATATTATAAAGTGAGATGGATATAAAAGGTGATGTGTTTCGTAGTAGAGGGGGAGAGTAGGAGAGTTAGTGGTAAGAGTAGAAGTGGTAGGAGGTTAAAAGAGTTAGTAGCGAGCGGCTATAGTAGAAGATAGTCGAGTAGTATAGTGGTTTAGGGAATCCTCCCACTAACGAAAGAGGAGTAAAGTCGTGAGAGGTAACGGCGTTAAGTGAAGCTGTTGAGATTATTTATGGTTATCTATTGATGGTTAGAGTATAAAGTCTGCCCTTTTAAGTTGGTAATGGTATTCAATGTGAATATAGTCCAACGCCCACCTTTTCATTAAGCTCTAAATAAAAGCTCGATATTTATTTTATAATTCAAGTCTTGTACTCTCTTTACTTACCATTTAGTTATCTTATTAAGTAATTAAGATGGAGTTTGCATCAACGTAAACTTCACAAAATCACTGGACACCCCTATCTCGCTGTGCATGAATCCGAAATCGCACATAACTCACCTCCGCGGCAATCACTATCACGCACGTTAAAACCAAAAAAACATCACTGGACACCCCTACGTTGCTGTGCATGAATCCGAAAACGCACGTAACTCGGCTCCGCGGCAATCGCTATCACGCACGTTAAAAAAAAAAAAAAAAAAAAAAAAAAATCACTGGACACCCCTAAACCTAGAGATGTTAGCGGGGAAAAAACCCGGGTTTAAACCAGGGAATAAACCCGTTTTTTTGGGAAGGGAATTTTGAAAGTTTTCAAAAGGAGATTAGATATGCTCTAAGGCATTTCAAAATGTCATCTCACATTTAGATGGGTTTTTTTTTTATGATCTTTCAATTTTTAAATAGTGCTTTTAACGTCTATAAATTTAAAAAGTGCAAGTTTCAAATTTCATTAATTAACAGACTTATTTTGTGTTATTGCAGTATATTTATATCTTATTTCCGACTGTATACACACTGAGTTCAGTGTAACACTTCTTTTCTTTCTTTCTTACTCTTTCCCTTTTTTTTTTTTTTTTTTTTTTTTTTTTTTTTTTTTTAATCGCAATCGGAGTTTATCATGTTTCAGTTGTATATCTTTAACATTTTATTTCAAAAATAACACAAAAATGCTTCAAAATTTTCTGCATTTACTAAAACAATCAATAATATTACAATGGAAAATATTATTTTAATTAAAATTTCAACAATATTAATATGCAAAAAATAAAGAAGGAAAGAAATAACAGCCAAATTATTAATTATTAGCTATTGAATATTTTATGTATTGATTTGACGCATTAAAAAATTATCGCTCTAATTCTTTATAACCGAAGAACTCATGTTCGATTTTGTTGCCCGTGCTCTTAGACTGATTATAACGACATTTCATGAACTATTGTGAAATTTTGTTCGATGAATTATAATAAAATTTAATAATTTTAATGTATTCTAACCATAACTTAATTTTATTATATTATTTTTAATAACATATTTTATTATGGTATTCATTTAAAAAAAAAAAAAAAAAAAAAAAAAAAAAGAAAAAAAAAGAAAAGAAAGAAAAAAGTTCTAAAGTTATTTAAATAGTCAGACAAAACTTCATCATTTATTATTGTCAATAACGTAAATGTTTAATTTTTTTACAATTTTTTTGTAAAATAATCACATAATTTTAATATCACTTTTATTTAAGCAATTAGAATAAGATTGATATTGAAACAAGTTGTTTGTACACTTAAAAGAAGTGAAATTAAATCTAAACACTGAATATTAGTTTCTTTCCATTAAAGTTTCCAAAATTCTCGGTTTAAACCCGAAATTTCCCATGTTTATTCCCCTGAAGCAAAATTCCCGGGTTTTTTACATCTCTACCTACACCGCTGTGCATAAATCCGAAAACGCACGTAACTCGGCTCCGCGGCAATCGCTATCACGCACGTTAACACAAAAAAAAACAACATCACTGGACACCCCCACACTGCTGTGCATGAATCCGAAAACACACGTAACTCGGCTCCGCGGCAATCACTATTACGCACGTTTAAACCAAAAAACATTACTGGACACCCCTACGTCGCTGTGCATGAATCCGAAAATGCACGTAACTCGGCTCCGCGGCAATCGCTATCATGCACGTTAAAACCAAAAAAACATCACCGATCACCTCTACCTTGCTGTACATGAATCCGAAAACACACGAAACTCGTTTTCGCAGCAATCACTGTCAAGCATGTTAATTAAAAAAAAAAAAAAAAACATATCTGGACACCCCTACTTCAAATCAATGAAAATCAAATAAACCAATCAAATCTCTCGTAATTCCTCAAAACGTAGTTCTTGTTCAACGTAAAATACACACAAATCAATGAAAATCAAATAAATCAATCAAATCTCTCGTAATTCATTAAGACGTAGCTCTAGTTCAACGTAAAATACACACAAATCAATGGAAATCAAATAATCCAATCAAATCTCTCGTAATTCTTCACAACGTAGCTCTAGTTCAACGTAAAAGAGACTCAAATCAATGAAAACCAAATAAACCAATCAGATCTCTCGTAATTCCTCAAAACGTAGCTCTAGTTCAACGTAAAATACACTCAAATCAATAAAAACCAAATAAACCATTCAAAACTATCGTAATTCCTCAAAACGTAGCTCTAGTTCAACGTAAAATATAGTCAAATCATTGAAAATCAAATAAACCAATCAAATCTTTTCTAATTCCTCATAAGGTAGCTGTAGTTTAATGCAAAATATTCATTTAAATTAAAATACACTCTTTCTCATTAACTCGTACGCAGTACTAGTGCAACGTTAAATCCTATCTATCTTCCAAAAAAATTAATTTCATATTAATATCGTACGCAGTACTAGTGCAACGTTAAATCCTGTCTACTTTCCAAAAATATTCTTAAAAAATATATTTTCATGCTTTTGACGACATACAGACTGTTGACGTAACCCATGACGCAAACAAGCAAAGCTCAACATACTAAGGTTAAGGCTCCTATATATACGAGCTGGCGCATCAGGCATTTTGTTGCCTTAGGGTTACCACATGTACCCAGCGCGTTTCTCTGATAAACAAACCACAAACATTTTTGTTTATCATCTTACGTTACTTTAGAGAAACTTATTTTATTATATTTCATAATTTCAGCTAAGTAAACTTTGATATGGAAGTTTGTTTAGCGATAAACTTCTATAATTATTCAAGAAGTGAATATAAAGTGTTCACAGACCTTCTATTACTGTGTATTTGGATTTTGGCGACATTTTGTAAAAGAAACAGAAACCACCCTAACAACACACCGTACATCCATAGGATATCCTCAGAATAAAATGACATCCTGAGAATGTACCGTGAAAAAAATGTTTTTTTAGAAATATTATTGTTGCTTATTGCTCTTATCTTGACCGGATTAGCGTTTGATTAAGATTTCTTAAAATCATTAGGGAAGCGATAAGGACACCAAGCAGGAATGCTGTCCTCTTCGGAGGCAAAAAAATGGCGGTGATGCGCCGGCCTATTATTTTATTTAGGGGCTCTAACCAGAGCCCCTTAAATAAATAATAGGCTGGCGCATCACCGCCATTTTTTGCCTCATAAGAGGACAGCATTTCCGCTTGGCGATTTTATCGCTTCACTGGCGGTTTTAAGAAATTTTCATCTGAAAACAAAATCGGCCAAAAATAATTTATGGTTATTAAAATACATATTTAGATTTAAATAATATATATATTTTTTAATTTTTTACTTTTTAAATGTCAGAAATGCAAAGAAAAGTATAAATGAATAACAATAAAACTTACTATGCAAAGCTGTTCATTAGGTCCCGGGATCCAAGAATCTGGACGACAATTCGCTGCCCATTTTCTCCTTCTTGCATTATCCGATGGAAACATAAAACTTTTTTATCCTTTTCTGGAGTGTTTACAGCAGTTTATCGCTGACAGTTTATCCCATACTGCAGTTTATTTCACTAAAATTACGAGTAAGACGGTAGAAACAATGGCTGCCGTTTGTCTATCACGCTGGGTACATGCGGCAACCCTAAGGCAAAAAAATGTCGGATGCGCCAGTTCGTATATATAGGAGCCTTAGCTCTAACTAAGGTTCCTAAATGAGGAAAGCGCAGCTGATGTCACGCTCAGAGCAAAACACTCTACTCAGGGCAAAACATTGGTATTTCCACCAATAGAGATTGTCCTTTTGCCACTCGTGGGTGGAAAAGATTGATTAAAAGAGCGTTTGTTTGTAAACATGCCCTTTCCTTATATACGAGCAAAGAATGTATACGAGCTGGCGCATCAGACATTTTGTGTCTTTAGGGTTGCCACGTGTACCCAGCGCGTTTCTCTGATAAACAAACGACAAACATTTTTTTTTTATCGTCTTACGTTACTTTAAAGTAACTTGTTTTATTATATTTCATAATTTTAGCTAAGTAAACTATGATATTCAAGTTTGTTTAGCGATAAATTGCTATAATCATTCAAGAAGTGAATATAAAGTGTTCACAGACCTTCTATTACTGTGTATTTGAGTTTTGGCGACATTTTGTGAAAGAAACAGAAACCGCCCTAACAACACGTCTTACGCCAGTACATCCATAGGATATCCTCAGAATGAAATGACATCCTGAGAATGTACTGTGAAAAAAATGTGTTTTTAGGAATATTATTATTGCTTATTGCTCTTATCTTTACCGGATTAGCTTCAGATAAAGATTTCTTAAAATCATTAGGGAAGCGATAAGTACGCCAAGCGGGAATGCTGTCCTCTTCGGAGGCAAAAAAATGGCGGTGATGCACCGCCTATTAATTTATTTAGGGGCTCTACAACATACAGCCCATAATATCTGGCAATGTAGCGCGCACTGATGGAATGCGCCAAATATTACGGGCAGCTTAAAATATACTTCACCCGAAACGTCTATGTCCGAAATTTAAGATATTGTGAACATACTGGAGCTGGAGATCTACGTTCAGAACTCGTCTATAGACGTAACTCGGACGCACAGAATACTATATACAGAAGCCCAAGTCCCATTACCCGTAATGGAAATTCGCCCTAACATGGTATTCGCATAGACACTATCGCCCTCCAACGGGGAGCATCAAACTACAACTTAATTCTAGTAACCTGTTTCATCCACTACCATATCTGGCAATTTATCGCTTTTTTTTGCGACTTTTATGGAAAACAAACAAACAAAAAAAAAGGTCAGGGGTTCTAAAAGAAATATACGATTTTTTTTTTTTTTTTTTTTCGCTAAACATTAATTTGTTTATAGTTTGGTGTAGAATGGAATTTTAAATTCCCTTTTTCCTGTGCTCATTTAATGAATTGTAGTACAATGTCAAAAACGATTTAAAATGCTGTAGACTTAACAAGACAATAAACTTAATTTTGTTAAAAAATTTGCATAAATAATACAGAACTGATATGTATTGTTTACAGTTTAAATTAGTATATCTTACTGTACTTTTAAGGTGTTTATTATCCTTCCCCATGCATTCATTTATTTTTTTTTTAATTATCTGTAAATACACACTGTTATATGCAATTAAATTTCATCTATTTTAATACATTTTTAATCCTAATTATTCATACATATATGTATATATGAATAATTAGGATTAAAATTAATAATTAGTATATTATATATATAATATACCAACTTATAATACTGCACAAAAATAAAATATTTACTTCATAACTAGAGAATTTTCAGTAGACATCAATGTTGTAAAACACTTAAAACCGGGAAGTACTGGATTCGATCCCAGGACATTGTCCCCGGTCGACCTAGTCGTTCGGAGTTTTCCGTGGTTTTCTTCAAAACTCGTGTAAATAAACGCTAGGACAACCTAAGAAAGATCTCACCTACATATGGAAAAACTAACAATCTATGTCTAGAGCCTTTGTATAGTCAATTGACGCTCAATCCTAACAACATTAATGCTTTACTAATTTTTATTTAATTCTTTTTAATCTAAATATCTTTTTATAATTAAAATATTTTGCATTATTTTTAATAATGATAAATGATCAGTTTATACATTAAAAATACTATTTTTTACTTAAAGAATTAAATAATTCTTTTTAATCTAAATACCTTTTGATAATTAAAATATTTTGCATTATTTTTAATAATCATAAATAATCAGTTTAAACATTAAAAATACAATTTTTTACTTAAAAAAAAAAAAAAAAAAAAAAAAAAAAAAAAACTTTTGAGTTTTGGTTATATTTACATGTTCTGAGGTCCCCTGAATATGAAAACCATGTTTTTTTTTTTTTTTAAATGGTCTGTCATCAGCATATCTCAAGAACAAATAGCAGAAATTCCAAACTCGGTATTTTAAATGTATCATATAGGGAAGCTATAGTAAGCTTTTCGTTGAGATGAAGCAAATGGTTCGTGTACAGAGACTCAAAATTATTCAAATACATTACGTCTATGGGGGAAATTGCAGGTCAGTAGCGTTTAACATCTATAGACTGCACTAAACAAAATGAAACAAATATATATTTTTTGTAATAGAGATAGTCAACAGGGAAAAAATTTTTGTGTATGTAGGAGCCTTGCCCCCCCCCCCCCCCCCCCGGGGAAGAAAGACTCCCTCCAGAGGAGTAAATTTTTATGATAGGTATCTTTCAAATGATATCGACAATACCTTAAAAACAAATGGTTGAACCATCGATCTGTGATAACTTAAAATAAAGTTAGATTTTTTTTTCATTTTTAACAAAAAAAGAAAAAGTAATATTGACAATGAATTCACTTTTTTCAAAATTAGGTGTTATACTACTTCTCTAATATGGAAATCGTCTGCATTATCATAAATGATAATTTTTTTTTTTTTTTTAAATATTTTTTTAATAACCAAATTTAAGTTCTATATAAATGTAGGTGCATTAATGACATGCTTACACAGAACTAATTATCATATAAAACTCTTCCGAAGACTAATTTGAATTGTTTAACACAGGTTTACATTACAATACTCGTTATCTTACCTCTTAATCTGCAACCTGTATTTATAGTATTAAATTTCAGGGTAAGAGAAAGTCGTGTGAGAGACACACCAGATTATTTCTTAAATTTAAAAAAGAAAAGAGGAAGGAAGATAAATTTAATATTTTTACTTTCATTACCCAACTACCATAGGTAATGGAAGTACTGTAGTCAGTCCAGAAATTCAATATAGAGTTTTCACCTGATTTACACATTTTTAAGGTCTTCTGAGTCCAAAAAAAAAGTAGCTTTTGGCAGTTGATTAGTGTATGTATATATGTGGGGAATCATCTGACTATCATATATTTGAAACTAACAAAGATAGAACTACAAAAGTTTAGCATTGGGACAGGTCTGTTGTAGTTTAATTTTCTACATTTTGATGAAAATTGGAAAACCTGAAGTGTGTCCTTAAGTCCATATCTCAAAAACAACTTTAACGAATTTCTTCAAAGTTTCTATATAAACACTCTATAGGATGCCCTTTCGAATGATACAGTTGATTACTTCAGGAAAATTGCTAGGCGTCCTGTATAAATAGCTCAATTTCAGGTGTCGCAGGTGACTTTCTTTAAAAATGGCTGTACGGAATTTTGTCAAACTCACTGTATTAAATCTCTCTTAATTATCCGTTTGTATGCAATTATTGTTTTGTGATGTGACTGTGTATGACAAATTTTGGTAAAAGCTAGTAGCTCAAAAAAGGCCGTTAAGATTTTATTGAAAATCGTCACATAAATCCATTAGATATCCTTTCTCATGTATTACGTGGTTATTACAGGAAAATTAACTGTTATCTTGATTACGTAGATCAGTTTTAGATTTCAGAAACTATTGTTTCAAAAAATAGTTGTACAATTTTTTCCCCCCTTCTTTTTTTTTTTTTTTTTTTTTTTTTTTTTTCCAACTCGCTATGTAAATTCTAATTTATATGTCTTTACACGTGTACTAAGTTCACCTCTTACATATATATACTGACAATTAGAAAAAATTAAATCAAAAATTTTGGTAATTTATTTTCTGAAGTATACTATTTCATACAAGTGTCTAAGATAAATTCATTACTTTCAGAATACCTTTCCAAATTCTTCTTTATGTTACATTTTCCTTTCGCAAATTAAATTTTAAATTTAATCATGGCATCTTTAAATTTTTGAGTCAGCTTGTATGAACTTACTGAGGGTGATGTAGTTACTGTGTGTTTAAACAAAAATAAGATGTTGAATATTTCAATAAATGATAAAAGTGAAAACCATGGTATCTATTCTCCGATCCGACTGCTATAGCGACCGTCCTTAAACAACGGCAGTCGTCAAATCAAAAGTCGGAATGTGACGTCACGTGATCAAAATAACGACTGCCACAGTCTGAATTGAGGTATAGTCTGGTCGGAGAATAGATGCCCATGTGTTTTCATCACAAGTTTGTGTGTTCAATGAATGTAACATATGAAAATTTTAGAGATCTCTGTAAAAGACAATAAATGGAAATCATGCTATTTCAGTAATGATCATTTTGTAGGAGAAATCTGAACCAGTCTTGTTTCACTCTTAGGAAAATTAGTCACCATAGAATGTGTTGAAATATTTAAAGCTTCTCTATAAAAGAAATACCGTAAAATCCCGAAAGCAACCCCTCTTTTTTGAAAAGAAAAACGGATAAATTTCAGGTGGGAGGGGGGGGGGGTTATAATCAAGATTCGTTAAAAAAAATTATTAAAAAAAAAATGAAGAAAAGGGAGGGGAGGTTATATTCGCTGGAGGGGATACTTTCGGGATTTTACGGTGCTTACTTAAAAGGAAATATTAAAGGTTATCATTTCTCACATTAAAGGTTTAAAAAAAAAAAAAAAAAAAAACTGCATAACGATTCCATTGATAACGTGCATCTGACACTTTATGAAAAATTAGTTAAATTAGATATAATATATAAATATTAAAACTTAATTCAATGCCAAACTTAACTTGCAATGCCGACGTACCATAAGTGCGCCCGAAGATTGGATGTAGCTTTGTTGAATGGAGAGAAAAAAAAAAAGGGAGGGGGGGGAGGGATTACTTTCAGGATAACGGAGACATTTCATTTTCAGCGAGAAAATGGGAGGGGGGGGGGTTACTTTCGTGATTTTACGGTATGAATAATACACCCATCATAACACACAATGATTATACTGAAATAAAACACTAAGTTTTCTTTTCTTTTTATTCTGTGTGAAACATTTAAACCACTTAACTGTTTCTTTTTTCGGTCATATGTAAAAAAAAAAAAAAAAAAAAAAAAAAAAAAAAAAAAAGCATATTTTTGATATACATTTTTATGGTGAAATCTGTTATATGAACTGAAATTAGCAGTCATAACTATTACAAGTATTGAATTTAAGGAATTATGCTAATTTTTATTTTCATTGGAAAAATACATTTTTTCTTAAAGTTGGCTTTTCTCAGAAGAAAAAGGTGAATTGGAAAGAACACTTCAAAAAATGGATGTTAGAATCGAAAATGCTTTTATTGTACTTACAATAATTATCCTTTAAAAATTCAATTTTTGTATGGTAAATATTAAAGCAGGGAGTTAAGCATAGTCCAACATCACAATTTTGACAAAAATAATGTGCTTCTTTCTTCATCCATTTTCTAAAATAGTTTCTTTTCGAGCAACACACCAAAGGTTGCATTGTAAAAAAATCACGACTTTATCCACATACAATAATGCAATAAAATATAACTTTAAACCGCTTTAGACTTGTTTTGTAATTCTAACTTTACTGGAACTACTAGAGTCATCTGTTAAAAACATTACACACTAAATAAGAAGAAAAAAAAAAAAAAAAAAAAGCAAATCAGTGGATTAGAGTAGGAAAAAGGTTGCCAACGGACTTACAGCATTCGGACAAAACAGTCAAGTGGTTAATGTATCATTTCCTTAAAAATAGTATTTTTCGTCTCAAATAGCAGTGCTTTCCTTCAAACATTGCTTATAGATTCCAGTATCTTTTGGATATTAAATGTGCAAACTTTCCTTGCCCCTCAATTTCAACTCTTCTCCAAGATTTCTTGTCCTTTATTTTCACCTATATTTTCTCTTTACTTAAGTGAATATTATTTCCAAAAAAAAAAGTACACATTTGAAAATGTACATCGTTTACAGTTTATTTTTATTAATACATATATATATTTAAATAACTATGATCGATTCTGTTATCTACTCATTAAATGAAAATTGTAAAAGAATATGCAGTGTGCATGTATAAAAGTACGCAACAAGTCTTGTAACAAACTTTATTGAATAACATTTAATGATAACTTATAATACAATTCAGCTACACTTGGCTGGAACAGTTTAAAAACTCCACAAAACAATTAGACTTGTTAATAGCAGCAGGCAGTCAAGTAATATTTAAAAAAATAAATAAATAAATAAAATGATATAGTTAAAATACTAACTACACAAAGAAAAGTTAGCAGTTTCATAACACAATAAAATAGTAACATTGCTTATTATAATAGTTCTTAAGGAATAATAAAATATATATATATCATTAAAATGGCAATCACTGAAGCAAGGCTAACAGTTTGTACAGAATAAAGTTGTCACACTGCGTATTATATTTTAAGATGCAAACAATTTAGATAATCATATTTTAGGATGCGAACAATACAGAAACATTATGAATACTGTAATAAAAAAAAAAATAAAATAAAATAAAGGTTAAAATTCCAGTAACAGAATCAAGGCTAGCCGTTACGTACAGTACAAAGTAGCCACTTTCGTTATGCGAGATTTTAGAATGCAAACAATTTATAATTGGATATTAGGATGCAACAATTTAAAAAAATTAAGAATACTGTTGGTCACATTGCTTAACATTAAAGTTATGTACAGAATAAAGCGGTCACCTTGATTAATATGACATTCTTAGAAATAAATGGAAACAATTTTAATAATTTACAATTGGATTTTAGGATGCCAACAATAAAGAAAATTTAAGAATTCTGTACAAAAAAATTTACATGGTCAAAATGCCAACCACAGAAGCAAAACTTGAAGTAATAAACAGAATGAACTCGTCCTATTCCTTATGTCAGATATTACGATGCAAATAATTTGAACAATTAATAATTAGATTTTATGATGCGAACAATAAAGAAAACTTAAAAATACCATGCAAAAATAAGTAAATAAATAGAAAAGTACATTCACTGATACAAGTAAGGCTAACAATAATTCACAGAATTCAATTAAATAATTTTTACGATGCAGACAAAAAAAATGTAATAAAAAAAAAAAAAAAAAAAAATTGCAAATCGAAGAAGCAAGGCTAGTAGCTATGTAGAGAGTAAAGAGGTCATATGCATGAAATTTATTCATGTAAAACATCCCTTAGTTTTTTTTCTATTGTTAGGGACAAAAGAACATTCATTTTTAATTTTGTATACTGCCGAATCATCATAGTTACGAAAGAATGTATTAGGAAGTGTTTTACTTCACCATGGTGATGATGGTAAAAAAAATCAAAATTTACCGTTGGAAGTATCATATACAAGTTCTTGCGAATGCTTGGCTGGCAGTAATACAGATCAATCTGCTGAAAAAAAAAATCTCCAAGCTGTAATATATAATTGAAATAAGTATTTGTAGACCACAGTAAACCATTAGCTGAATATTTGTACTTCTTGAAATATAACAAAAAGGTGTGGCAGAAAGACTGGCAGTTATGACAGAATAAAGCGGTAACCTTGTTTAATATGACATTCTTAGAAATAAATTCAAACAATTTTAATAATTTACAATTGGATTTTAGGATGCCAACAATAAAGAAAATTTAAGAATTCTGTACAAAAAAAATTTACATGGTCAAAATGCCAACCACAGAAGCAAAACTTGAAGTAATGAACAGAATGAACTCGTCCTATTCCTTATGTTAGATATTACGATGCAAATAATTTGAACAATTAATAATTAGATTTTATGATGCGAACAACAATAAAGAAAATTAAAAAATACCATACAAAAATAAGTAAATAAATAGAAAAGTACATTCACTGATACAAGTAAGGCTAGCAATAATATACAAAATTCAATTAAATAATTTTTACGATGCAGATAATAAAAAAAATGTAATATTTAAAAAAAAAAAAAAAAAAGTTAAATTGCAAATCTCAGAAGCAAGGCTAGTAGCTATGTAGAGAGTAAAGAGGTCATATGCATGAAATTTATTGATGTAAAACATGTTTTAGTTTTTTTCTATTGTTAGGGACAAAAGAACATTCATTTTTAATTTTTATATAGTGCCGGATCATCATAGTTACGAAAGAATGTATTATGAAGTGTTTTACTTCACCATGGTGATGATGGTCAAAAAAATCAAAATTTACCGTTGGAAGTATCATATACAAGTTCTTGCGCATGCTTGGCTGGTAGTAATACACATCAATCTGCTGAAAAAAATATCTCCAAGCTGTAATATATAATTGAAATAAGCATTTGTAGGCCACAGTAATCCATTAGCGGAATATTTGTACTCTTTGAAGTATAACAAAAAGGTGTAATCCTCAAGTAATTTTGGGCCTACAAGCAGAGCTTTGCAGTCATCGCTCGGTGATTTTTTTTAGGAAGGATCTAGTCAATACTCCTGATACATAGGCAACCACATTTCTGTCTTTCTCCAAAAAAGTTGGTTCGTGTTCTTCACTTTCATCAATTATAAGTTCCTTTTCATCGTCATCATCAACAGTCATCTGAATTAACGATCGGGGATGGGTTTGGCTCAAATCAATTAAATTATAAGTGTCATCATCCTGACAATTTTTAGATTTTCTTTTTCATAAAATTGTGAACAATCACATTCCTAATTGCGCTTCTGAATTCAAGAGGACTCGGGTTGTCGCGAAATCCTCCTCGTCTTCTGATAGACGAGAATGTATTCTCGATGCAATCTTGATTCAGCCTGTTAGTTAACAAATATGAAAAATTGTCCTTGACTGCATCCCATATTCCTATGCTAGCATTTAAACTTAATATTAATCCTTGCTTGCACGGTGTCCTCACCCTTTTTCCGTCGTCATTCACAAATTCCAAAGTTTTAATCCATGCTGACCATCTTTACCATTTCAATACATGATCAGAGCCTTCTGACACTGCACAAGCAAATTTCTTTGATGACACACGTGATTTTGAGTTCATACTGTCAAAAATTTTGTCCATTTTGTTAACGAATGTTGCTGTTTCTAAACAAGTGGGACTTAAACCTAATTTGGAGCCAACATACAAACCAGTTGCCACTAAATGGCTGAAAACTTGGGTAGCTAAGCTGACTTTCATGCTACTTAAGCCTTTGGCAGAAAAATGCCTATTTGTCAGTTTAGGAGCAATCCTAAATTTACTGTCTTGCAAGTCCATTTCATAGAAAGCCTCGATGTCTTTCCAAGAAGCAACATGGACAGTATTGTTTTTCAGGCATGTAAAATTGACAATTGTACCGCTTCAAGTTATTTCTCACTGACTTTATTAGGTGCGGCACATCATACAATGCAAAAATCTGACTACCTTCAAAATTAAAGTATGGTTCTTCAACCGTTACTTGAAGAGCTTTGAAAAGAGCTTGATTAATTGGCCCTACAAATAAATAAAATGATATGCATTATTACACATAGTCCTACATACAAATAATTCATTACATAAATATAACTGTTTTATAACATTTAATTAAGGATGTTTCTTTTTACTTTCTTCTATATGTAATACAGAGAAAGTATTGAATTCGCGAAAATTTTTGACCTCCGTTTTTTTATGGATTTACACGTTTCGGAATGTCCAGAACACGAATTAATAGTTTTTAGAAAATGTCTGTCTATCTTTTTTTTTTTTTCGTGGACGCTGTATCTCACGAACCAATGAAATTTAACCAAACTTGGTATTTAGTTGCACCCTGACATGAACTGGTGCTGATTAGATTTGGGGATCAATCGCTCAACAGGTGGCACTGTATGTTTTCTAAATTTTTAACATGGCAGTATAGGACAAAATTTCGTATAAATGTACCTAATAAGAGTTATTTTTGACTTGTTATTGTAAAATTAATATGATTTATTGATAATAGAAATAGTTAACTAGGAAAAAATTTCTGTGCATGTGGGGACATCAATCCCCCCCTGGGGGGGGGAAGTAAATTTTGAAGATGGGTATCTTTCTAAAGATCTCGTCAATACCTTTAAAATGAATGGTTGAACTATACATCTGTGATAATTTAAAACAAAGTTATCGATTTTTTTTTTACTTTTAACAAAAAGAAATTTTTTTTTTTTTTTTTTTTTTTTTTTTAATATTGTTACTGATTGTTTAATATTGTAACTGAATGAATTTGTATAGGAAACTATAGAAAAAAGTTTTGTGGTGGCCACAACATACTGTTTCTTCCACAACTCTGTTTCCTTAGAATAGTCGGGTGAAGGTCATTACACTCCCCCAATATCAGAGCGGAGAACTGGGGTTTGTCCAGTTTCTCCCCTTTTTTTTTTTTTTTTTTTTTTTTTTTTTTAGCGCACTGCACTTAGGGCGAAAATATTCGAGGTAGGGTTTTTCAAAACCAGGTAGAAGTGATGTGCAGAAAAAAAGAGGAAAGCTTTGTATCCCTTGTAACCAAGCAACCTAGAGTGAAAAGGGGGAGAGTGGATGGCATTGAAGCGCCTCTCTTCAGGAAAAAGACTATAGTTGAATTTGTTTATAATTACAGGGTTCATACTGAAATATAGAAAACCAATTCCCCCAAGTTTGCCAGGTTAATTAATTTTCAAGAATTTTAGCGATATATTACACACACACACACACACACACACACACACACACAAAAAAAAAAAAAAAAACACTTCTCTTTAAATGCAATTAAAGTAAAATATAAAAACCATCAATTAAGTATAAAAATTTAAATCTAAAAGAATATTTATATTAAATATATAAATGAACTTATTGGTTATGAATTTCAAAACTGCAGAAGATGTACATTCAGCTTTTTTTTTTTTTTTTTTTTTTTTTTTAAATACAAATATTTAATCACATATGCATATTTTGCAAACTTTGGATGTTTTTCATACAATTCAAACAATTTAATAGAACTGCACTAAAAAAAAAAAAAAAAAGAAATTAAGACAAATTAAAATTTGCTTTAATGTTGAGTGATTTTTGATTACATTTAGAAAAGAGCTACAGATTATAGAGAATTGCAATTTCACAGAGTTGACTGTATAATGGCCAATAAAGCAGGCAATGCGTGCTACTTATAAGTAGAATATACATACCCTGGTCACAAACAATGCCTATAACTTTCAGTCCGCAAGACATTAGTTTTTCTATAATGAAAAGGACATTCTTTTTTAACCAGCCTTCAGGACAAGTGTGTGCTCGAAAGTAGTATGCAATGACCTACACAAAAAGATATATATATACAGAAAATAGCATTATCAGTTACAAATTAGTATATGCACATAACTTTTTAAAATTATAATATATATTAAACTATGATTACCTGTTTCCAATTCTGCATAATGCCTCTTAACAAACACAAGTGCCTGTGTGGCTAATCTGGACTTCTCACCCTCAACCGACTCAAACCCATCAATCTTGTCTAAAGTGGCATTATAGGCTACTTGTGACTTGAGTGCCATTTCATCGAAGACCAGGGTACATACTCTTTCTTCAGGTGATAATGATTTAACTTTTCTGCTCAGAGCATTGAATAGTACTGGGCAAAAACCATCATCCTTTGCAACATTGATGGTTGCATTTCTTAATGTATTCTTTCAAGGTAAGACTAAATGTTGACGTAGAAGTTCATATGTTGATGATGATTGTAAATAAATATTCAATGCGAAGGCCTTCTCTTTGGCTGTCCAGCGTCGCTCATGTGCTGCTCGTTTACCCAGTTTAATTTGGGATTTCACAAATTCATACTGCCGAGAAGTAAGGCGGTCCTGCAAACTGGATTGGAGAGCATTTTCTGCCATATACAATTTCTTTTTTATCTTAGAGTATTTCGATCGTAAATTTCTAATTGTTCTAGTTTTAGGAGTTAACTCGACACTTCTTTGCCGAATTTCCGGTAGTGAAATATTCTCTGTATATTTGGGAGTAATAATATAGGATTCGACGGATTCTTTAACTCCTGTCACATCCATACACAATGATTCATCTGTCTGAATTTCATTTTCCTTTCTCACATCTATGGGCAAAGCAAACCTCGAAAATTTTGTTCTTAAAGAACTTGTGAATGCTTTTTCATCAAAATGCAATGAGCAAAGTCTTCCATTATTATAAATGTACGTTTCATTGGTAAGACATAGCACTTCTGATTTTTATATCAGTTGCAGCCATATTTTCATCCTAAATAATAATAAAAAAATAAAATGCAAACAAAATCTATGATATAAGAAACTTTTACAATAAAAATTTAACTGAAAAAGAAAATTTTAAATACAGAAGTTTATAACAGCATTCCAAATGAATAAAATAAAACTGCTGCAGATATAGCTTTTTTTTAGACTTATTTTTGCATTTAATTTCACATGCAAGTTAAATAATATGAGAGCGAAAGCTGGTTTAATTTAGGTGTATATCGACCAACAGCTGTTTCTCACCTTCTGTGATTCTCCACATGGCTACATTTCAAAATCTTCTGATTAAAATTGCACTAACCAATGAAGTGGCTATGATTAAAATTTCCCTTGTGCATGTTAAACAGTATGTAGTGTTGTTATACTGAAGACAGTTTTGTGTTGCCCATAACATACAAGTTTGAAGTTTTTAGTTCTTTTTCTTTCTTTTGTATCTTCATGTCTCAAAAGAAGGAATTGGATTCATAAAAAATTTCAATTTCTGGTGTTGACGGATTTACACATTTTAAGGTCTAGAACTTGGTTTAATCATTAAAAAAAAAAAAAAAAAAAAAAAATGTGTGGTTGTGATAAAAATTCTGTGCAACTGTATCTCTCGAACTGCTGCATAGAATTACAAATTGGATATATTCTGCTTAGGGACCCAGTGGCAGAAAGTTTTGAAGCTGTCTGCGACAGGCAGGGTTGGCAAGTTTCTTCCAAGGTGGAAAAAACCGGCCGGAATAAATGGAAGAAACTGTTTTTCTTAAAAATTTATTCTATAAATTGCAGATTTGTAAGATGCAGTGGATTCATTTATCTTATAAACAACTTTAAGTAACTTTAATTATACCTATAAAAATTTAATTACATATTTAATTAATAATTATGAGATTTTTACCAAAGTGATCTTTGGTATATGATGATCACACGTTCCAAAATACTCAAAATCCAGTAAAAAAAAATCAATTTCAATTTAAACAGTGTACAGTTTTATAATCTAGACGATTTTATTTCTTTAACTGGTAATAAATAATAGATTGGATCACTTGCTTATACTTTCTGATAAAACAGCTCTTAACAAACATCCAGTTAATTAAGAGTACTAATATTCAATAATTACTGTATTACAAAATGTCATCAAAAACTTTATTTTCCTTATAATCATAAACAGTACAGTCAACTAACTCCCTCTAATCCGCAGATTTATAATCTGCAAATCCTTCTTAGCCAACTTTGTTTTTTGAATGAAAAAGAAATTTACATCTCATATTTTTAAAAAAATTCACATTATTTCTTTTTTAAAAGAAATTTTTAGCTTAAACCTTATTTTGAAACATAATTAGGGAGAAGGGGGAATAACAGTCTTGTATTTAATTATCCTGCAATTCATACCGATTAGTGCTTAAAACAAATCACTATTGCATCAACGTTTAACAAAATTAATCAGTGATGAATATTATTTCCAAACTTTCAAAAATATTTTGTTTTGTATTTTTTAAATTTGTTTACATTCTATATGAGCCTATTATTTGAATATGCTTAAATTATTTACCATCATATATGAATTATGATAGATTAGTTTTATTAATATTTAATAAATATTTTATTCTAAAATTATTACAAATCCTCTTTCCATTTTGATGTCTATTTATGAATTAATAACTGACTCTGTATTTGCAAAAGAAAACTGTAAACAAAAGCAATGATCTCTAATCTGCAAATTGATGTAATCTGCACAACCTCTGGACAAAACTTTTGAGAGTTAGAGGGAGTTGACTGTAAAACAAATGAAAAATTTTTTAGTAGTTCAATACTGCACTTTATTTTTCAATTTAAAATAGATAAATACAAACTATGATTTTTTTTTTTTTTTTTTTTAATCCTAGAGAACCTTCTGGAGAGTTTAAAAATAGGTATCTTAGTACTTATTGATACAGTTTGTTGGGTACCAGCTTCGAGTTTATACAAATAATTGTATCCTAGAAAAAAAAAAAAAAAGATGCAAATATTTATGGCTAATTCTGTAATTATCACTTGTACTGTTTGAAGGTATAGTAATATGATCTATGCAAAAAATTCCAAAAATATTCGCATTGAAAAGTGAAAACCCATCACCTGTATATATTTAGTGTTTGTTATCACATGACTTATTTTTCTAAAAATATTTTTAATATTAATTAGATTATAGTTTAGATTTGACATATTTATGCTTTCAGTGTACATAGTCCATTAATTTTAATTTTACACATCTGTTTTGTCTTCTGGTTGGTTTCATCCATTTCTTCAGTTCTTTTCCACTGTCCTGGAAGAAACCCAACCCTGGCGACAGGCTTTCAAAATCTGTCTGCAAAATTTGGGTGTAATCAGGGGTGAAAGTGACTTACACTCAAAAAGTCTGAAGGCTGATGAGGTGGTGGGGGCTTAACAGCAATGGTGATCTTGTGCAACAATACACGAATACAATTTTACTAGAAAACAATATAGTATAAACAATTGTATTCATTCAATTAAATATTTTATAGCAATGTTTGACACAACACAACTTATTATAAATAATAAAAGTATTATTTGACTATGTCGCCGTGTCGAGGTGTTTCTGCCACTGGGCTTAGGGATATGCAAATATGTCTGTGATCTGTGTTTTACAATTTTGATTATTCCCAGGAGTGATTTTGAATCCTGGAATTAAGAGAGAGAAGGGGGAGGGAGGACCTCCAGAATATCAAACAGACCAATACAAACAGAAGGTAAATTTACAGTACAAATAAAATATAGATGAATAAGATTAAAATCCCTGAAAACAGTTTTATCCCCCAAACACAAAAACCTCTGTATGCTCTTTTTAATCAAAGTAAAGACCAATCAAATTTGTCTACAAAACACATCATGATTATTTAAGTCTTAAAAAAGTGGACAGTTAAAGTATTAAAATAATATACTTAAAACGATGGGGTAATTCCTTACTTGTCATACATAAAAATCATGAGAGGGATGAAATTACATATAGTTTCAGCTTTTTTGGTCTTGACGAAGTCAATACATTGAAATGAAATACTAAATTTTTAATAGAATAATTATAAAAGTAACTACAGCTTTTTAATCTTCAATTCATAAAATAAGATATAAATGATTAAAGAATAAAATGGTGTGTGTATATAACATATAACCACACACATTAAAATAATACAGTTAGACAAGTCTGAGGATATATATATATATATTAAAGATAAAAGTATAAAGGAACTTGAAAAAAATAAGTAATTTCAAATGAACTTGATGGGAGAGAGGTCATTGTAATACTTAAATATTTCCAGTTTACCATTTGATTACATGGTTAAAACTATTTTTGGAATATGAACATTATCAGAATCAGTGTTTTCATATAAGATACTGAACATAAAAAAAATATTTCATGAAAAAAGCATCTTCAAAACTTTCTATTTTTCCAGGCGGAAATAAACCTCTTCAGAAAAAACCAAACAAACTTGTCAACAAATTAAACAATATTTTATTTTGTAACTAAAGAATCTTGTCTAAAATTTATAGCAGAAAGTTTTCTTGGGGTGGGGGGTGGGGGGGGTGAGAATTTTAAAATATCGAAGAAATGTCCCCCCCCCCCTTCCCCGAGAAAAATATTTGCCCCCTCTTGGAAACTGTCTAGCTACAGGCCTGATACATTATGTTCCTACATGCACGAGCAAGACATAGTTAATAAGAAATATGGTAGCAGAATAACTCATCTTACTATGTTAATAGCAAAAAAAAAAAAAAAAAAAAAAAAAAAAAAAATCTGTTCTCACAACACAAATTTGTTTTATTAGGTTAAAAAGTGCATAGAATGAAGTTCAAGGAAAAAAAGGGTTTCTTTCTTTGGGAGAAATATAATCAGTTTTAGAATTTTTCATAGTTTATTTATATTTTTCCTTTAAAATTATATTTTTGGCAATGTTTTGGTTAATGAATTATTTCAATGTATTTCTCTCTTTTCTACATTATAAATTACTGTTGATAAGTAACAATTAAATAAACATACAAAAAAATATATAAATAAAAAAGCAAAAATCGAAAAAATACTTTATAACAGGAATTATTGCGATTTCATGAAAAAATACTTGAAATAGCAGAAAGAGAAAACTTTTTTAATATGCAGTAAACATAATTTACTGCAGGGAGATACAATCCTCATCCTCTCATTATGAAAATATTACTTTTAATTAGGTTTCTCATTCATATGAAATTGATATTTTAGTCTTATTTTATGAATTTAACTGTTAGAAAAACCCAAATTCTGACACTGAAAAAAAAAATCTTAAAAAAATTACATTAATACAATTATCACCGTTACAGAAACAAAAATTTTTTATGTAAGCATTGACAAGATTTCAAATTTATTCATAATTTTATTGTAACAAAAAAAAAAAAAAATTTTTTTTTTTTTTTTTAATAATTTTAATTTATGCAATGATTTGTTAAATTATTCACATAATTAAATACACAACAAAAATACTTATTAAATGAAATGGGTGATATTTTTACTGCTTTTGATAATTGCATAAGGATGTGATGAATATTCAGGCAACTAAATATTCTTGCATTTAGATATCAATGTACTGATTTATTTCCAAACTTTTTAAATAGTACCATTTACATTTAGCAATATTTTCTTTTTTTCAGTAAGAAAAAATTACTTTTCAGAAATAACTGTTGATTTAAATGTAGAAAATTATTACAATACATAGTGGTGTGGTGCTGACCTCACAGCAAAGAATTAAGCTTTTTTATACATAAAATTTTTCAGGTGATAACATGTCACACCCCAACAAGGAAAACTAATATGAATGAAAAATTAACAAAAAGAATTTGACCAACTTACAATAAAAGACTAAAACACAAATTCCTCTCAGGCAGATAAATTGTGAGATGGAGACAGTAAATTTTTCAAGCATGTTGGGTACTTTTTGCACATTTTTCACTGACCTCAAATTTACTATTTTTTTTTAATGTGTTGCTTTTCTTGCTGGGGTGCGATGTGACCTTTGTTTGACCTCTTAAAATGTCTTAGATGTTAAAATCATATGGATTCTGTGCACTCTGTTAACTTTAACGACATAATCTTTATTAAATTACTTCTTAGTAAAAATAACTTTTCTTAAATATTGTTTTGATGAAAGTAATCAATATATTTTTTTTTTAATGTTAAATTAAAAGCTGCATTAAACATTAGCTCACATTTTAATTAATCTATATTAATTAAAATATAATTTTGAATATCCTAAGTTTAGCAATAATTACCTTAATAATAAAAAATAAAAAAAGACTTGGGTGGCTGAAGAGTTTCAGATCTCATGAAATCTAATATTTGGCAGTAGTCAAATTATACCAAATCTTTAGTATATCCTTTAAAATTGCTTAATTATGGTGTTTAAACAATATTTTTGCATCTTTACAGGCATGAGAGTGGAGAAAATTAAAAAAAGAGGAAACATGCGTGTTCATAAAATCAATTTCAAATGAAAAATAACATGTGCGGGGAAAATTATACAAATAAATACGTTCATAAAATGCAATTCAAATGAAAAATAATGCACACAGGGAAAAACTATACAAAATATTTTAAAAGTGACAAATTAAACTAAAAGAGTAATGCACATCAACGCAATAAAACGAGTGTAGAAAATATATATATATATATATATTGCTAGCAATCAACATTTAATCATTGATTGGTGGTGGAAAATGGGAAAGGGGGGGAGGTTTCATGACTGAGAAATGTTAAACACAATTCCACTTCTTTATGGGTTCTAGAACATCATAAAGTAAGTTTAAAAGTAATATTGACATTTTTGTTGTGGATGGATAAATATTCAAAAATAAACAGCTTCCCACAGAATGTTTGATCGGCGATGGTTAGAGATGGGAAAAAAAAAAAAAAAAAAAAAAAATTACATGAGTGAATACTGAATAATTCTGTTCTTTTATATGTTATAGAATCTGATAAAGCATGTTTAATATGAATATTGACATTTATATTTTGGATGGAGAACGATTGAGAACCTTGTATTTCGTGGAGCGTTTGAACACTTATCGTTATAAGAGTACGATTTAAACAAAATAAAGTCTTTCACTAAACAAATATTCATTGTATTAAAATTATGTTAAGAAAGTCAAAAATAATTTTAACAACAGTAATAACATAAGAAATTAACAAAAATTTCTGATTATTTAGATAGAAAGAATAACTTTTGGTCCGGATGTCCGGTATCCGAATCTAAAAAAATTTTCAAGCAGTCAAATGTTATGAAAAGGTAGAAAATCTTCATTCTATTCTTAGCATATTAAGGGGAATAAAACACTACACACTGACAATATTTCACAACTGCATATAAACAAAGCCCTGACATAAATTTATTATATATATATATATATATATATATATATATATATATATATATATATATTTTGTTTCTTATATTTTGTTTCTTAAAATTGCATTAGTAAAAAAAAAAAAAAAAAAAAAAAAAAAAAATGTGCAGGAGCGAACATTTTCTATATTTCACAATTTTTATACATGGCATTCGTTATAAATCTAAGAAATTTAAATACCTTCTAGGGTCTTTAGGAAATTTGAACAGGGGTTTTGACTCTTGTTTGCAAAACATGCAAACATTTCTGTGCAGATGATGATATTGGCTGTCCATTTTAAGTCGGACATATGATCTAAAAAAGAAAAGAAATGCGTAGTTTTAAATGTACATATACTCAACTTAAAAGAGAAATAAAAAACAATTAATAAAATTCAATACTTACGTCTTAAAAGATTGAAACAAAACGCTAACAAATTCTGATTTCAAAAATGGCGGGTGAATTCCAAGTTCCAAGAGAAGAAAATCAAACAGCGTACGCACACGTGTTTCGTCTCTCGAACAACAGTGTTTGTGTTCGTCAATCTAGAATCGCCAGTACGCTGCCAAGGCTGCCAAGCTCTGGAAATGGATTTCAGGGCATCGTTTAGTTTCATGCTCCCCGTTGGAGGGCGCTGCAAGTTAAGGGGCAATTGGGACCCTATATATAGAGAGACGCGAATTTGGAAAATGCCTACTCCTCAGAACCTTGGCGAAAAAACATAATCGGGCTTTGGCGAGCGCGAGTCATGATGATAGACGGTAGGGTTGCTCGCATGTCTGATGACAAGATTGACAAGCGGACGTCAGAATTCGTATTAGCAATAACGACAGAAATTTGTTCAATAATTTTAAATAAATTTTAGGTGCTTTTGTCTCCTGAATTAGATATTTTGAAGTATGATTTAAAACATTCATTTTCTAATTAAATAGCTATTTTTATTTTCTAAATAAGTGTCTAAACGTTCATAGCTAATTGGAAACATCCTACATGTAAACAAATTGTCGTGTTTATATTATGTCTAGATAAATTTGAAAAGAGATTGACGTATATTTATTTTATATTTTGCCTGTGTATGAGTTATTATTTCACATATGCATTTAAGTGAATTAGTAATTAATAATGCTGGAATCCAAATGTTTATTTTGTGTGTGTGTGAAGAACTTATTGCAAGGTATGTTCACAACATTCAATGGTTTTATAATTATTAGTTTAATGTCTGTAAGTTGTATAAGTGCCTAGAATTAACATTTTTTTAATTAAAAGATAATATTTTGTACATTATTGCTATAACATATTGAAATATTAGTATCTGATATTATATCCTGATGACTCATCTTATATCAGGTAATTTGTTTAGACATTTGAAAACAAATTTGACTTAAAATTATGATATAATTGTGATTATTCTCCTTTTAATTAGTATATTAGTTAGATGTTTATTTTGTTAAATATCACCGTTTGAAATGAAATTGGTCGAACTGATGATGACATGTAATTATCAGTTATATCATTTTTATAATGATAATATCGATGAATATATTTATTACACACTACATTTTGAATATTATAGTGAGATATATTTACATAGAATAGATTGCATTATGTAGACTGCTGATTAAGTAGTACACATACATTCTGAGTGAAGTTAATTTGAATTTATGAAAACAAGAATTAATTTTTGTTAATTGTGAATAATAATACAGTTTATGGTATGACTTAGCGTGTTTTTAATAAATCAATAATTTGGCACAATTTTGCTATTATCCTTGGAATTTACAAACCTTTAGGAAAGGAAAGTTTACCAAAGAATGCCATACTCAAAATGGCAGAAAATGAAATTGCGTCAAAATACATTTAAAAAAAAATTAAATGCAAAAAATGTATGAAGTACAATTTAAAAAAAAAAAAAAAAAAAAAAAAAAAACAGTTGAAAAGCTCAAAATTATAAATAATCACAGTTTAAAGAAGATCGAAGAGAAATGAAGGAACAGTGTTTCTTGGAAAGTTCTCTAATTATGAAGTTTATCCTATGCCAGCTGGACCATAGCTTCAGTGCACGAAATTGTTTTTGTGCCTGTAGACATGGGCTTGCTAGCGATTTTTATTAATATCGACATCAGATAGAAGAAGAAAGAGGAGGATAAGCTTATTGAAGACACGGTTCCTTGTGACATGCTGTAAATAAATCTAAAAATAGATCAGCATTGAAATTTGACATTTGATTTTCTTGTATCCTTTTCAGTTGTTTGCCATTCGAACTTTTGTATGTTTTTTTAATTTTATGGTGTTTGTTTATAAAAATTTTGTTATAGTTCATTTATTTTATTTACTATTATTATTATTATTTTTTTTTTAATTTGTAGATAGGGCAAGTGCACCACTGATTGACACTTTTAGAGCAATCTCTGATGTTTTTAATGTTCTAGTCATCAGAAAATATTTTCAGAAATCTTAAGTTAGTACATATGGCATGAAAGATATTCAGAACCACATATATGTTAAAATATGTACATTTTATAACAATTTTTTTTTTTTATGAATTATTATTTGACACCCATTCAATGTTCCAGTAACTGACACTGCCAGTTTTTCATTTTATCAGTTATTAGCACCCTATGCTCCAGTGTTTGACAAAAAATGTTAAAATTCTTATACGTAAAATATGATTTTATTATTTTTCTTATTTATTAATTATTTCGGGATAGATGTCAATTAGTGGAGCATGCCAATCACTGGAGCACCTACCCTATAGCTTTATCTGACGAATTTGAAATAAGCAATTGCAGTGTATAAATCTATAGTTCCAAAAAATTGCACATTATCCTTAAATATTAAAATATGTATTTATATTTACTGTTTTAAAAAGACTGAAGAAGAAAAGAAAGAGCAGTTTTCCTCAGAAAGTTCTCCATTTGTGAAGTCTTTGCATCCTACGCCAGCTGGAACATATCTATAGTGCACAAAATTGTTTTCGTGCCTGTAGTAAAGGGCAAAACTGGGAAAATTCATTAGTGGCCAGTAGCCAGTACTGTCAGTTTCATTAGTAGCCACTTTTTAAAGTTAATGGCCACTTTTCACATAAGACTATTTCTTTCAGTCTGCAAAAAGCATTGTTACCATTTTGCGGTATAATCACTACAAGAAAAATATTAAAATAAGAAATACATAGAATAATAAAATTAACACAGGGACACTGAAATTGTAATTTGTAATTACGCTCTTTTTAAAAATCCTAAATTGCACATCCTAAATTAAAATCTGCTTAGGGCTGTAATAATAACAGCAAAAGTTTTCATCTTTCAGATAATTCAGTAGTACTTTTTTTTTTTTTTAAATTTATTTAAGTGAAATAAGCCATTATCATTCACAGTTCATATTGATATTTTCTAGTAAATGAATCAGCTGATTCATCATCATCACAACCTTTTACATGATCATGTGTAAATACAGTTAGAAGTTTTATTATTGTTTCTTATTTCTAAAAACACACTTTTTTAAATGATTTTATTTCAATAGAGTTAAAAAAATTTCTCTTAAAAAGTATAGATATGGAAACTTAGCTGCTTCATTAAAAATAATTTACTTAGCTGCCAAATTTGTAGCTTTAAAAATAGGGATATTTCTACTTCAAAATGTGAAGGAAAAAGGAAGATTTCTACTCAAAAGAAAGCAAATAATACAAAATTTTTTGAAAAATACACATTTAAGCCAAATCAAATTTTGATACACACATTTGTCAAATATCTTAAATGGGTTAAATATACACTGAATACTATGGAGAAAATAATGGAAAAAGATTGTGCTTTGCAGAACATTTGATCATTAACTGCTAGTTGAAATGGAGTGTGTGTGTGTGTGTGTGGGGGGGTGATACATCCATATACTTCTTTATAGGTTCTAGAATCTAATCAAGAAAGTTTAAAATGAATATTTACATCTATGTTATGGATGGAGAAAGATTGTAAATCAAAAGGCTTCAGTGAAGCATATGATTGCCAATCGTTGGAGGGTAGGAGGGGGGGGGATTACAAGAATTATGAGTAAGAGATATTAAACAATTCTACTTCTTTACAGATTCTAGAATCTAATAAAGTAAGTTTAAAATAGATATTTATATAGGGAATGATTAGAAATTATAAAGCTTTCTATAAGCTGTGTAATCACAGATCGTTAGGGAAGGGAAAGGGTGGGGGTCCACAAAATTATATGGGTGAGATATATTAAACAATTCTACTTCTTTATAGGTTGTAGAATATAACAAAGCAAGTTTAAAATGAACATTGACATTTATGCCATGGATGGAAAAAGATTGAAAATCACAAGGCTTCGATTGCCTATCGTCGCTCGATTTTTAGAATCTTTTAATGATCACAAAAAGTGGCGACTTTAGTGGCGATCGATGCATGACTTTTAATCGCCATCTTTTTTTATTTAGTCGCCACGTGGCCGGTGGCGACTGTTAATTTTGCCCTTTAGCCTGTAGATGTGGGCTTGCTAGCTCATTTCATTAACACTGATGTCAGATGGAAGAAAAGGGAGGAAAAGCTTATTGAAGAAAGAAAGTTCATCATGACATGCAGTAAATAAATCTTTTCTTAAAATAGATAAACATTTATCATTTAATTTTCTTGCATTCTTTTGAATTGTTTTGCCATTTGAACTTTTGTATGTTTTTTAATTTTATGATGTTATTTATTTTGCTATTACTTAATTTTTATGGTAATATTCAATTGTTTCATTCAAATCAAACATAGTTTGATCAATTAGCAGCAATTCAGCTTTAGTCCAAAGAAGAAACACATTTTTCATTAATTGGCAACTTTTCGCTTACACTCCCTGACTCAGAATTTCACATATTACATATAAATTTAATAAGATAAAATTTTTAAAAATGCTTCATGCAAAATAATTTTTAATTCTTCTGCTGAGATCTTAATCATGAGAGACTTGGAGATTTAATCACCACACCCAAAATTTTACAAATTTCATGAAAATTTTTAATTTATACTTCATTTTTAACAAATTGTTTTTGAAGACTTAGCCTCATCTAGTAAATTTAAAAATTACAATTTAAGTATAAGTTTATTATTACCGCTAAGAGAGAAAGAAAAAAAAGCATAGCATCCTAAAATGTTTAAAAAGTGAAATATTTGTGGCTGCAGCTATGGGTCTGCTAGCATATTTCACAAATATCATGAAATGGAAGAAAACAGAAGAGAAAATAAGAAAGAACTGGCATTTTAAAGTAATAAGTACACAACTTTGAATAAACACCGAAAAATGCTATAAATTCACAATAATTGTTTTGGATCGAAAGAATACATGACCCTTCATCAGGCGAACAAAGGAAGCACGAGTGCTGCAAGCAAAGTGGCAACACACGCTGCCGCTTTGATATCAGCATTTGTGCTTACCGACAGTGACACGATCTAATTAAAGAGAAAGCAAGAGACAGAAGAAAACATCCACTACCGATGGCATGGACCCACGAGGAAATAAGCTGATGAAGGAGGAAACCCCCTCACAAAAGCAGCTATTCAGACTTCCATAAAGCTGTAAAGTAAGGTTTTATTCTCTACAAAAATTTTCAGCAAATCGCTAAAATTGATGCCAAGATCAACATTTGCGTCGGCTACAAACTTGGCAGCCTGACGAGATTAGTAATCAAATTTGGTGACAAATATTGCTTCAGGAGAAGCCAGAATTTGTAAACCTTTTCTCAATTTTAACAGAATTATTTGTTTTGGTAAAATGTATCATTTCTCACCACTAATTTTTGCCTACAAGAATAAAAGTAGGCAATTTATACTGAAATGATTTTCATTGAACACTAAGCTGTGTTTAATATTTAAACTTAAAAACTTGTTTACATACCATAAAATTAATAAAACCACTACCAGTTTCAAAAGGACATGGTCTTTCTTCTTCAGGTGCAAAGCACTTGCTATTACCTTGGAGAAAAAAGCAAGACTGGTGGTTTTTGTACCTGAAGAAGAAAGGCCATGTCTTTTCGAAACTGGTAATGCTTTCATAATTTTATGGTGTATGAAAATGTTTTTTAAATTTAAATATTCATTGTACACCAGTTTTTTTTTTATTTTTGTACTGTCTAAGCTGAGTATTTGCCAATGGTATTTTCTGTAATAAGTCATAGAAAATTCCTGAAAAATTTACAATTGGTGGTATATATAATCTTATCATCTGGACTGTTGTGGTTGGAGGAGCTATTTTTTTTTTTCTTTTTTTGCTTGTTTTCAGGAATGTTCATGGACTAGAACCTGCCTGTTTATTTACAAATCAATTACCTCACACAAAAATATCAATGTTTCCATAACCATATGTATATTCCAATAGATGTATAAGGAAGTCGTGGTGTCCACGTCAGATTCTTTTTTTTTTTTTTTTTAATGCTAGCTAAGCAAGCATACATGTATGGTACCGTGACCACTGCTATACAGACTTTCATGCAAAATGTGTAAGTTGTATCCAGTGATGTTTTTTTCTCTTTTGGTTTTAATGGTTGCAAAGTGAGTTCACATGCATGGAAGTGATCGCTACTATACGGATTTCTATGCATAGTGAAATAGCTCAATTTTAAATATTTGTTTTATTAATCTTAAAAATAGGCTTCCATATTAAGGAAGTATTAATAAAAAATATGTACAACAGTATTAAAATATAGCTATAATTTATTAAAATGTATGTACGTGTAACATCGTTAAGGCAATTAATTCGTCATTTAATAAAGATTTTCTTTTTCAAGTGTAAACTAGCTGGAACCCGTCGACTTCGACGGTCACTTTATTGACCGTAATGTTTCAAAAATCGTCGTATCATTATTTAAATGTATTTCAAGTTAAAACATCTAATATAATTTACAACATTTCACTTAAAAAAAAAAAAAAAAAATTCGGAAAATGGTTATAAATTGAAATGCTGTATATGACATCACTATGTACAAAGTACTGTCAATGTGACGTCAAATTGACTCCAAATAAAACAGTTGCTATCTTTTATTTTCTGTTTCTTTTAATACTAAGGCTACATGTTAGCTGACCCGCCCGGCATTGCCCGGACCCATGATAATAACCTTATCTGAACCTTAAATTTGTATGATTTTATATCTTTAACTCGATTTTGTTTGAATTTCTATTTATAAATAAAGGCATCGAGAAAAAAAATAATCAGCTGTAACAAAACAATTACCTCGAACCGAACGAAACTCAGTCTTGTGACACCGGTGTCTGCAGCAACACATACGTGAGCCGCTAATAACATAAAAAAATATTCCCAAAAATTAACCTGCAACCGAAAGAACCCACCTGGTGTTGGCCGGCTCATGATAATAACCTTAAATTTGTATGGTTTTATATCTTTAACTCGATTTTGTTTGATTTTCTATTTTTAAATTAAAACATCACAAATAATAATAATAATAATAATCTGTAACAAAAAAAAAAAAATTACTTCAAACGGAACGGAACTCGGATTCGTATCCCAGTGCCTGTGGCACGTATATGCAGGCCGCTATTAACATGAAAAAATTCTCAAAAATTAACCTTGAACCGAACGAACCTCTGACTCGTGTTACCGCTGCCTGCGGCTGCGGCACGGTATAGCAGTCATGCTACGCAAGCACTGCAAAATCCACTTTCCTCCAACAGGGAGCGCAGTATGTTGTATACGAACATCACCAATCACCTTGAATTTCCAAGACCATTCAAATAAGGTGTCACATGGTGGTGTCAACTGCAAAATCCTTTAGTTGCACTTTCCACCACAAGGGGGCGCATTTGTCCTGTACGAACATCACTAACGGTAAGGAAATACCAAGACCATTAAAATAAGATATAACATGATAGGGTCTAGTACAGAATCACCTAGTTCCATTTTTCACCACCAGGGGGCGCACTATATTGTATACAAACATCCCCAATCACCTTGAATTTCCATGACCTTTCAAATAAGGTGTCACATGGTGGTGTCAACTGCAAAATCTTTAGTTGCACTTTCCACCGCCAGGGGGCGCAGTTTGTTCTGTACGAACATCACCAACGGTGAGGAAATACCAAGACCTTTAAAATAAGATATCACATGATAGGGTCTACTACAAAATCACCTAGTTCACTTTTTCACCACCAGGGGGCGCACTATATTGTATACAAACATCCCCAATCAACATGAAATTTCAAGACCTCTATCACCAATCGCCTTGGATTTCCAAGACCTTTTAAATAAGGTGTCACATGGTTTTGTCAACTGCCAAATCCTTTAGTTGCAGTTTCCACCGCCAGGGGGCGCACTGTGTTCTGTACGAACATCACCAACGGTCGGGAAATACCAAGACCTTTAAAATAAGATGTAACATAATAGGGTCTACAGCAAAATCACTTAGTTCTATTTTTCACCACCAGGGGTCGGACTATACTGTATACAAACATCCCCAATCGACATGAAATTTCAAGACCTTTAAAATGAGGTGCTACATATGTGGGTCTAGAACGGATTTCCCTCTCAAACTAATTTCCCCCCTTTTCCTCCCCCCTCCAAATCTACTTTCCCCCTTTAAAATCGAAAATTCCAAATTCGCAGATATTGATTTTTTTAGTATTCGACTCTAGTCCCCATATGTACAATTTCTTCCCCGTGAAGTAATTTGAAGCTTAGTTAAGCTCGTAAACGTGTTTTTAACCCGAAACGGGTGGGAAACGGTTTCCCACCCGTTTCCCCCCCTTTGACTTTTTTCTATTTTTCTCTTCTCATAGCACATCTACAGACCAAGACCTTTTTTAGACACCTCAACCAAATTTTTACACCAAGTAGTTCTCTCAATATAGTGGAGACAGACAAAAACATGTTTAAAATTAATATATAGATTTTTTCATGATGCCACACTGTAAAAAAGGATCAATAATTAAAAAATAAAATGATAACACGTGAACTTTGTTTTTATAAGGCAATAAAAATTCAGATAAACTCGCTATATTGTTGCATTTCCGAAAATGACGTCATCCGTTTTTAACCCAAACGGGTGGGAAACGGTTTCCGACCCGTTTCCTCTGGGGGGGGAAACGGTTTCCCCCCTGGGAGGAAACCATTCGACTTTTTTTTATTTTTCTTTTTTCATAGCACATCTACAGACCAAGACCTTTCTTTAGACACCTCAACCGAATTTTTACACCTAGCCGTTCTCTCAATATAGTGGAGACAGACAAAAACATGTTTCAAATTAATATATAGATTATTAAAATAAATATGGCTGCAATATTGACAAGTAAGTTATACTAGGGTGCCTTGATAGAAAGAATGACAACATACGAAGGACTGTCATTGGCCAAAATTTCTATTTTACCAAATCTATAGAAAAAAAAAATGATCAGGTGTACTTTGAAAATTAAGTGAATGACAGTAAATTTTACTCTTTAAATTTGTTTTTGTAATAGGAAAATGTATTATTTATTACCAAGTACAAAACTTTGAATAAAGACCATAGAAGCAAACACTCGCAACAATTGTTTCCGGTAAAAAGAAAAAAACCCTTCATCAGGCAAAAAAAGTACACACGAGTGCTGTAAAAGAAGCGACAACGTTGCAGGTTGCACTGTGTTGCCGCTTTGTTACAGCACTCGTGCCTACTTTATTCACTTGACGAAGGGCTAGGTTTTTTTTTTACCCGAAACAACTGTTGGAAGTTCTTGCTTTTATGGTGTTTATTCAAAGTTTTGTAATTATTACTTTTAAACTTTGCTCTTTTATAATGTACTAGCAGGTTTTGCCTGCTTCGCTGGTCATTATATTGAAATGAATTTTCAAAACGCTATACCATTAATAATTTTAAAAAATCATTGAAATCAGTCAAAATCTAAGTTAAAGTTCTCGCTACCTTCGGTATAGGTTTTTCCACTTGCCACACTTCACAAAATCCCTTTATAGTACATGTTGCATACACATACCTAACCAACACATTAAAAATCAGGATCCTGAGATTATTTGAAGCAGCACTATATTTTAAAACGTGTTTTTACCCCCTCTCCGCTCTTAAATGGAAGAAGGAGGAGGGAATTTTGCTAAATAATTTTATATTATGTGTTCGATATGTATAACTGACCCACACATCAAAAATCTCCTTCTTAAGATAATTTACTGCAGAGTTACGCATGAAGAGTTACTGCAGAGTTTACTCCCACCCGTAAGGGGCGGTGGTGTGGAATTTCACAAAATCACTTTGTAGTGTGTAAGGAATATGCATAAGCAGTCCACACATCAAAAATTGCCATTCTAAGATTATATGGAACAGAGTTACGCATGCAAACATGTTTTTTAATCTCTCCCCCCCCCCCCCCAACCCTCAAGAGGGGAGATGGCATGGAATTTCAAATAATCTCTTTGTAGTTTGTATGTGTTGAATACACATAACCAATCGACGTATCAAAAAATCACTTTCATGAGATAATTTCATAGCTGCTGTTTTTAATCTTTTAAATCAAAGTTCACATTGGTATTTTTAAATGGAATATGGTTATACAGTCGGCTGCAAAATTATTCGAGCACTAGCATTAATCCTTGCCAAAAAAAGTACACTTAATACAGCTTTGTTAAGTAAATCCTTGTCGAGTCATGTTCTTAATCAGTCTAAGAACATGATTCGACAAGGATTTACTTAGCAAAACAGTCTTAAGTGTACTTTTTAAATATAGGAATTATTGGCTAGTGCTCGAAGAATTTTGCAGCCGACTGTATATATTTTTGACGATTAGTATTACTAAAATCAGCTATAAAATTTTTCCAGTCTGAAGTCCCCGCCAAAAACAGTAGACTTGGTATCTATGTAATTTGGAGCAGTTACACTTTAAAAGGTGCTTTTGCCCCCTACTCAACACCCTTAAAGGGAGGAAAGGGGAAATTTCACAAAATACCTTCATAGTGTATGTTGGAAACTCATAACCAGCCCGTACATAAAAAATCACCTAAGATAGTTCGGAGCAGATTTGCACTTGGAAATATGTTTTCTCCTCTCCAACCCCCAAGGGGGATAATGTGGAATTTTACAAAATCTCTTTGTAGTATATGTCTTGAGAACGCATAATCAATCGACATGTTAAAAAATCACTACCCTGAGATAATTTGGAGCGGAGTTACTCTTTTAAACATATTTTTTCCTCCCTATCCACCTGCAAAGGAGGGAGGAAGAAATTGCGTAAAAATCCCTTTACAGTGCGTGTTGAGAAGGCATAAACAACCGACACATAAAATTAATCTTGCTGAGATAATTTGAAGCAAAGTTATGCTTAGAAACAGGTTTATTGCCCCCCCCCCCTCAATTGGGAACTTTCGCAAAATCCCGTTACAATAGGTGTCAGGCACACATAAATAAGCCACACACTAAAATTTGTGATTCTATATATTTCCCCGGACAAATTTAGTGCTAAAAGGGGGACTTGAATTTTTCCCCTCGTAACTCCTCCCAAAAATCGAAAATTGCAGAAAACCAATAATGATTTTTTGGAAATATCCTCAAGTTGACTCTTTGTGGTTTTCTATATCTTTGTGCTATTATTGGTAGAGTTTAACCCTCGCTTTCCCAAGATGGGATGACTTTGACCCCATTTTGAAGTGAAATTTAGTTAAGCCCGCCTCATTCAAGGTGCTAATTCGTCAGAGATAGCAAATATAACCAGTGGAATGTTGCAACTTCTAAATTGTACAAAAAGGTGCTGTGCTGGCGATTTTCACCAAACATGCCAAGCGGCACCTGAAAGCGATTTTTCTGCAGTAACGCCTTGATGTTGGGAAAGCGAGGCTTAATTAAAAAATGCGTATTTTCTAAATTTGCCTCCAAAAATCATTTTTACCCAAAAAAAGGCCTCTGAATGGAGAATTGTTTGCATGAAATTTTAAAAATGAAAGGTTATATATATACACATTAAGATTATATAAATACTTTTAAATGTTTGGACATAGTTCATTTTTACTAAAGCAAGATTATTACTGAAATAAATTGAGTTAAAATTCATTTACATAAAAATAATTAGAAATTTCATTCAAAGGAAGAGATTATAATACATGCAATTAATCATATTATCAATGTAATCAATCTATACCTACACAAACATTTGAATTAGTTCAATTTTTAGAAAGTGAGCCTTATTTATTAATCTAAATAAGTAAATAGAAGAAAATCAATGTGTTACTATTTTAAAAATTAATCGGGCTTAATAAATAAAACTGTGCATGCTATACTTAATTTCAGAGTTAGGGAAAGAAAAAAAAATCTGCATTAATCAAAATTAACATTACCTAACAAACATTTTACTTAATTACTTATGTTTGTACTTACTTAAGTACATCATTACTTTACCAAGGATTACAATTTTTTTTCCCTTAACGAAAATGAGACAGAAAGAAAGAATACTTCAGAAGAAATATGTAAAAGTATAAATTAATTTATTTGAATAAAAATAATTTATATTGAATAACGAAAAATATTGAATGATAAAGTTAATAAATTAGTGGAGAAATTTATTATGATACGTTTACATATTGGTAAAAATTTATCTGTAATAAATTTGTATTTTTATTTAGCACATTTTAAACATAAAAGAAAAAAAAATGTCTTCTGTAAAATAATCGCTTTTCATTCAATTAAATGTGAAGAAAATTATTTTTTTTAATTTTTATACTATGATACGAATGCAAGTACGGTGAATGTGAATCGATGATTCATTCATTATTGATTCATTCTGACACGTTTGATTCAATCAATGATTAGTTTCCACATTTTCATATTTTTCCCTTAAAATATGTTGTGCGCCAAGAATTTTCTCGCCAAGGTTCTGAGGAGTTGGCATTTTCCAAATTCGCTAGAGAGACTGGACATTGACCGAAAGTCGGCCATCTTAGTGCCAATTCGGAGCGATCCCCGTAGAACGTAATGCTTTTTTCTTCGCGATTGACGCTTTACTATACAACATAAATGAAAAGAAATTTTGCTAAATTTGTTCAGAAAGTAACGCAGAATATAAATATGAAATTTTTTTCTTTTTACAGAAAAAGAATTTGAAGAAAAACGAATTTTGTTTTAACCTTCGACAGGGTTACTTTTTGAATTCCTATCGGAAAACAGAGGAATTTTTTGTTGAATATTTCTATATTAAGCAAAATACATTGATCATGAAAGCAATTCTACCTTAGTGAAAGTAATTCTACTTTATTTTTTCTGAGGACATACATTCTATATATAAAAAGTTAGAAAAATTTTAACAAAAATATGGTAATCTTAGTTTTTGTCAAGTAATTCATGAATAAATGTAAAACTACGGCAGAAGAACAGAAAATATTTTTTATTATTTTATAAAAATATTTACGTAATATTTTTACAAGCTAAAAATACATATTTTATTTATTTCAATTACGCATTATTAATAATAATGACTTAGTTAAATATTAAAAATAAAAATTTTATTAATAATAATTTGTAAAAATATTAAGTAATATCTTTAGAAAATAAAAAATATTTTTATTTATTTTATTTACATTTGATTATTTCATTGATTTTTTTTTTTTAACATTGTGTAAATAAAAATTATTACTTATTTAAATATTATTTATAAAATTTATTATGGCAATTATTATTTAAAAGAAATTTATATTTCATATGTTAGCAAATAATAGACACCATATTTTCTTTATTTTTGTTAATTTATTTTAAGAAATCTGATACATTTTGCGTACTAGCAAAAAATAAATAAATACATTTTTATATAGTTATTTTAAATATGTATTTTAAAATATATCAGAAAAATGCATTGAGATCTAACATATTAAATATATTGCACAACAGAACTTAAAAACTAATAGTTAGTAAATAAATAATGTAATTATCTCATATGTTAGGAAATAAATACGTAAAACAGCATGCAATAAGAGAATTCAAAGTATTTAAAGCATGATATAAAATAAATATTTATGTATTTTTATCTTTTAAAAGTATTTCAAAATTAAAGCAATTTATCTCCCAACAAAGTAAAAATGTAATAAATAAGTTCTTCTTCGATTATGACGTAAAATAATCAAAATTTCTTCTCAGAGTAATGATAAGCAATGGAGCAACTGTCACTAAAATGGAGAATTTCGTCAAAAAGCCGGCGCGCCAATGTCCAGTCTCTCTCTATCGAGGGTCCCTAAGGGGCAAGCTAGAAGTCTGATAATAACTTGTCTGTGCTCGTCCGCGATAGATGAAATATGAATTATGAATATACCCACAGAACACACTTCATCCCGATTAGGTTGATATTACGTAATGGCGATCAAATATTACGTCCCATTACGTTGAAATTTGCTATCTGCTTTGGTTGATTTTTGGTTGAAATGTCATAAGCAAAGTTGTAACATGGCCTTAATAAGACTTAGTTGGTACATAATATCAACCAACTTGTTATGTAAGACATTCAGAGTTTGTCCAATTCATGTAAAATCAACCAAATTTGGATGTAAGATATACATCCAGATCTCATCTAAATCATGTAAAATCAACCAAAATTGAATATGGAATATACATCTAGATTTCATCCAGGTTTTATAGAAATTACGTAAAATCAACATAGCTGATGCATTTTTCTTTTCTTCTTTCTTTCTCTTTTAAGAATTTTAATGCACTTATTTTAAACAGGGGAACCGAAAGCATTGACCTTGTTTTTTATAATGCAGAGATTAATTTTAAACATAAATGTGATATTGATTTTCAACATCAGGATTTAAAAATATATGCTTAAAATCAATACCTGTATATTTTTGTCTAAAATTAATATTTGCATAATAAAAAGCAAGGCCAATGCTTTTGGCTTCCCTGTTTAAAATAACTGCATTAAAATGCTTGAAAGAGAAAGAAAAAAAAAAAGAAAAATGCATCAGTTATGCTGATTTTATGTAATTTCTATAAAACTTGGATGAAATCTAAATGTATATTCCATATCCAATTTTGGTAGATTTTAATGGAATTCATTACCCAGGCAGAAAGTTTGGCAAGATAGCTTTTTTTTTTTTTTTTTTTTTTTTTTTTTTTTTTTTCAGATCACACCTGGAACTTTTTCAGATAAAACTTTGTATATCATCTTATTAGACTATGAGACATATTTTGCTCATTGTAAAATACTGTTTTTTTTTTTTTTTTTTTGTATAGGCGACAATTATTACTTTTTCAAATTCCTTGAAAATTTCTAGTTGGTTTCATAAAATTCTGCACCAATTTTTACTTCCTCATACAAAGTATAGGGAATTACAGTAATCCCGATTTGCGAAATAGATTTTATGTTTCACATTGCTCGAAAACGAATGATCGCTGAATGTTGCCAATTTATATGTGTGACTGTCATGATGTCTAGTTGTACACCTGCAAGTGTCGTCTTAACACGAGCTCTTGTTTTAGCGATATAAGCGAATTTACACGATGTTTCGTAACGTCGTACGCATGTGCCTGTATGTCACATAACTCAAAAACGATTGGACGTAGAGAGTTGCGAATTGGTACATAGGTTTGTTATAACATCCAGTTGTGCACCTCCCTTTTTGGCCTTCGTATGATTTTCCGTTTTGGAGATATTTAAGAAAATTAGGTTCATAATGACCAAAACTACAAAGGTTTTGGCCATAATGAATCAAAAAACTTTAACTCAAAAACTGTTTGGACAAATATTGCAATCGAATTTTAACTGACTTCCTGACTAGCTATACATTTGAAATTTTAGAAAAGCTCAGAACACGTTGACAATGCATATTTTAAATATTTTTAGCCAACTGTTTCGGATACCTGCTGCCTTCAGCAGCTTTTATATGATTCAACAGAAAATTTATTTAACTACCCGACTAGCTAGACATTTGAAACTTTCAGAATAGTTCAGAACATGGTGAAAATGCATTTTTTAAATACTTTTAGCCAATTGTTTCGGATCGGATCCCTGATGCCTTCAGCAGCGTTACCAGTATAAATCTTGCAAATGATTTTTAACTGACTTCCTGACTAGCTAAACATTTGAAACTTTCGGAAAAGCCCAGAACACATTCAAAATGCTTTTATTATTTTCAGCCAACTGTTTCGTATACCTGCTGCCTTTATATGATTCAATAGAAAATTTATTTAACTAACTTTTCAACCAGCTAGACATTTTAAACTTTCAGAATAGTTCAGAACATGGTGAAAATGCATTTTTTAAATACTTTTAGAGAACTGTTTCAGGTCCCCGCTGCCTTCGGCAGCGTTACAAGTACAAATCTTGCAATCGAATTTTAACTGACTTCTTGACTAGTTAGGCATTTGAAACTTTCAGAAAAGCTCAGAACACGCTGACAATGCACTTTTTAAATATTTTTAGTCAACTGTCTAGGGTCTAATGATAATGCTTTTTAACAATATGTATATATTTCTAAATGTGTATAAGGAAGTCAGGTGGTGTCCACATCAGTTTTTTTCTTTTGCAGAAGTACAAGATCAGTATTGGTGGAATAAAATCTGAAATTAATCTTGGGAACAGGAGATTGTATGCAAAGCCTAACAATCTATTTCTTGTTGACTTGTAATATCATGCACTTTTAAACTGGTATTCTAACAGGTAACTACTGGTAGACAACTTGATATTTTAAATGCGTATCATATAGGGATTCTACAGTAAACTTTTCATTGAGATCAAGCAGGTTTGTGTACAGGGACATCGGAGTAAATTCAAATACATTGTATATACATGTATAGGAGGAAATATCTGGTAAGTACAGCGTAATATCTATAGGCTGACTTAAAAAAAACAAAATAAACCTCCCCCCCCCTATTCATAAAAGCCTGTTTTGTGTAGATTGTAGTATGAAAATCATTTATTTACAGACCAATTGAAGTATTTGGATGGGGCTATACTTGGAGGAATCGAAATTCCTTTTGTGTTGAATGTTTTTAAAATATGACTAATTTTTTAATACAGAGTATTCTTAATACTGCCTATTGATTATAGACAATATACAGGGCTACACAGAATTAAGCAAAATGGTCTTTTCTATTGAATCTAATACAAGTGCTTTGTACATTTTATTATGTCACTGAATACAGCACAATTTTTCATACCCATACTGTAAATAAAGTATTTTTTGAAGTTCTGTTTTCAACTCTGTTTTTTGTATTATATCAAGTTTTGAAGTGGCCTGATTACGGAAGTCCAACTTTTAGCAGTTGATCTGTATGTGTATCTGCTATTAACATAACTTAAAAATAAATAATTGCATTAAATTTAAATTTGGCATTTTGAATTTCGTATTAGGTTACCTGCAAAAACATTTATCAAGACTGGTTAAGTTAGAAGGCAAATTAATAATAGCTTGGATTTTTTTTTTTTTTTTTGAGGGGTTTGCCCCCTCACACAGACTTACACATGAAATAGAACTGTTTTCAAAATGATTTTAGAATGTTTTAAAAGTACATTGAATTTTATTATCTCATGCTATTGATCTCAAAATTTAATATGCAATCTATCATTAATAATACTGAAATGCAGGGTAAGAGAAAGTCATGTGAGTGACACACAAGGTTAATTAAATTATGATAATAGATATACATACAGATTCATTAACCGCTAAAAATTGGATTTTCATAATCAAGGCACCTGAGAATATATTATATAAGAACAAACAAAGTTGAAATTTAAAAAATACTTTTTTTATAGTATGATTATAAAAAACTAATTTTTCTTTCTGAACAGTGTTCGTCGACATAATAATGTGAATAGAAGCACTCCCATCAATTATATTCACAATTTTGTAATTCACATTTAGCTCAATTTTTGTTAGCTCTGTATATTGCCTATAAGCAAAATGCAATATGAACAATATTATGTACTTAAATTTAGTCTCAATTAAAAAACACCTAACAAAAGATTAATTATAATTCCAGCAATTTCCAAGTATAGCTCCAAATATTTTAGGTAGCCTGTAAACAAATGATGAATGATTTACATATCACAATCTACACAAAACATGTTTTTATACATTAAAAAAAATTGTTCATTCCATTTTGTTTAAGTCAGCTTATTGTTGTTACACTATAGTTACTCGAAATTTTCCCAAAGACAATGTATTTTAATTATCTTGGATACCTTTTCACAAACTACTTACTTGATCTCAAAGAAAAGTTTAGTGTAGCGTCAATATATGATGTATATTTTCTGAGTTACAGTATGGAATTTCTGCTACTGTTTGTTATTGAGATATGCTGATAACAGACAAATACACTGATTAACTGCTAAAAACATTCGGATTTCGAAACATTTTCGGATTTATGGGACCTAAAAATGTGTAAATTTAACATAAACTCAATTTTTGATATTTGATTCAAAAACAATACTTTCTCTACTACACATACGAATAAGAGAAAGTAATAAAATTTGCATTGTGTCACTAGATTACCATTCTTTGTTTTCTTTTTAGATGTAGGTATTACTTAATTTATTAACTGCTGATAGCTTCTTAGTTCAGCAGTTCTAGATCACAGATAAATTTTCTACAAATCATTACAGAAAATTTTGTCTGTTGGAGAGTAAATTCTTCCCCCCCCCTCCGATACTCAAATATAAATAAGATCCCTCCACTTTTAAATTTACAAAACAGATAATCAGCCTTATTTCCCACAAGGAATAGCAATATTACTTATACTTTCCAAACATACATTTGTAAGGAAAATATTGTAATTATGACAAATATTTTACTTTGAGATATCAGAGTTCATTTTTGCTATTTTTACGATGATATATTCATGTGTGCGCATATATATATATATATGTGCATTATAAAAAAAAAAAAAAAAAAAAGTCCTGTTTGCTGCCAGAAATTTTCTGTAATGACAGAAAATACGCAAAAGTTACAGAAAAATTACGTTTACAGAACGTATTTTTGTGCATTACGGAAAATTTCTGGCAGCAAACAGGACTTTTTTCATAGTGTGTAAGTGAACACGACAGCATCTGAATGCATTTATTAACTGACCTGAATGTTTATATATATGCTATAGGTCACCGTAGCACTTACAAGGGCAGTATGAATCAGTAAAATTGCTATTAAAACCAAACCAAACCAAGCTTAAATTAAAGAGCATGGTCGAAAACATTGGGTACAGCACAAATTTGCTGAAACAACCCCCATGGGGGCGAGATATAACCCCTAATAGTTTTAGTTATTTCTATAAAAGCCAACAAAGCACAGGTTATAACAAGAACGAATGGTGCTGTGGTAGCGTACTTGACTTCTGACGCGAAGGTCCTCGGATCGAGTCCCCGCAAGGGCGTTTTGTACTATAATTTTTTATTTCAACTAAAATATTTGTGTTTTACATTTTTAATTAAATTAAATCATTATTTTAAGAGAAAATATTAATTATATTAAAACTTTTTTTTTTCCTTTTCAGCGTGGGCAATTTAATAATCTTTTTAATTTTTAACCATTGTATTTATTTATTTATTAAATTTAAAGAAATTAATAATTTAACGGGAAATACTTTTATATTTCATTCAGATAAAATTTTGTTAATGATTACATACCGATAAAATTCTGTTAATGATTAGGTTTTATATAAATTTCTAATTACTACTTTTTAACGACATTAGTATCCAGAGTTATCGTCTGCTCTCAATTGTATTATTTATTCATGCAATTTTTTGCACGAAAAATCTTGAATGAACAACAGCTGTTGCTTAACTATTCGATGTTGCATTTAAGTTTTATTTCAAATGTTTCATTAAACAACTGTCAAATTTAGTGGTGTTGGAAGAACTGATAATAATATTGAACACGATGACAAATTTTCTCAAAATGATTTTAAATTCATAATTAGTTTACATCTCAAAAAATTCAAAATCTGGGTAAATATAAATTTTACAAATCTAGTAATCTCGACGAAAAGACAAATATTTAACAAAATGTTCGTGATGAACAATAATTGACAGTGAACAAAATTGTAATTCAAATAATTGTGATCAATCTTTTTGTATTTCTTTTTCTAATTGTGAAAAATACTTATGGTTTCATGATTTTTCTACTTTTAATCATAACTGTTATAAATTAGAAACTATATTCGTAGCTTTAAATATTACTTTATTTTTTATAAATAAAAAAAAAATATATATATATTTCATAAATTCATGGTCAATACTTTATTAACTGGAATACTTAATATATATATATATATATATATGTGTGTATCTTAATATAATTGATAATTCTCTTAAAATAATGATTTAATTTAATTAAAAATGTAAAAAATAAATATTTTATTTTAAATAAAAAATTAAAATACAAAATGCCCTTGCAGGGGCTCGATCCCAGGACCTTCGCATCAGAAGTCAAGCATGCTACCACAGCACCATTCATTCTTATTACAATGTATGTTTTGTTGGCTTTTATAGAAACAAACTATTAGAGGGTCATATGTCGCCCCTCATGGAAGTTGTTGCAGCAAATTTCTAATATGCCCTATGTTTTCGACCAGGCTCTTTAATTGAAGCTTGGTTTGGTTTCAATAGCAATTGTACTGATTCATACTTCCCTTGTTAGTTAATTTACAGTGACACAATGAGAAATTCATTAACATTGTGAGCTACAGGCTCAAATTACTTTAAGTGAAATAATGTTAAAGAACACACTATATGAAGAATATTACTCAAACACTATTATAATTATCTCTTCTGATCATTTAACAACTTCTTTTACTGTATTCATACAACCATTAATTACTTAACAGTACTCAGAAAGGCAAATAGTCACTCCAGATTTTTGAATATAAAATTAATCTAGCATACATGGATAACCCACCATGCTTTAACCTAACCCACATTAACATGGTTGAAGTTGAAATGAAGTACCCATATACTATCCTGAAACAGTACAATAAGAAACGATTGTCATGAAATTTCCTTTTAATACCATATGAAAATCACATTTTTAAAAGTAAAATTTATGTCTATAAATCTGTAGTGATAAGTATAAAGGATTTAAGTCCAAAAATGTCGATTTTGAGTTCAGTACATAGTCAGACTCAGAAAAAAATTCTCTATCGATTCATATAAAGGATTTAAATCCATGTCATTTAGTCTGAGAAAATCCATAGGTAAAAAAAGATTCAAGTCAGAAATTTAGCATAAATCTTTATATAAAATATTTAATTCAACTTTTTCCGTTTATTAAATGAAGGCTAACTATCACTGAATGGTATAAATCAACATAAACCCTTTTTCCTAATCGATTCTTCTGATTAGTTTTAGCTAGCTTAACTTTATTTTTCGTCTCCTGAAAAATCAAGAATATGGACTTAAATCCTTTATACTTATCAGTACAGAAATATACTGTTTTCTTAACAACTAATGAATATTAATTATTATTCACCTATTTCCCTGTAGAAAAATGCATCAATTCCACATTTTACTATTATTAAAAAACATGAAAACTTTATATTACAATTAAAGATAAAACCTAATGGCTTAATTCAGAGCTTATATGTAAATCATTCTTCCCAAATCCAGAAACTCCTGAGCGCATGTTTCATGTGATGTTGACTGTTGAAACTGATTTTTTTTCACTCTCCTTTTCTGATCCCAGTAAATCACACCACTTTCGGTCTATGCCCAGAACTCATTCATTATAGATGCAGCTACAAACCGGTTCTATGCATAGACTGAATGTGACACCATCCACTGAGATCTGAAGTTTTTTGGAGAGCTTTCGCAACCCTCTTTTGGTATTCGATCTCCAGAACATAGAGCAAAAATCGGTTCAAATGTTGTATGTGAAATATTTTTAAGTGTAATAGCAGCATAATAAGTGTATTGCATATACAATTTTCAAATATTTTAAACACCACCTCCAGACTTTTCTTTTTAGCAGCATTTCATATCACCTTGCATCCAGAAAGTTTGATCATATTTGATTACAGGCAGTTAAATTCCTGATGGCTTCACATTGTGATGCATAATGGTGGTTGTGATATAAAACTATAGAGGTAATCACTAATTCAAATGCCTGCAATTAATATGATCCAACATTTTTGGATGACAGGTTGTCTGAATGAAATGCTGCTAAAAGGAAAAAGTGAAGAATCAAGTTTCTGTGAACGTCTAAATCAGAAACAACTCACGTATAGAATGTCGAAAGCAAAAATGTTTATAAGATAAAGTTCATAAGATATTGTTAAAAATATTTGAAAATTCTTAAACAACTATATTGCTTATTGTTGCATATTATGCAAGTTTAAAATTAAACTTTGTGCAATTATTAGATAAAATATAAAAATATACGAAAAAAAAAAATCATAAAGTACTTATAAAGCTTAAAAACATACATTCATTATTTTTTTATCAAAAGTGATTTGCTTAACTTTTTTCTTTTTACATATGCTTTTTATTATGCATATGTATTTTCCATTTGATTACACAGATTAATTTTATTTGGGCTTCGTTCTATAGGCTGAATTTGTTTTAATTACAGTCGAACTTCATTAATGTGAATCTCAAGGGGGATAAAAAATTTGTTCATGTTATCAGTAGTTCAGGCTATCAATAACTAATCTTCATATAACTAAACTAATCTTCTTTTGATAAGGGTTCTAGAAACAGTTCATGTTAAAAGTAATTCACGTTAATGAGGTTCGGCTGTACTATAAATTGTGGACTGTTTGGCAAAATACCATGAATGAATGACTTCCAACCTACCAGTATTGGTTTGACATTAAATTACAGGTTAAATTTTAAAAAGATTTCCAAGAAGAAATAATATGTATTCATACATTTTTATTTAAAAAATTACATTAAATTGCTTTAACTGGTGTATTTACACAGTGACACTAATTGCACATTACTTTTTAAATTTAACATCTAATGTAAATTTTGTAAATCCATGGTTGCATGGCCCACTTGTGGTCTAATGTCATGTAGTCCCCAGCAGACCTAAATGTTGACATAAATAATATGGAAATGGCCTTGACTGAAGGTGAAAATAGTACTGTTGCCAATGCTAATCAAAATTTTTGACATTCTTCTGCTCCGATAACCCACACAGCACATAAGTCCAGATTTTGATGTAAATTTTTGGAATATTTCTACTTTTCCTGATGTGCATTTTTTTAATGATTAAAATATTGTAGAAAACAGTACGATTCCTCAAATTCATTTAACTTCTGATTATGTAAAAAATCGTAATTTGTTAGATAATTTTCTGCAGCGAATCCGAAATTAGCAAGTTTGAAACATTTTTACAACCATCAACTATTTCTTTTACTGACAAAATTGAAAGATGAGCTGTCGAATGCGGAATGCTTCATGAACACTTGAACGTAACTGCTTTAGTGATTTACACAGATTCATAGACTCTTCTAAAAACTTCACGTCAAGCAATAACAAAACCTATATTTCCTGGCATTGATTGTAATTTTGTTTAGCAGCAGGATCAGAAAAAATACTAAATTTGAAAATTTCATTTCCCACCGAACTGAAATTGTTTGTTAGTATTGACGGCTTGCCTTTAGCAAAAAGCTCTAACAGCCAATTTTAGCCCATTCTTTGTTTAATTTCTAATGCGGTGGAAATTTGTTTTTCCTGTAGGTTCATATTGTGGGAAAACTAAACCCAACGATGCAAATGTATTTCTATCAAGTTTTGGTGGTGAATTTAAAGAGTTAATAAATAATAGTGTAACAGTTTCTGGTAAAAATTATATTGTGAAACTCAAAGCCAGAATCTGTGATGCATCGGCTCAAGCTTTTGTTTCTTATTTCAAAGGGTATTATGGGTATTTCGGATGTGGCAAATGCATTCAGGAAGGAGAATTTATAAAAAAAATAGAGTCTGCTTTCCTGAATTAAATTCTCCTGTTCGAACAGGCATGTCTTTTAAAGGTCGTTTGCAAGATCATCACACTGGCACGTCAATTTTAGAAGACAATTTTGAAATGGTCAGTCAAATACTTTTTTAATACATTCATCCTGTGTACCTGGGAATGGTTTGAAAACATTTTAATTTGTGGATTAAAGGAGATTTTAAGAATCGTATTCCCCATAGCACCATAAATAGGATATCAGAATTATATGTTGCCTTGAAATTTCTCTATATGTTGCCTTTTCTCTTTAACAGGCAAGTTTTTGCAGCACCTGCAAAAAAAAAAAAAAAACTGACATTTATGCTTCCCCATAAACTGAAAAATTACATTGAATAACAATATGCAAGTTGTGGTATTTATAAGAAACTAATTTTGTATGATTTGATTATTTAATTGAAACCGATCAATTTTCTCACCCTACAATCAGTAGTGGATATTTCAATAATTAAATAAATCTTCATAATCTAAAAAAGACAGTGTCTGGGTGTGATTCTGCAAGACAGCATAGCACTAAAATGGTAGTACAGACAGTTATGTGAATCAACATGAAGATGCTTCCTGAGATGTCCTAGTGCATTTCGAAGCCTGATTTTCAATTTTTAAAAAATTAAAATATGATAATGAACTTTTACTCATCATTTTCTCTACTGTTTTTGAAATAAACCGTTCCTTAAAAAATGCCACTCACTCTGCTTGATAAATAATTGATTCAACGCAGCATTTACTACAGAGTCACACTATGTGGGTAAAGGTCCATTCACAGAAATATTCATTTTATGGTGGGCTGTTTCTTTACTAATATGTCGTCTGTTATTACTGTGATACTCGTATTTTGATGTTAATGACTCACACACTGATTCCACAGACATAATAGTAGCTACAGTTACAGCCCGTGAAACTATTTCTATGTCTTTGAAAAGTGCTGTTTTACTGGAGAGAATTTTTTTTTAATTATGGAGGAACTTTTTAATCTTATAAAATCTTTGGAAAGCATAGGTTTTATTAGTTCTTCACTTTTCTTCATAAATTTTCTATACTGAAATTTTAATTCAGTTTCTGACACATTCTTAAACTCAAAAACTAATTTTTGAGCAGAAATCACAAATTTATCTGTTACTGATGCCGCTCTAAATGGAATTCCATTTAATTTTACTTTTGTGGCTAAGAGTTAAAACTTGAATATCATGTAATAATATTCCAGAAATGAGATTTCGCTACATGTATATATATATATATATATATATATATTTTTTTTTTTTTTTTTTAAAGAAATGTGGTAAAAAAAAAAAAAAAAAAAGTCAAAACTGTCTGTAAACTTCGAAAATTTTCTGCGAATGGCATTCGTGTGTTCGTCTACATTCTCTGAGTCTGATTATAATTTAAAAAAATGTGATACAATTATTGATAAATGTTAATATACAAACTTTATGATGCTAAAATAAACAGCTCTTAAAGAATTAATTTTTTCCAATTATTTTTTATATTTTTACTGTCAAATTGTAGATAAAAAAAAACCTGCCAATTATTTCACATTTGACTGAATAGCAATCTAAACTCGACAGATCATAAATTTTCTTTTATAAGCTTTATTTGTAGACCTTCCCCCAGTAGCAGAAAGTTTTGTAGTTGTCTGCAACATGTTTTTAAAATTTCATAATTTGTCTGCGAAATTTGCATGTAATCAGGGGTAAAAATGACTTACGCTCAAAAAACCTGAAAGCTGATAGAGGCAATCATGTTTGGGGGGGGGGGGAGCTTAACAACAGTGGAATCTCGTACGACAATACACGAATACAATTTTACTACAGAACAATGCAATATAAACAATAAAAAATAATTTGTTGAACTCATTTAATTAAACATTTTATAGCAATGTTTAACACAACACAATATAAATAATAAAAATATTAGTTTTAGTTTTAATACAAAAATTTTTTATAAGTGGATTTTGAAGTGGAGAAGTTTTGGAGCAGTTTTAAATGAAATTAACACTTTTCTATGTTCCCATAGAATCTCAGTAACAGGTAACAGGAGAAAAGAATGCATGCATAATGCTGTCTATCAAGGGAGATCTAGGCTCCCTAGGTCACCGTTGTTAAGCACTGTTTTGTATGTTCCTACCAAGGCACCTACAGGAGGGCTCTAGAGTTCCTACCAGAGAGCATCTAAGACGTCATACATCAGTAGCGCATTGTCGCAGGTGAAAAATGTCCATTAATTGCAGACAATTTTTTTATGACTGCAGGCGAAGAGTGTCCGAAAGTTGCAGACTAATTTTTTTCATTAGCGCAGTCAAAAACTGTCTGCAAGTCCTTTTTTTGTGTCTGCAACTATGTCGCCGTGTCGTGATGTTTCTGCCACTGGGGACGTTCCTAGGTGATTTTTTACTTCCTTTACCGACTACCATAGGTAATGGAAGTATTGTATTCGGTCTAAAAATTCAATATCGATTTTTCACCTGATTTACACACTTTAAAGGTCTCCTGAGTCCAAAAAAGCAGTTTTTGGCAATTGGTCAGTGTGTGTGTGTGTGCACGAAATCTTCTGGCTATCATATCTCTGAAAGATAGAAACTACAAAACTTCAGAATTGAGACAGGTTCGATACACAGATGAATTTTCCAAATTTCCATCCACAGCATAATTGTCAATATTCATTTTAAACACACTTTATTAAATTCTGGAACCAATAAAGAGATAGAACTGCTCAATATCTCTCACTCATTTAATTTTTTGTGACACCCCCCTCCCCCTCCCCTTATACCTATTAGCGATCAGTGATCGTTAAATGATATCATTATCGTAATTTGTTATATGAAAAATTAGTTTAACAAAATATAGTTTATAAAGATATTTTTAAAAATAAATAAATTGATATTCTTAAAATACATTGTTATAACATTTTGATTAATATGTAAAACAAACTCCAGGCTTTTAAAATTTCTCCAATAGCAGAATTTTCTGTATCAATCCACAGCAAAACAACATTTGGGTTCGAGCTAGGAATGGCAGACACAGTGTGGTGTTTCACAAGTATTACCAGCAGTTTATAAAATACATAAAATTTACACCTACAAAACAAATAAGTTAAGAATATACAACAAGTACAATGATCGAGATAATGTAAATTATAATTACATATTTAAACCTGGCACTTCGTTTCAGAGATGTAAAATTAATCCCAGAGCTTTCAATAATCTGCAGCGCTTGTTGCCGTGCTGCCCTCAGTTTCTGCTACAGGGAAAAATTTCATTAGGAATTATGGTCATGTTCATTCACAATGTGCTATGATACTTTCATATATTATTATTACTATGAAATTTATTTACAACAATGCTCAATAGTATATGTTAAAATTTTCAGTTAGTGATACGTTAAAAAATTAGCTATTTTTAATAAGATATTATTTATAAGTGCGTTTTAAAAAGTAAACAGATTAAAGATTTTGGAGAAACATTATTATAACATTTTGATTAATGTAAAAACAAAACTTTAGGCTTTTAAAAATTCATTATGAAGTATTAATTTTCATGTGTATTTAAAATAAATAAATAAAATAACAATGATACTTTTATATCATTCAGAAATTAATTTGTAATTAAGTTTAATATATTATATTAAAATTAGTTGAGAAAAACATTAAACATTTATTCGGGAAAATACAAATTTGTGTCATTCACAATCTTATCAAAGAACTAGAAGGATCACTGTTAGTGAAGGATCCCAGTCAACATTCTTTGTTCTAATCCCCCAACTGTTGCTTTTGTATTCCTAGAATCCTATCTGCCCTTACTTTAAACTGGAGGCCCCTGTTATTAGAGAACCAAATTATGATGTGGTAATCCACAATTTACATATTTTATTCTTATGCAACATTAACTAACATAACTTTTTAGGGCATATAATCTCAACACATATCTATAAATAAAAATGTTCTCAAATCACACAATATATATAATTAAATTTTTACGAATTATCATCTAAAAATTGTTTTAAGATCTGTTAATTTACAAACAACATAATATTTAGTTGTCGACTATATATGACAAATATTAAATTTCTATTTCTAGCCAGATTCTACCTCATATACAAATTTTGAGGTTTGATGATAGAGTTTTCTGACAGGATTTTGACAGTTTAAACCCTTTTCATGTTAAAAACCACTTTTTGACATCAAAAATCCAACCCTGGCTACAGGCAGCCAAACAGTGGCCACTGTGGTGGCCAAATTTATTAGCAGCTAATTTTTCACCTAGTAACTGACCATGTGGCCAGAACTAATTTTGCCTTGTAAAGCTAATGAATAAAAAATTTATAAGCAAACTAACGCTACAAATTGAAAATCTTGCAAAAAGTTAGTAATAATTTAAAAATCTATTGATTTTTTTGAAAAAAAAAAATCACTGATTTAGATCACTTTTAAATATAAAAGATAATGGCTTTAATGGAATGAAACTGTTTATCTAGCTTTAAAATATGTGGTTTTTCTTATAAAAATATAATTTGTAAAATATAACAAAATATTTCATTAAACAAGCTAATATTTCTGACATCCTGACTTAAGATTCATCTCTACTAAGCAACATTGATAAACACAGAAATAAATTATACCTTATTTTTTTAATTATTTATACATTTTAAATATTTATTATATTTTAATTATTTATACAAGCACAACCTTATGATTGGTACGTGAATTATAAATATTTAGTTAGTGTAAACTATAATTCTTTGATTGATTGTACATGCTAGTGTTGCACCTAGTAGCCCTTTGGCCGAGTAACTGAGTACCGAATAGTTGTAAGAAAGAATAACCGATGTACATATGAAGAATTTTGCACATCTTGAAATTTAAAAAAAAAAGGCCCTTTAAACACAAAATTAAGTTAAATGGCAAACAGCATGTTTTCATGAAATGTTTCAGAACTTTTGTATATACACAATTAGGTTCATTGTTATATTTGATACTTCCAGCTTAGTGGATTATTAAAACCATAATAAATAACTGATGACTTCATTCTGCATTATATGGTTTTTCTCAGATATGCGAATGATTCTCAGATAATTCTTAGAGAATATAAAAGTTTCTATACACCCAGGCGTAATTTAAGATGCATGAAATTTACATATGAAATGAGAACATTAAAATAAATATTTTATCATTTCAAACATGATAGACTTCATTAATTTTCAAATTCTAGAAGAGTAAAAAAGATAGGTGGTTTTGGGCTAAAATTTGACAAATTTCATTATTAAGATATATTTTTAATATCTTGTTAGTGTATTTACCTTTTTCATAATTATTATTTTTAAAATTAAAAATCAGTCTTTTCTTATAGTTTTAAAAGTGTCTTACTTTTATTTGCACAAACATGTAACTAAAATTTTACCTACTATATTAGCATTATATAAGGATTCTCATATCTAAAATATTTTATTTTTGTGTTTTATAGATGAAATTTTATGTACTAAGTTTTTATTAAAAAAAATTGCATATCACACACATACAAGATGGTTATACTCAATTCTTGTAACTAAAATGGATAAGTTCATATCATGAATCGTCTCTATACAGAGTTTGGTGGCAGTCTACTCGCCCGTTTTAACTGCAGAAAGCTGTTTGCAGCAAAAGTTTGACTCAATATTCATAATTTCATAATTTTTTAGTTATTAATAAACAACTCTTATGAATACATTTCTTTCAATAGTACGTTAAAAATAATGAAATTCTTACAATTACTCGGTACTGGCCGAATACTTGGACCAAATTTGGCCGAGTACCGAGTATATACCAAGTACTCGGTACAGCTCTACTTGTTACTGATATTTAGAAAAGAAAATATTTCCTTGCTTACTTAACTCTCATACCAGTTTATATCATTTAATAATGGGTCACATGATAATTTAAAAGTAACAGAATATTTTTTTACTTTGTAGTATTTAAGAAGCCCTGAAGGCTCCAAAAAGTTTTAAAACCATAACCTTTTAATTTAACTACATATATAATCAGTTAAACACAGTTCGAAGCTGCTTGTCTAATGAACTGTACCCATAAAAAATATAAAAAAATAAGTGAAAATATTATGATGGTAATGAAAACATGAATTCTGTTAATGGGTAAAGTAAAGTGTGAAAAAATTTTGATTCAAATGATATACATTTAGCCTAGTCATAATTAAATTATTTTAATTTTGTTTGGAAAGTATGAGGTAAAAATTTTTTTCTTAAAGCATTGCTTCAGTTATGATGTAATTTTTCCTATTAAATTATCCTTTTCCAAAATTATTTTATGCATTCCATATACCGTGGATAAGATTTTATGGTGGATCAGGATAATTTCCGATCAAAAAATGAAAAAAAAAAAAAAAAAAAACATCTATCTAAATAACTCTAAAATGATAACAATTCATGTAACTAAATCTAGCACTGTTAAAGCTTAACCATGTGTCTATTCAACAACATGTAGACTTTGACTAAAATGTATTTAAAGTTTAATTGAAAAAAAATCACTGAGGAGTAATTATCCTGGCAATGAGGTAAATATCAGTCACACCCGGTTCAATTACCAATCAGGACATTTTTTGTTCTAAAGATAACTACATTGATTAATTTAGACAACAAATTATCATTTTTAATATAAACCTGACTTTAATTATATATTATATACGTTTTAAAATAGAAATTTGCATAGTTAATTTACTATTTTTATTTGTTTTGAAATTACATCTAAATTCCTTGGCAAAACTCTTTATAACATTTAAAAGCATAATGTATGGCATTACTGTCCTAATTTTATGATACATTTTATTTCAACCATACATTTTTATTATATCCTTAATAAATAAAACCATTTATTGTTTTTATATATATATTTTTTATATTTTTTATTATTTTTAACTATGAAATAAAGATGAAAAACTTTTCTTTGAGTTATAGTTAAGTATTGCAATTATCAGTTAAAAATATTTAACTTTTTATATAACTGTATAATTTCAATTACAAGTGTGTACAACACAATACATTTTAATTTATTAACTGAGTACAATACTTAGTGATCATAATCTTAATTAGTGAAGCTTACTAGAAAATTTTTGAAATAGCTTAAAAGATTGTTTTGATTTTAAATAAAATACATATTATGTATTTTTGATGAACATTTAAACAGTATTACTTAATTAGGATGTTGGGTGGGTAAACTTTCAGGTGAAATATTTTAACATTTGCTCGAGAGATTGTTTTCATTGGTAATGAATATAAATAGATACATGCTACATATGTGTACATTCATGAATATGTCTAAAATAATTTTAAACATATGTAAAAAGAAGGGGGAAAAATCAGTTGTACATTTATTCCTTTATTAAGTAAAAAAAAAAAAAAAAAAAAAAAAAAAATCATAAATTCTATGAAATATCATTGATCAGGAATTACCCTGGCGAACTAAGTATAAATCAATATAGTTGTAGTATAACCAACATACTAAATTATAACAAAAGTAAGGTTAATTATAAGATTAAATAAAACAGTTCGAGGTATATCTAAGTGGATCGCTAAAAACAAAATAACAAACTATTTAGGCTAGAAGCCTTCAATTCTTTTACATTTGATTCACATATCACCTGGATAACAAATGAGCAAAAACTATAACTTCCCATGAAATTAAATTTTAACAATAATAAATCTTTTCAGGGATAATATGCATTATTACACTAAAGTCAAATATCAGAAATGAAAATAAAATTAAACGATTCTAGATACTTACATGATAATTATTTTCAATTTCAAATACTATTCTCTTTCTAATCAGCCGTAAAAACATGGCGGCGACAGATAACAAGAGGAAGAGAGAATGGCAGGTTGTAATGTTGAGTGAGAATGCGCATGCTCAGTTGCTCGTTCCATTTTAGTAAAAAGTACGCTGCATGCTTGTTGAATTCAACGTAAAAGGACACTTCATTGAGATGAATTCGCTCAATTGTGGAACACATTACGTCCAAGATATTTTTCTAATTATGTATGTCCAAATTTGGTTACTCACGACACATACTTTCAACATGATGGTTGAATTTATGTGAGCATGTGACAAAAATGGGATGTCTGTTCTCTGGTGGGACGTGTTTTGGACGTACGAGACGAGAAATCAACAAAATTTGGACGTATGTGCCGTGTGGGTATGTGTTATGTGAGGACATACCCACACAGCACATACGTCCAAATTTTGTTCATTTCTCGTCTCGTACGTTGAAAACACGTCCCTCCAGAGAACTGACATCCCATTTTTGTCACATGCTCACATAAATTCAACCATCATGTTGAAAGTATGTGTCGTGAGTAACCAAATTTGGACATACATTATTAGAAAAATATCTTGGAAGTAATGTGTTCCACAATTGAGCCACAATGAAGTGTCCTTTTACGTTGAATTCAACAAGCATGCAGCGTACTTTTTACTAAAACGGAACGAGCAACTGGGCATGCGCATTCAACCAACCATTCCACTTTTCCTCTCGTCCGTGGCTTCGCTTTCGCCCGCCGCCATGTTGTCATTTTGATTATGTGAAAATGCGAAAGAAGAAATAATTGCGTCGTATAATTAATGTTATGATTGTAGATTTCGAAGATATCGTCATATATGCTGTATTGTCCACCGTCGCCAAGCTTGTGACAACGATTTTACATTCTTGTTCTATACAGAATGTGAATGCGATCTGAAAATAATTGTTATATGTAAGTATCTAAAATAATTTTATTTTATTTTCATTTCTGATATTTGACTTTAATGTAATAATGCTTATTATACCTGAAAAGGTTTATTATTTGTAAAATTTAATTTCATGGGTGGTTTTAGTTTTTGTTTGTTGTGTATCATTTCTTATCCATCGATTTATCGATCCATAAATATTATTACATGGCCTAATGGACCTTTCTTTTATTTTAAGCAGGAATGGAAATATCTGTAGAAGTATTTTCTTGTTTCCATTGCTTTTTAACCTTTCAAGCATGCCTTTATCAGTTGATTAACTTTGATAAACAATGCAAAAATGTGTTCATGAAAGCTTAAATTTATTTTAAAACTGTTGTAGTTTTATTTAACTCTCTCAAATTATAAAAAAAAAAAAATTAAGATTGATTTCATTAATGAAAGTTGTTATTTAAGTATGAGAAATTCAATAATTCTGAAGTTAATTTATGTCAATAACAACAGTAAAATTTTCGAACGAACCATAGAAAATGAGAATAAACAAAGATTTCTAATGAACTGCTTGTACTGGTTTGGATTTTCTTATCTAGAATATGTATACTCTTTAACTTATTTTTCACGAGTAATTTTTTTCCTAAATATTGTAAATATTATATATTTATATATATATATATTAAATATTATATATGTGCAATTTACAATTAAAAGCCAAACCATTAATTTCTCTTTCTCTGTTTTGAATCTCTTATCTACAATATGTATACTCTTTAATTTATTAAATTTAGTTATGTTTTTCTCAAGAGTAATTTTTTTTCTAAATGTTGTAAATATTATATTTATTGCACATATATTAAATATATATGTGCAAGTTACAATTAGAAGAGAAGCCAAACCATTAATTTCTCATTCTCTCACTTTTTATTTAATGATTTTAAATTGGTATTTTTAGTCTTCTGCTATTTATGTGTTAATACCAATAGCAGAAACAGTTGAGCCAACACTGTTAATTTAACAATCCATAAATGGGATACACTTAATAATAAATCAATGCCGTAGCTAAAGAGTTATACTTTCTCCTTTGTAAATGTAAATTTTGCACATTTTATGAATTATATTATTTCTTTTTATTATACCAGACCTGATCTCTGATTATACCAGACCTGATTCTCTGATTGCAGAATTTTGTTTTATTGTAGATAGATAAAAAATTCTTCCTGTGCACATGTGTATACGTATATTTATATAAAGTTCAAAATTACAGTTAACATTATGTAAACTATGAAAATTGTAACTTCGTGTTGATGGTATTTTTTGATTAGGCTTAAATTTTGTTTTTAAAAATTAGATTTTTCTTGGAGGTAATTATTAAATGTAAACTATTACTCATGATATGTTTTTTCCTCCTACAGTTGGAATGTAAACTCTGAAATGTTTTTTTTTTTTTTTTTTTTTTTTCTTTTTCATCCTGTATACAATATTTATAAGCTATTTTTTTTTTTAATTTTGGCCTTTTGTATTTTTCTTCCCAGATTATTTATTTAAGATGTTAATGAATATGTAAGGAATCTAGCTTTGGCCTGCAGTCTCCTAGCAGCCCTTCAGTTTAAATTTCAAGTTAATAAGTAAGACTTTCTGCATATAACTCAGTACTAATCATTGCAAGACTGTTCTTTTTTTTTTTTTAAATCAAGATTTATTTGATTTTAATGATTTTTTAAAACTATTCATACATTATTGTGCAACACTTGTATTTTATTCTGTGTATTTTTATGTATATATATGTAAATATTTACACTATCAATCATTTTACTTAAATTATAAATAATATTCTATTCCGATAGAAAAAATCCATGTAGGCATTTATTACCAATATTTCTATTCAAATTAGTATCATTATAATATAAGAAATAATCTTATAACAGTCACAAATGCTGTAGTACCAGCCACTCAACCTGAGAATTTGTAGTACTATAATGTATTGAAATAAAGAAAGTCTGGTGGACTGCGGTAATTCTCGATCAATGTGTTTCTAGGTTAATTAATGTTCACCCAGCTTATAATAGTATGCTTAAACAAAAATTAGAAAGTATTGTTAACAATTCAAGAACATTGTAGTTTAATGTACAAAATAAAAAAAAGTCGCCATCTTTGCTGAAAATTAATAAATAAAAATATAAAACTGCTACAAAAGCATCTTGAAAAAAGATTGTTTCTGAAAATCACACATTTTACTTAGATTCTTAGTGGCACAACATTTCTATTTTTTTTTTTTTTTTTTTTTTTTTTTTAATGTTATTTTACAACTATATATCTGTACTGATAAGTATAAAGGATTTAAGTCCAAAAATGTCGATTTTGAGTTAAGTACATAGTCAGACTCAGAAAAAAATTCTCTATCAATTGGTATAAAGGATTTAAATCCGTGTCCTTTAGTCTTTGAGAAAATCCATTGGTAAAAAAGATTCAAGTTAGAAATTTAGCATTAATCTTTAGTATAAAATATTTAATTCAATTTTTCCCTTTATTAAATGAAGATTGACAATCACTTAACGGTATATAGTGTATAAATCAACATAATCCTTTTTTCCTAATCGATTCGGCTCATTAGTTTTTAGTTAGTTTAACTTTATTTTTCGTCTCCTGAAAAATCAAGAATATGCACTTAAATCCTTTATACTTATCAGTACAGATATAATATAAGCTTTTAAATTACGTTAATAATGTTTCTGTAATTTAGTATACTGGTTATACAACTATATTGATTTATACAACAGATTCTTTTTTTACCTATGTTTAAAATTATTTTAGACATATTTATCAATGTATATTTATGTAGTGTGCATCTATAATATATATTCATTAATGCACATCAAAAAATCATAATATGTATTTTGCTTAAAATTAAAACCGGTTTTGTTATAGGTTTCATATCAAAATCAAAATTATCTTTCAAGCTATTTCAAAATTTTGTAGTAAGCATGACTAATGACTAATTAAGATCAAGATTACTAAGTATTGTACTGAATGCTAATAAATTAAATTGTATTTTATTGTACACACTTGTGATTTAAATTATACAGTTACATAAAAAGTTATTTATTTTTAACTGTTAACTTTAATACATTAAATCAAAGAAAAGTTCAAATGAAAGCCAACTATTTTATCTTTATTTCATAGTAAAAAAAAACTGTAATAACAGTAAATGGTTTTTTTTTATAACTAAATGTTTAAATTAAAATATATAATAAAACTGAAATATTTTTAATGGGTAATTGCAATACTTAACTATAAATCAAAGAAAAGTTCATATCAAAAACGTAGTAGTTTATCTTTATTTCATAGTAAAAAATAAACTGTAATAATAATAAATGGTTTTATTTATTAAGGATATAATAAAAATGCATGGTTGAAATAAAATATATAATAAAATTAGGACAGTAATGCTATATACATTATGCTTTTAAATGTTATAAAGTGTTTTGCCAATAAGTTTGGATGTATTTTCAAAACAAATAAAAATAGTAAATTAACTACTATGCTTATTAAAAAAAAAAAAAAAAAAAAAAAAAAACATTTATAATCAGGGGTCGATCCAGGCAAAATTTGGGTCCCTTTTGCGGCTCCTTCACAAAATTCCACACAGTAAAAAGGGGCCCTTCAGAAAATTCAAATTCATAAAAAGGTACCCTTCACAAAATTCAAATCCATACAAAGGGACCCTTCACAAAATTCAAATTTATAAAATGAGTCCCTTCACAAGATTTTTTGTTTTATAAAAAGGATCCTTTTATTAAATGTTTTCATATTTTCAGTATTATTTTTAATTTATGCCTTAATTTGGCTCAACGAAACTCTATTAACTTGATATTAAACATTACATAAAGTGATTGTAAAAACTGAAGATTTTACACAATATTTTACTTTTTCACAAAAATATTTTATATTTCACAAAAATATTTTGTTTTTCACAAAAAAGGGACCCAAAAATTAAAACATGGATTGACTCCTGATCAGGGTTTAACCTGGCAAAAAAATTACTTTAGCATTTTAGCGAAAATAGGCAAGCACTATTTTAGTTTTTTCGAAAGTTAATTCTTTGGATACCATTGATTTCTTTTACTTAGCTTTGTTATCCTCAGTTTTGTTTTCTATTCCTTTTGTTCATTGATGATTTTAACCAAGCATCCATATTTGTGACTTTAAAAATATGAATCAGGGAAACTATGTTTTGATTTTATCAATGGAAAAAGAGGTATTCATATCATATGTGTAAAATGAAAAAGCAAATTAAAAATCAAGTAAAGTGTAGTGGTAGATAATCGTGAAATACTAGTGCTAAAAATGCTTCTATGAAGCAAATTCTGAATTCTAACATACTTTTAAATATTTTTGCATTTAAATTCAATCATTGAAAATTAAAAATAAATCCAAATTACTATATAAATAAGGATTCCCAATAATTTCAGTCCTTTCGTAGTTTTTGCCTGCAAATATTACAAAAAAATAAAATAAAATAAAATTCTGAATTATTATATAGAGATATTTTATACAGTTATCCAGTTTTAGCATTTTAGCGAAATTCTGACCGACTTGTTTTAGCAAAATATGATACCTTTTAGCAAAATGCTAAAAAAATGAATGGCAGTTTAAACCCTGCTCCTGATAATATGTAATTAAAATCAGGTTTATGTTAAAAATGACATTATTTGTAGTCCAAATTAATCAATATAGCTATCATTTGAACAAAAAATGTCCTGATCCGTAATTGCCCTGAGTTGGGGTGCGATCGATATTTACCCGGTTGCTGGGGCAATTACTGATCAATGAATTTTTTCAATTAAACAAACTTTTAAAACATTTTAATCAAAGTCTATATTTTATTGAATAAACACATGATAAAGCTTTAACCATGCTAAATTTGGTTAACATCAATTGTGATATTTTTAGAGTTATTTAGATTAGATGTTTGTGTTTTTTGATCGGGAATTACCCTCGCCCACACTAAAATCTTATCCATGCTATGGAACGGATAAAATAATTTTGGAAAAGGGTAATTTATTAGGGAAAATGACATCATAACTGAAACAATGTATTAAGAGGAAACTTTTACTCACACTTCCCAAACAAAATAAAGAGAATAAGGAGTTAAGAAAAAAAAAAGTAGGATATCTTAAAAAACTTATATTTAGGCTAAACTAATATAATTTGAATCAAGAAAATTTTTTCACACTATACCCATTAACAAAATTCACATTTTCATTACCATCTTAATACTTTCACTTATTCTTATAACTTTTCTATATTGAGTCGGGACAATTCATTAAACAAGCAGTGACAGCTGCCTTGAACTGTATGTAACTGATTATATATAATTAAATTTAATGGTTATGGAGTTTTTAAAAAAAATTTGGAGGCTTCAGCAGGGACCGATTTATTCCTGCGGAGGCCTAGGGCACTCATGTTTAATGGGCCCTTTCTTCTGAAACTTTAATATTTATAATCCTCTATTCTATTAATCTATACAGAGAAGATATTTTAAAGGTAAATATTTTTTTCTGCACATGATTATACAGTTTACCAAATGATTAAACACTGATTATCTATATTTAAATAACTGATAACTTAACATACTATCATTTTACGGCAAAGTATATATTGTTCGAAATAATACAAACAATGATCAATTTCCATAGCGCACACAATGGAAATATTCACAATTAGTTAAAAAAAAAAAAAAAAATGTATTTTATATATTATAGGATAAAAAATCAATAAACAAAAAAGTGTAATTTATGATGAAGCCAATGTACTATCTGTAAACTGATTCATGCACTAAATTAGACAGCATTGCAAACATGCCAACAGTTTAATTTATTCCAGAGGATTGTAAATACCTACCCTTTTAACATCACTTTATTTGTATTGATTTTTTTTTTTTTTTTTTCAAATATGGTAGGACAAATAAGAGGCACACAGCACAATACTATTTCCATTTGTTGACGAAAAAATGAAAATTATCGATCATTACAGAAAATTTTCATTCTAACTATTTTTTTAAATGTATGGTGGAATTTCTTGAAGGCCCAAGGCATGTGCCCTGAATGCTCTGCCATAAGTCAGGTGCTGGGCTTCAGGGCTTTTTAAACACTACAATGTAAAATATGCCATTATTTTTAAAATATGTGTGCCAATATTAAAAGATATAAACTGATATGAGAACTATAAATAAGCAAGAAAATGTTTTCTTTTGTAAATATCAACTGCAAGGCTGGCAGAGACAAACTATCATATTATATATATATTAATCCTCGCTTTCCCAAGATGGGGTCATTTTGAAGTTGAAATCTAGTTAAGCACGCCTCATTCAAAAAGTGTGCTAATTCGCCACAGATAGCAAACATAACCAGTGGAATTTTGCAACTTCTAAACGATATAAAAAGGTGTTGTGCTGGTGATTTTCGCCAAGTGTGCCAAGCGGCACCTGAAAGCAATTTTTTTGCAGTAATGCCATGATCTTGGGAAAGCGAGGGTTAATCAATTAATTCTACACTAACTAAATATTTATAATTCATACATCAGTCATAAGGTTGTGCTTGTATAAATAATTAAAATATAATAAATGGTTAAAATGTATAAATAATTAAGAAAATTAAGGTATAATTTATTTTTTTATTTATCAATGTTGCTTAGTAGAGACTAATCTAAAGTCAAGGTATCCAATATAAATATTAGCTTGTTTAATAATATTTTGTTATATTTTACAAATTATATTTTTAAATTTCTATAAGAAATATTTAAAAACCACATTTTTTAAAAGCTGGATGTACAGTTTCATTCCACTAAAGCCATTAACTTTAATATGTAAAAAAAGTGATTTAAATCAGTGATAGTTTTTATTTTTTTACTTTTTAAATCAATTGATTTAAATCACTACAACCCTGTTGCAAGATTCTCAATTAATAGCATTTGCATACAAAGTTTTTATTCATTAGCTTTACAAGGCAAAATTAGCTCTGGCCGCATGGTCAGTTACTACTGAAGAATTAGCCACTAATAAATTTGCTGCGGGTAGCCACCACAATGGCCACTGTTTGGCTACCTGCTGCAATTTTCACACACACACACACACACACAAAAAATGTTTGTTTCCCTCAGTTGATTAATTTTAGCTATATCATGTGTATGCAGTAGGAAATCCACTCCCAGAAATCCATAGCACTTGGGACCAGAGACTGCAAATTTGAAAATTTTATGGATTTTAGTTTTTTTTTTTTTTTTTACTTGTTTGCAGTATAGACAAATGTTTTTTTTTTTTTTTTTTTTTTTTTTAATTCTTTGAAATTACTTTTTATTTAAGCACAAAAACTTTATTATAAATTTCATTGTTTACTTTGGTTGTAACTTTTTAAAAGTATATAACTTTTTTAAAGTATTTATAATTTTAGTAATACATATTAGGGTATTTATTTGCATTGTATAACTTAAAACATCGTTTTTATCATATTAACTAGTATGCTGTGGCCATCACAAGTCTTTCTTCTATATAATCCTGTACAAATTTACCTAATATAAATTATTTGTTAAATTATAATTTATTAAAATTATTTTCCATGATGAATGCAGACGATTTTTATCTGAAAGTAGTTTAATATTAAATGCCAAAAGAAAATCAGTTTTGTTCAGACATGAGAAGAAATGAATTTTCTTCCCATTATTTCATTTATTTATTTTTTCATTAAAAATGGAAAAAATCAATAACATAGTATAAATTATCACTGATCTATGGTTTGATAATTCATTTTAAAGGTGTTGACGAGTTCTTTCGAAGATACCCATATTGAAAATTAACGAATTCCAAACGTCAAATTTCGTTCAAGGGTTTTGAGATACAGTACCTACAAAATTTGTAACACACACACAGACACACATTTTCTAAAAGCAGTCAAATTGTGATCAGGACATCTCAAAACATGTAAATACATCAAAAAGTGTTTAAAATTTTTCACAAAGCCAATACTTCCTTCAAACATAGAAGACAGTAAAAATAAGATTTTTTTTTTTTTTTTTTGCTAAGTTTTTTATGGCAAAAATGAAAGAAAAAATCGATAATGTTGTTTTAAATTAACGCAGATCAGTGGTTCAGCCATTTCTTCTTCTTATTTTTTTTTTTTTTCTTTTCCGTATGCATATAAAGAGAAAGTATTGAATTAGTAAAAAGTTTCAAACTCCAGTTTTGATGGATTTACACGTTTGAGGATGCTCTGATCACGATTGAACTGATTTTAGAAAATGTCTATCAGTCAGTCAGTCTTTCTCTCTCTGTGTGTGTGTGTGTATCACTAATGTAGTAGACACTGCATCTCATTAACCAATTAATGAAATTTAACCATACTTGGAATTTTGTTGAAACCTGACATAAACTGATACAGATTAGATTTGGCGATCAATTGTTCAACAGGTCGGGCTGTAATCCCATTATTTCTAAATTTTTAACATGAACAAAACAAAATTTCATATAACTCTACAAAATGAGTTATTTTAAACAATGTAATTATAAAATTAATTGTTAATTAATAATTGTTAATCAATGATTGTGAAATTAATATAAATTATTGATAATAGTAGTAATAAATTAGGGGGGGGAGGGAAATGTGCATCTGAGAACTTCGTTTCCTGTAGTGATGTAACTCTGTCACATAAAAATCGTCTACATTTATATGGAAAATAATTTAATAAATTTCTATTTTATGATTTTGGTGTATAATTAAAATATACAGAAGAAAGTCTTGTGGTGGCACTATCACACTAAAGGTATTGATAAGCTCTTTTAAAAGATACCCATGGTGAAAACTTGTCCCCTCTGGGCAATAAATGTAAAGGAAAATATATTCCATAGTCTGCAGAACTGCTTTTCTTTTTCTGTTTTTTAGTAGCTTTTAAAATAATTTATATTTTTTTCCATACATTTGGATAGAGATCATTGCATTATGTGATCTGTATAAATCATGTTAAAAAAAATCACCTAGGAAGCAATAAGCCTAGGATAAATAAAGCTTATAAAATAAAATTTGATTCGTAGAGTTTAGAGTGCTATTCAGTCAAATGTGATATCATTGACAGTTTATTACCTACAATTTCACAGTAAAAATATAAAAAATAATTAGAAAAAATTAATTATAATAGAACTAACCTTTAATAGCTGTTTGTTTTTAGCATCATGAAGTATATATATTAACGTTTATCAATAATTGTTTCAAAATTTTTAAGCTATAATGATGTTCTCTTATAATTATTATTATTATTCACGTTTAATTTTAATATGTTTGTCAACTAATTTAAAGTTAATATAAGGTTATTATTATCATGTTTCAATTAATTAAAAAATGATGAAAATTTTGAAAAATTGGGCTTCATAATGTACTAGGACATCTCAGTAAGTATCTTCGTGTTGAATCACATGACTGTCCTTATTACCATTTTAGTGTTATGCTGTCTGGAGACACACATCCAGACACTGTCTTTTTTATATATGAAGATTTACTCGTATTATTGAAAAATCTAGTACTTATTGTAGATGAGAAAATTCAAAACTGATTGGTTTCAATTAAATAATCATACAAAATTGTTTCTTATAAATACCACAACTGGCATATTGTTATTGAATATAATTTTTGGTTTATGGGAGAACATAACTGTCAGTTTTTATTTATTTATTTATCCTTTTGAAATGTTTTTTATTTTCTCTCTCTGCAGGTGCTGCGAGAACTTGTCTATTACAGAGAAAAACATTAGATGTTGAATTAAATTAGTAATGTTCAATTAGCTTCGCTATGCAAATAAAGAAATTTTATGTAATTTTTTAAATAAAAATGCATAAATACATATTGTTTCTTTTGATTCTTTTTGAAATTTGAATCTCAAACCAATACAGGTAGGTTGGAAGTCAGTCCTTCGTTGTATCTTGCCGAACAGTCCACAATTTGTAGTAATTAAAACAAATTCAGCATATGGAACAAAGCACAAATAAAATTAATATGTTTAATCAAATAGAAAATACGTATGTATGTATATGTATATATATAAGCATATGTAAAAAAAAAAAAAAAAAAGCATATGTAAAAAAAAAGCAAATCAGTTTTGGTAAAAATATGTGTGTTTTTAAGCTACGTAAGTACTTTCTAAATTTTTTCTCTTGTTTTTATATTTTATCTAATAATTGCACTGAGTTTAATTTTGTTTCTAATATTGACGTTCACTGAGACTTGATTCTTGGCTTCTTTTTAGCTGCATTTCATTGATACAACCTGTCGTCCAAAAAAGTTGGATCATATTAATTACAGTGATTTGAATTAGTGATTAACTTTACAGTTTTACTTCACGATCACCATTATGCATCACAATGAGAAAACATGGAGGTAATCAGGAATTTAACTGCATGTAATTAATGTGATCCAACTTTGTTGAATGCCAGGTGGTATGAAATGCTGCTTAAAAAAAAAAAAAAAAAAAAAAGTCAAGGGTTACATACAAACGGAACGCTTGCAATTTCGATGACGTAAATTTTGCAAGTTTTTTGCAAATACAGTCGGCAACAAAAGTAACAGAGCACTAGCGAAAATTCCTATGTAAAAAAAGTACACTTAATGCAGATTTGTTAAATAAATCCTTGTCGAATCCTGTTCTTATTCAGTCTAAGAACATGATTCGACAAGGATTTATTTAACAAAACAGTGTCAAGTGTGCTTTTTTCACATAGGAATTTTTGCTAGTGCTCGGATACTTTTGCTGCCGACTGCAGTCATACATTTGGAACGCCTGCAAATGGCTTTGCAACTGGAAGTGTTTCATTTGTATGTACCCCCAAGAGTCAAGTCCTTTGAGCATCAAAAGGGGATGCAACTTAGAGACAATGGGAATGGATATGTTCATAAAGATAAAATTTATATGGTGGTATTTAAAATATTTGAAAATTGTATATACAGTACACTTATGCTGCTATTACATAAAAACTTTTTGCACAACATTTGAACCGATTTTTGCTCTAATTTCTGGAGACTGAAAAAAATTTTTGGTTCGGAAAGTTCTCCAAAATACTTCAGATCTCAGTGGATGGTGTCACATTCAGTCTATGCCTGGAACCGGTTTGTAGCTGCATCTATAATGAACCAGTTCTGGTCCTAGACTGAAAGTGGTGCCATTTACTGAGATCAAAAAAGGAGAGTGACAAAAAATCAGTTTCAACTGTCAACATCACCTAAAACATGTGCTGAGGAAGTTCTGGATCTGGAAAGAATGCTATATATATTAGCTCTGAATAAAGCTATTAAGTTTTATCTTTAATTACAGTATAAAAGTTTCATGTTTTTTAGTAATAGTAAAATGTGGAATTGATGCATTTTTCTAATTTGGATTCTGTGTCTCCATTTGACATATTTGTGATCCATATCAGTTTAATGTAAATTGGAAGAATGTAATGTTTTTATTATAAGCTTTTAAGACAAAGTTGTAGCAATTCAAAAATCATGAGAAAGGTTCAAAAAATGTTATTTAAAAAATTGCTCAAAATTATTTACAAGGAATTAGGTGAATAATAATTAATGTTCATTAGTTGTTAATTAAAGAAAACACTTGTTATTTATAGACATAAATTTTACTATTAAAGATGTGATTCTTTTAGATTAGGTTATGCTCAGTGGGTGATCCATGTATGCTAAATTAATTTTATATGAAAAAATCTGGAGTGACTCTGTTGGACTTTCTGATAAATTAAAGTAAGCGAAGTTGTTAAATGAAGAGAAGAGAAAATTATAATAGGGCATTTGAGTAATTTTCTCCATATAGTGTGTTCTTTAACATTATTGTACTTTAAAGAATTTGAGCCTGTAGATCATAATGTTAAAGAATTTCGCATTGTGTCACTATAAAATAACTAAGCACTAGATACTCCAAAATCAATAGGTCTTGTGTTACGGTGACCTATAGCATATATACCAACATTCAGGTAAATTCATCAATGCATTCAGATGCTATCATGTTTACTCACACATATATACTACACACACATGCATATAGTACCATGAAAATAGCAAAAATGAACTCTGAGACCTCAAAGCCTATCGAAATACCAAAATCTCAAAGTAAAATTTTTGTCATTATTACTATATTTTCTTTACATATTTGTAGAGTATAAGTAATATTGCTATTGCTAGGGGATAAGGCTGATTATCTTTTTTATGAATTTAAAACTGCAGGGATACTTTTTTATATTTGTGTGTTGGCGGGGGGGGGGGGATTCACTCCCCAACAGACAGAATTTTTTGTAATGATTTGCAGACTGCAGTATAGAACTGCTAAACTAAGTTTTAAATCACATGAAGCTATTAGCAATTAATAAATTAAGTAATACCTGCACATAAAAAGAAAACAAAGAATGTACAAAAGAACAGTAATCTAGAGACATGATGTAAATTGTATTACTTTTCTTATCTCTATACCTGATAGAGAAAGTTTTTTTTTTTTTGGATCAAATAGCTGAAATTGAGTTTTTGTTAAATTTAAATGTTTTGAGGTCCCCTGAATCTGAAAATCATGTTTTTAGCAGTTAGTCTGTTATCAACATATCTCTAGAACAAATAGTAGCAGAAAGTCCAAACTGTAATGTACAAAATGTGCATCATATAGGGATGCTACACTAAACTTTTCTTTGAGATCAAGCAAGTAGTTCGTGTACAAGGGCATCCAAGAGAATTCAAACGTATTATCCTTGGAAAAATTTTGAGTAAGTACAGTGTAACAGCATTAAGCTGACTTAAACATTTTTTTTTTTTTTTTTATGCATAAAAACATGTCTTGTGTATATTGTGATATGGAAATCTTTTGTTTACAGGGCTACCCAAAATATTTGGATATTTGGGGCTATACTTATATTGACCAAACGTCCCCATTTCCTGGGGACAAATGGGGATTTCCTTATTTTTTTTGAAAGCATTTTTCTAAGTTTTAAATAATTGTAGAAAGTAAATTATTAATCAGTAATACTTTATTTTTAGTCCTTATTTATTAGGAATGAAAAAATACACCCATAATTGGATATTTGTAGCAATTTTTAACGCTTCTCTATTATAAAGGTATTTTGATCTGGACAGCCTAGCTATACTTGAAAATTGCTGGAATAGTAATTCATTTTTTGGTAGGTGTTTTTTATTGGGACTAAATTTAAGTACACAATATTGTTTATAGACAATATGACAACAGAGCTACCAAAAATTGAGCTAAATGTTCTTTTATATTCAATGTAATTGATGGGAGTGCTTCGATGCACGTTACTGTGTCGACAAACACTGCTCAGAAAGAAAAATTAGTGTTTCAAATTCATACTGTAAAAAAAGTAATTTTTGAAATTTAACTTTGTTTTTTCTTGTATAATATCATGTTTTGAGGTACCCTGATTACAAAAGTCCAATTTTTAGTGATTAATCTGTATGTATTCATATTACCATATCTTAAAATATCTAGTGTGTCACACACATCATTTTCTCTTACCCTGCATTTCAATATTATAATGATTGATTGCATATTAAATTTTAAGTTCAATAGCATAAGATAATAAAATTCAATATACTTTTAGAACATTCTAAAATAGTTTTAAAAACAATTTTATTTGATATGCAGTTCTGTGCATAGAATTATTACAAAAAAAAAAAAAAAAAGGCTATTAATAATTTACCTTCAAACTTGCCAGTCTTTATAAAATTTTTGCCGGTAACCTAATATGAAATTCAAAGTGCTAAATTTGAATTTCCTGCAGTTATTTACTATTAAGTTATGCGATAACAGACACACATACACATCAACTGCTAAAAATTGGACTTTCGTAATCAGGCCACTTCAAAACATGATATAATACAAAAAACAAAGTTGAAAATAAAACTTAAAAAATTACTTTATTTGCAGTATGCATACGAAACATTAATTGTGCAGTGTCCGGCACCATAGTAAAATATACAAACCACTTCTGTTAATTAGATTCAATAGAAAAGAACATTTTGCTTAATTCTGAGTATCCCTGTATATTGTCTATAATCAATATGCACTATTAAGAATACTTTATATTAAAAATTAGTCTTCTTTGAAAAGCATTTAATGCAAAAGGAATTATTATTCCTCCAAATATAGCCCCATCCAAATACTTTAATTGGCCTTGTAAATGAATGATGAATAATTTTCATACCACAATCTACACAAAACATGCTTTTAAGAATTAATATATATATATATATATTCCATTTTGGTTAAGTCAGCCTGTAGATGTTACACTGTATTTGCCAGATATTTCCCCTTAGACAATGTATTTGAATTCACTTGGATGTTCCTGTACACAAACCATTTGCTTGGTCTCAACGAAAAGTTTACTGTAACATCCCTATATGATACGCATATAGAATACTAAGTTTGGACTTTCTGCTATTATTTGTTCTTGAGATATGCTGATAACAGATACACACTCAGACTAACCGCTAAAAACATGGTTTTTGGATTCAGGGGACCTCAAAATGTGTAAATATGATAAAAACACACTTTCAAAAATTTTGACTGATAAACAATACGTTACCTATGTGGGAAGAGAAAGTAAAAAAAAAGAAACTGCATGAAATTCGAATTTGATATTTTGAAGTACGTTTTAAGTTGCCACTTAAAAGTTTGATCAAAATAGGTAAGTTTGAAGTCAAATTAATAACAGCCTTTTTTTTTTTTTTTTTTTTTTTAAATAACTCTAAGCACTACTACTGTTGAGCGGGGCTTGAGGGGTTGGTATCCCTCTCACATACAATTATATGTCAAACAACTATTCCTAAACCAATTTTAAATTATTTTTGAATTACATTGAACTTTATTATCCTACGCTATTTATCTCAAGACTTATGCAATCTACTTATATAATATTAAAATGCAGGGAAAGAGGAAGTCGTGTGAGTGATACACCAGATTATTTAAGTACTTTATTGAAGCCTGGCATTTTTTTTTTGTGTGTGTGTGTGTTTTTAAATTAATCTGCAGAGCTCTCTGCTATGCTGTACTATTTTTGCTACTAGAACCTGCTCTTATATCAGATTTTTTTCCTTTTCTTTTCAAAAAAGAAAAAATTATAAATTTAATGTTGCAATTAAACCGTCTGTTATTGCTTTACGACATTTGATTTTGTAATATCTTCACTTTTTTAATATTAAGAATAAATGCTGTTAATTTTCATAGCAGGTAATCTTCAAAAATATCAACAGATTTTCAGAAAATATGTCATTTTAAAAGTGCATGATATTACAAGTCAACAAGAAATAGATTGTTAGGCTTTGCATACAATCTCCTGTTCCCAAGATTAATTTCAGATTTTATTCCACCAATACTGATCTTGTACTTCTGCAAAAGAAAAAACTGATGTGGACACCACATGACTTCCTTGTACACCTTTAGAAATATATACATAATGTTAAAAAGCATTATCATTAGACCCGAGACAGTTGGCTAAAAATATTTAAAAAATGCATTGTCAACGTGTTCTGAGCTTTTCTGAAAGTTTCAAATGCCTAACTAATCAAGAAGTCAGTTAAAAATTGATTGCAAGATCTGTACTTGTAACGCTGCTGAAGGCAACAGGGACCTGAAACAGTTCTCTAAAAGTATTAAAAAAATGTATTTTCACCATGTTCTGAACTATTCTGAAAGTTTAAAATGTCTAGCTGGTTGTAAAGTTACTTAAATAAATTTTCTGTTGAATCATATAAACACTGCTGAAGGCAGCAGGTATCCGAAACAGTTGACTGAAAATAATAAAAAAATGCATTTTGAATGTGTTCTGGGCTTTTCCGAAAGTTTCAAATGTTTAGCTAGTCAGGAAGTCAGTTAAAAATCATTTGCAAGATCTGTACTGGTAACGCTGCTGAAGGCATCAGGGATCCAAAACAATTGGCTAAAAGTATTTAAAAAATGCATTTTCACCATGTTCTGAACTATTCTGGAAGTTTCAAATGTCTAGCTAGTCGAGAAGTTAGTTAAATAAATTTTCTGTTGAAACCGTATAAACGCTGCCGAAGGCAGCAGGGACCCAAAACAGTTCTCTAAAAGTATTTTTTAAATGCATTTTCACCGTGTTCTGAACTATTCTGAAAGTTTCAAATGTCTAGCTGATTGAAAAGTTAGTTAAAAAAAATTTCTGTTGAATCATGTAAATGCTGCTGAAAGCAGCAGGTATCCTAAACAGTTGGCTTGTTGGCTAAAAATAAAAATTTAAAAATGCATTTTCAACAGGTTCTGGGCTTTTCTGAAAGCTTCAAATGTCTAGCTAGTCGCGAAGTCAGTTAAAAATCATTGCAAAATGTGTACTGGTAACGCTGCTGAAGGCATCACGGATCCGAAACAATTGGCTAAAAGTACTTTAAAAATGCATTTTCGCACTGTTCTGAACTATTCTGAAACTTTCAAATGTCTAGCTAGTCGAGAAGTTAGTAAAAAAATTTTCTGTTGGAACCATACAAATGCTGCCGAGGGCAGCAGTGACCCGGAACTATTTGCTAAAAATATTTAAAAAATGCATTGTCACTGTGTTCTGAGCTATCCTGAAAGTTTCAAATGTCTAACTAGTGGGGAAGTTAGTTAAAAATCGATTGCAAGATTTGTACAGGTAACGCTGCCTGAGGCAGCAGGTATCTTAAGCAGTTGGCTAAAAGTATTTTTAAAAAATGCATTTTCACTGTGTTCTGAACTATTCTGAAAGTTTCAAATGTCTAGCTAGTCGGGTAGTTAAATAATTTTTCTGTTGAATCATATAAAAGCTGCTGAAGGCAGCTGGTATCAGAGACAGTTGGCTAAAAATATTTAAAAAATGCATTGTCAACGTGTTCTGAGCTTTTCTGAAAATTTCAAATGTCTAGCTAGTCAGGAAGTCAGTTAAAATTCGATTGCAATATTTGTCCAAACAGTTTTTGAGTTAAAGTTTTTTGTTACATTATGGCCAAAACCTTTGTATTTTTGGTCATTATTAACCTAATTTTCTTAAATATCTCCAAAACGGAAAATCATACGAAGTCCAAAAAGGGAGGTGCACAACTGGATGTTATAACAAACCTATGTACCAATTCGCAACTTTCTACGTCCAATCGTTTTTGAGTTATGTGACATACACACACATGCGTACGACGTCACGAAAAACCGTGTAAAGTCGCTTATATCGCTAAAACGAGAGCTCGTGTTAAGACGACACTTGCAGGTGTACAACTAGACATCATGAGAGTCACACATATAAATTGGCAACATTCAGCGATCATTCGTTTTCGAGCAATGTGAAATACAAAATCCATTTCGCAAATCGGGATTACTATAATTCCTTATACTTTGTATGAGGAAGTAAAAATTGGTGAAGAATTTTATGAAACCAACTAGAAATTTTCAAGGAGTTTGAAAAAATAATAATTGTCGCCTGTACAAAAAAAAAAAAAAAAAACAAAAAAAAAACAGTATTTTGCAATGAGTAAAATATGTCTCATATTCTAATAAGATGATATACAAAGTTTTATCTGAAATAAAAAAAAAAAAAAAAAAGCTATCTTGCCAAATTTTCTGCCTGGGTAATGAATTCCATTAAAATCTACCAAAATTGGATGTGGAATATACATTTAGATTTCATCCCCAAGTTTTATAGAAGTTACATAAAATCAGCATAACTGATGCATTTTTCTTTTTTTTTCTTTCTCTTTTAAGCATTTTAATGCACTTATTTTAAACAGGGAAGCCAAAAGCATTGGTCTTGCTTTTTATTATGCAAATATTAATTTTAGACAAAAATATACAGGTATTGATTTTAAGCATATATCTTTAAATCCTGATGTTGAAAATCAATATCACATTTATGTTTAAAATTAATCTCTGCATTATAAAAAACAAGGTCAATGCTTTTGGTTCCCCTGTTTAAAATAAGTGCATTAAAATTTTTAAAAGAGAAAGAAAGAAGAAAAGAAAAATGCATCAGCTATGTTGATTTTACGTAATTTCTATAAAACCTGGATGAAATCTAGATGTATATTCCATATTCAATTTTGGTTGATTTTACATGATTTAGATGAGATCTGGATGTATATTTTACATCCAAATCTAGTTGATATTACATGAAATGGCTGAAAACACAATGTTGCATTTACATCCAAATTTGGTTGATTTTACATGAATTGAACAAACTCTGGATGTCTTACATAACAAGTTGGTTGATATTACGTACCAACTAAGTCTCATTTGGGGCCATGTTACAACTTTGCTTGTGACATTTCAACCAAAAATCAACCAAAGCAGATAGGAAATTTCAACGTAATGGGACGTAATATTTGATCGCGATTACGTAATATCAACCTAATCGGGATGAAGTGTGTTGTGTGGGTAGTAGTAAAGGATTTTCAGAATAGAGACGATTGAATACACATCTACGCATCGATACAAAATTAACAGAATTCGTAGAGTGCTTGAACTTCCTTGATTTTCTGCGCCAATAAAATAATATAACAATTTGTGATATTAAAAAGTCCTTAAAACTAGAAATAAAAAAATTGTATAAAATTATTAGTGTGAGAGTCCTAGAAAAAAGTCGTGCCCAACGAATTATGATGGAAAAACCATACGTGTGTGAAATGTATTCTGAAAGATTTTCCCAAAAGAGACATCTGAACAAACATCTACGCACCCATACAAAAGAAAAGCAAGTGTGTGAAGTATGTTCTAAATTTTTTTCCCGAAAGAGTTCTCTGAATATTCATGTACGAACCCATACAAACGAAAAGCCATACGTGTGTGAAGTATGTTCTAAAGGATTTTCTGAAATGAAAAATATGAAGGTGCATCTACGCACCCATACACATGAAAAGCCATACGTGTGTGAAGTATGTTCTAAAGGGTTTTCTATTAAGAGCAATTTGAGCATTCACCAACGCACCCATACGAAAGAAAAGCCATATGTCTGTGAAATATGTTGTAAAGAATTTTCTGAAAATGGAAGTTTTAAGAAACATCTACGCACCCACACAAAAGAGAAGCCATACGCGTGTGAAGTATGTTCTAAAGGTTTTTCCCAAAAGAGTTCTCTGAATATTCATGTACGCACCCATACAAAAGAGAAGCCTTACGTGTGTGAAGTATGTTCTAAAGGATTTTCTGAAAAGGGAAGTCTGAAGGATCATCTACGCACCCATACAAAAGAGAAGCCATACGTATGTGAAGTATGTTCTAAAGGGTTTTCCCAAAAAGGACATCTAAGGAGACATCTACGCGCCCATACAAAAGAAAAGCCATACGTGTGTGAAGTATGTTTTAAAGGATTTCCTAGAAAAGAAAATCTGAAGAGACATCTACGCACCCATACAGAAGGAAAGCCATTTGTAGGTGAAGTATGTTCTAAAAGTTTTTCTGAAAAAGGACATCTGAACGAACATCTACGCACCCATACAAAAGAAAAGCCATAGTGTGTGAAGTATGTTCTAAAGGATTTTCTATAAAGAGTAATCTGAGCATTCACTAACGCACCCATGCAAAGAGAAAACCATAGGGGAAAGTGGGGTTGAAAGGGACGTAGGAAGAATGTGACAATAGAAAACTTTTGTGTTTGCAAGCACCGGAAACTTTTGTATTTTTCTGATATATGGCAGCACAGTGGTCATTGATCAAGTGTAGTTTCAGAATTGTGCTACTCATAGAAGGGCAGAAAAAAAAAATTAAGTGTCTTTCTCAGCTGCCAAAGTAAGCTTTTATCGATTCAGTTAAGAAATTAACTATTTGCTTAAAGTTAATTTAACTCTTATATGGTTAAAAGGTATAATCTTTTATTGTGTTTACGATATTCAAGAATATTGTTAATTAATCATTAAGACTATTTCCTGTTTTATATGATCATGTGATGGGTGTCATGAATGGGACATTACCCATTATGTATTAATTTAAAATTGGACACAAGAATTCTATTAAAACGTAAACTAGAAATACTTATTGTCAAGATTCTTAATTTTGTGGAGTTAGAAAAAAAAAAAAAAAAAAAAAAATTGAAATTAATTGTTCTGATTTTTTTTTTTTTTTTGGTATAATAATTATGATTAAAAAAATTATAAGTTAGAATATTAAATGCAAATTAAATCAATAATTAAAATAAATAATTAAACTAGTAATAATTTGATTAAAATCCCAATTTCAATCAAGCTTATTAAATAAATTCTTGTGATTATTAATGTAATACAGAATAGAATGTTTGTTTTCCCGATTAGTCGAAAAAAAAAATTATCTGGATAATTTGCACTCTATTATAATGATTTATCTCTTTCTAGTGTCTTATTTATTTTTAGATTAGGTCTTTTCAAATTAAATTACCGAAGCCTAGAGCACTAGGAACTGTACGAACCAAAGGTCTTCTGTCTTTCGATGTTAATTTGAGCCAAAACATCAATTTATATTAATTTCTGCTAATTTATAGCGTGTAATAAAATTGCATAAACCAATTTAACTTTATTTAGTTCCCATTTTGTTTTGTCTTTGTTAACTCCAGTCCTGTCCCATTCATTCCCATAGGTGGAGATGAATGGGACAGTGCACATGCATGTAAAAAAAAAGAAAAAAAATTAATTAAAAATGGTAACTTTTTAGTAAAGTTATTATGTTTATATGTTACTGATTATAGCGAAATTCTGAATTACATACCGCCGACGTTATCAAGAGAAACATGAAAAATGTCCCATTCATCCCCACTCGCCCCTACTTGTGTGAAGTATGTTTCAAATGATTTTCCGAAAAGGGATATCTGAACTAACATCTATGCACCCATGCAGGGAAAGCGCCGCACACGCTTGTAGCATGTTCTCAACAGGGATGTGATTTTTTTAGCCTTTTTTTTTTTTTTTTTTTTGTTTCTGGAGTGCATTTGCTACGTAAATTAATCTAATAAAACATGATCATTTATTCTTATTTTATAGATTAAAAATCATTTATTATTATAATTTACTCACACAACACTGTTCATCCCGATTACGTTAATATTAAAAAATCAGGATCAGATCCCAGACAACTAATATTCGTCCAGATTAGGTCAAAGTACATAATCTGAACGCATAGACATATCCATATTACAACCAGTACCGAATCTACATTTTTAAAAAGGGGGGGGGGGGTGCAGACTTTCAATTTGCCACCTTCTAAGCAAAATTTTTTAACAAATAAAATACTTAGACTTTTACAAAATTTTTATTTTAGTTATAAAATTATACGTAATTCTAAAGATTTATTTTGCTCGACTTTATTTCAGTTAAAATTCAGGAAACATTCCTAAGGTGTCGTCTTCAAAAAATATTGAAAAAAATATATGTGATTCTACTCTTCATATGACACCAGAAAGTGAAAAAAATATCGGCTGAAATGAATTACAGCGCCCACAAAAATTACCAAAATTAAGCATATTTGGCGATTTCACACTGTTAGACGATTGATTTTGAGTACTTGGCGGAGAAGCCAAACATGGTTCTGTTCATACACAGCAATCTCGGTGCTAGCGAACTTATCACCTAACAGCGCTAAATCGCCAAAAATGCTTAATTTCGTAATACTGTGTTACGAAATCTTTTAATGTATTTTCCAGCCCTTCCATAAAAGCAACTGATCTCGTTAAAACAATATCAGTTGTCAGTTTTTTGTATTCCTTTACCGACACAGTCGAACACTTTCAAAACGTAATTCTATATGACTAAGTATAAAATAAATTCAAAATTCCTGGCCTCATTTCGTAGACGTTTTTATTCTGAATTTGCCTTGGTGATTTGTCTCTATCTTTTAGCTCTATCGAAGCATGACAAACTTATTTAGGCTTTTTTTCAAACCGATAACAACTTCTCCTTTCGCAGACCATCATGTCTGATCCTTTGACGTTATTCTTTGCGTGTTTTTAATACTTTGTAACAACATTGAAAATGGTTTATGGCATAGATTTGTCTATCTGCGCTCTATCTCCGGTAAATATTCATGGAATTCACTGAAACTGATATATGTTATTAACGTTTACTATGGAATGTTCCGCATTGAAAATGGAATAAATACCACCATTGGTTTGTGTGCAGTGACACACGAAAGAATTCCAAAGTATTGTGTTGTGTGAGAGGTATTTCTATACACCATATTTCAATACATTTATTTTGCACAAATCGTAATGACATAGACATTTATCAGTCCTATGCATAAAAATTGTTTTCTATAAAATATAGTATGATTAACATTAGAAAAAAAGACCACACAAAAATATTCAGATAAATTAAGGATTATGGTTGAAATTTGCTGCAGTTGCAGTTTCGCATTGTTTAAGCGTTTTCCACTTTAACCAACGCTTAAGAGTGATTATGATTTGAATTAGTCTATCTGTCTGTCCCTCCAACCGCCTCCAGCGTCCGTAAACATCTTCAGAATTTCTTTAAAATGATCACTCTAAAAACTATTTTCGAGTTCATTGTGGGTTGTTCACCATTTAAAATGGTATTAGTAGCGCAGCTGGTTTGTGTACAGGAACACTGTAAAGAATGTCAATGCCTTGCGTTTTATGATAGGGATTTTTACTGCACAAATTATATTGAAATTCGTTATTAAGATGCTAAAAGAGTTTTTATTTATTTATTTACTAGCAGGCTACGCCCGCTTCGCTGGTCACTATTTTTAAATGAATCACAATAATTAATGAATTCTCAAAATTGCATTAATTTTTATCATGTGATAAAAAAAGAGAAAAAAAAATTCTGATCGGAAAAATGTCGCACCGGGTCCCCACTGCCTTCGGCTGCGTAGACCCGTGCGCTGCGCGCACGTATTCCTTCACCATCCTTATGACTTCTCAAAATTCCATGTTATTACTCATAAACTTTAATTCTTAAGAAAAGGAATTAAAAAATATATCATTTAGCATCGGGTAAAAACTCACACCGGGACCCCACTGCCTTCGGCCGCGCAGACCCTTGCGCGCGCATATGTTAAGATATACGTGCGGTGAGCGCACATATTCCTTCTGAAATCATACTCTTATTCTAATGAAAAGAAAATTTAAAAAATCATTTCTCATCAGGTAAATTGTCGGACCGGGTACCCACTGCCTTCGGCAACGTAGTCTCTTGCGCGCTGCGCGCCTATTCCTTCCCCACCCTTCCAACCATTAATAATTAACTTACATATACCAATTTTGAACTGTCTTACTAAATTAGCTGAGATGCAAAAGAAAACCTGATCAGGACACCTTAAAATTGTAAATCAGGTGAAATCTCGAATTCCACATTCGATAATATAAAATTTTTGAAATGTCTTTCGAATGATGTATTAAAAATAATTTAATCATAATTAGAATTCGAAATATTCAAATTTAAAAATATTACAGCGCCATCTGGCGGTAGAAAATTCTGTAATCTGCTGTTCAATTCCAAATAATATATTACTTTTAAAATTATTTATTAGTAGCAGAGATATAAAAGAAAACTTAATCAGGAGACATTAAAACGCGTAAATCACATGAAATCTCGAATTCCGGTAGTCGGTTAATGGAAGGAGACAGAAATTTGTGGCGTCTACTCTTGAAATTCAATTCAAATAAGTTTCAAAATGACATATTACTTTTGAAATTATGCTAATTAGAAGCTGAGATACAAAAATGATATAAACACTATTATAAAACAATTTATGTCTGACTTTTTCGTGGTTTTCTCCGAAACTTGCGTAATTCCGGGCGAAATAATATTGAAAATCCATAGTATGAAAGGTGAAAGGAGTATCAGAATTCGAAACTGCAAAATATAAAAGAATAAAGGCGTTCTTTGTTTTCCGTAGTTTTCTCCGAAACAACCGTTCCTTTTCTACGTTTTTGCCAACCCCCCCCCTTTCCGTCCCTTCTAATAATTTTACACTTGAAAATATCCGCAATCGATTTACCTTTCCTTAAAACCTAATAATAACAATTTCAAACGCTGTAACTCTTTTTTTTTTTTTTGGCCCCTTCGCCCCCCCCCCTCTTCCCCCTCAAGCCTTTCCTAATAATTCTACACTTTCAAAAATATTCAGAATCGAATCATCGGACGTTAAAACCAAATACTTTTATTATTAAGAAAAAAAAAAAAAAAAAAATCTTATCATCGGGTAAAAAATCGCACCGGGTCCCAACCCCATGCGCACTGCGCGCCTGTTCCTACCAAACCCTTCCAGCCCCTCCTAATTAACTTACATATGCCAATTTTGAACGGTCTTACTCAATTAGTTGAGGTGCAAAAGAAAACCCGATCAGGACACCTTAAAATTGTAAATCAGGTGAAATCTCGAATTCCACTTACGATAATATAAAAGAACTTTAAAATATCTTTTGAAAGATGTATTAGAAATAATTTAATCGTAATTGGAATATGAAATATTGAAAATTTAAAAAATTACAGCGCCATCTGGCGGTAGAAATTTCTGCAATCTGTTGTCTTATTCCAGATACACAAAACTTACAAATGATGTATTACTCATAAAATTATTTTAATTAGTAGATGACATACAAAAGAAAACCTAATCAGGACACCTCAAAACGTGTAAATCGGGTGAAATCTCTAATTCCATTTTCGATCATGTAAAAGTACTTTAAAATGTGTATCAACTCAACAAAGCTTTCAAATAATGTATTACTTATGAATTTTTTTTAATTAATAACTGAGATATAAAAGAAAACTGATTCAGGACACCTCAAAACGTGTAAATCTGGTGAAAACTTTCGATAATTTAAAAGAACTTTAAAATATCTTTCGAATGATGTATTAAAAATAATTTAATCATAATTAGAAATTGAAATTTTAAAATATAACACCGCCATCTGGCGGTACAAATTTCTGTATTCCACTGTTCGATTCCAAATCGAAAAAGCTTTCTAATGATGTATTACTTATGAAATTACTTTAATTAGAAGCTGAGATACAAATGAAAACAATTAAAAATAAATTAATCATAATTAGAAATTGAAATTTTGAAATATTACAGCGCCATCTGGCGGTAGAAATTTCTGTAATCCACTGTTTCATTCCAAATCAAAAAAGCTTTCTAATGATGTATTACTTATGAAATTATTTTAATTAGTAGCCGAGATACAAAAGAAAATCTAATCAGGACACCTCAAAACGTGTAGATAGGGTGAAATCTCGAATTCCATTTTCGATCATGTAAAAGTACTTTAAAATGTGTATCAACTCAACAAAGCTTTCAAATGATGTATTACTTATGAAATTTTTTTAATTAATAACTGAGATATAAAAGAAAACTGATTCAGGACACCTCAAAACGTGTAAATCTGGTGAAAACTTTCGATAATTGTAAAGAACTTAAAAATATATTTCGAATGATATATTAAAAATAATTTAATCATAATTAGAAATTTAAAATATTGGAATTTTAAAAATATTACAGTGCCATCTGGCGGTACAAATTTCTGTTTTCCACTGTTCGATTCCAAATCAAAAAAGCTTTCTAATGATGTATTACTTATGAAATTATTTTAATTAGTAGCTGAGATACAAAAGAAAACTGATTCAGGAGACCTCAAAACGTGTAAATCTGGTGAAAACATTCGATAATTTAAAAGAACTTTAAAATATCTTTCGAATGATGTATTAAAAATAATTTAATTAGAATTTGAAATATCGAAATTTTAAAATATCTGGCGGTTGAAATTTCTGTAATCTACTGTTCAATTCCAAATCAACAAAACTTTCAAATAACGTGTTACTTATGAAATTATTTTAATTAGTAGCTGAGATACAAAAGAAAACTTAATCAGGACAATCCCAAAACCTATATATACCACGGTAGTCGGGTAATGGAAGTAAAAAGAAAAAGAAAAAGTATTTTTTAGTTCCTTCAAATGTATTTTGTTGCTATGGAAACTCCTATCGTCTATTGAAAGATAGATTACGTGTTGGAATAAAATTTAATTTGCAATTAAAATGTAACTGCTTTGTTTATTAATGAAAATTGATTAAATTTTAACTGCAGGTTGTTTTTGTGCTGAATAGGTTGTATATTACGTGTTGTGTACGAAAAAGAAAATTTGAAGCACTTTGAAATTTGCAATTTTTAACCCCAGTTAAAGATCATGTGACATTAATGACTTGCACATGTTTTGTTTTCGTTAGAGACAGCCGTTAAAATCGTCTGCTGAATGCTGATAGAATGCCTCTTTTTAAGCAATAAGGATTTCTGGTCATTTTTCGATCGACATGGGTCAACATTTTAATTAATATCTCCGAAACTAATTAAGATTTTTAAATTCTGTTTCGAGGAAAACATCGGAAAGGCTCCAGAGCATCCGTATGTCAATTCTTGTACTTCTGCGTTCAATAGGGGCTGAACGTATAAAAGAACAGACAGACAAACCTTTCCATTTATTATTATAGATTTATCTATTTTGCCAGAATATGAAATGTTTGGCGTTAAGATTTACAGAGCTACACTGAAATATTTAGATACGTTATACACAGGATACTGCTGGTGTTTCATTTTTCGTTTGTGTTAAGCGTTTTTAACACTTTACAACAATGTTTAAAGGTGAATATCAGCTCAATTAGTCTATGTGTCTGTCTTTCTTCCATTCCGTTTGAAGTCTGTGTGACCAAGAGCCGTATACTCCCTAAACCGGAAAATGGAACGTAATCGGAATGGTTACTAGCCGGAATCGAGTCTAAATCCCTATCCGTATGGAAACTTCTATATAGAGATGCAAAGCTTTTAAAACACCCGGTTTTTTCCCCTGGGAATTTTGAAATTATGAATATTTTTATAACTTTTGTTAATTATTTATCCTCCGATCTTTAAATTAACTTCAACTTTAATTCCTGCATAGATTTCCTTTTCGTTTCGCTTTTCAGCTAATTCGAGCATCTTCGATGTTTATTCCAAAGAAGAAAATAATTAATTATAATTAATGCGGTGCTATCACTACCAGTAAGTTTCTGTCATTATTCATTAATATTATTTTGTTATGTTCTTGAGATATCATTTCTATTCTTAATGAGAATTAATAACATTTAATTTTTCTTTTATTCATGACTGGTTTATGAATGTACTATGAAACAAAACAATTAGAGAACTGGACTTAAGATTTTAGGGGAAATAAAAAAAAAAAAAAAAAAAAAAAAAAAAAAACTAAATTCAAGTTTCATTAAACTTAAGTGAAGTATTAAAGAAATTAGTTTGTTACCTGATAATTTTTAAATTGTTCTTTTTTTTTTTTTTTTTTTAACAACAAAGGGAAAAAAGAAAAAGAAGAAGGGAGACATACTATTGTAACAGACGCAATCGTAGATCGTAGTCTTAGATCACAAATCCTGGAATTTGTGATCGGCTCACAAATTATGATACTATTCTAACATTTATGGCAGTCACAAATGGCAACCCTTCGATTGCAAATTTGTGATTTCCGGTTATTGGCAATTCGATTATTTTAAAGATTGGCTTCACTGATTGTCTGGTAATGTAGGTGTGCCGTGTGCAATATTTATATTTTTTACCTTCTTAATCTGTACATTTTGTTTGTTATTTTTTCATAAACCATGTTCAAGTTTTACAAACAAGCTCTTATATAATATTCTTCTAGTGACATATTTACCAATTTTTAAATACGAATGAAGGGAATGATTACATTTGAGTGAAGGATTCAAATTTCATTTTTCTGTAAAAAGTGTTTCTTGCGTGATCTGTAAGTGGAGAGAAAAATTATATATATCACATTAAATATATATATATCAGTCATATTGCATTAAACTTACATATATGGTACTTTTCCTATTTTCATAATAAAAAGTTTAACAGTGTTTTATTTATAAAGTATCTTCTCTTTTATTTAGGTATGTATTTTTTTTTTATAAGTCCTACACAAAATGGGAAAGAGAGGGAGAGGGGTTAGTAAGTAATTTTGAAATTTATTTTTCAAATTGTGTAAAGCAAGATATTTAAAAATATTTCCTTGCAATCTCATTTTCTAACATCAAAAAGCAGCTTTTGAAAAGTTGAATCTGTAATTAATGTCTTTGTTTATATATCTGTCACCTAAAATGTATATAATTATATAACCAATACAGCTACTCTATCTACTAAATAGTGTTCCAAATAGTTATTTTTTTAAGTTTGATGTTTGTTTTTAAAAAGTACATATAGCATTGATATTAAAAAAAGAACACAGCGAACACAAATTCGACCAAATTAGGTTAAACTACGTAATCTTATATGTCAATATTACAGCTAGATTTAGTCTATATGTCACAAATGAACAATCGTACTCGTACAAACACGATTTATCAAATTTAATGAAGTAAATCTTGTAATTTATAAATTATACAGTTATTAATTTAATTTTATGTATCAATAATAACATTCCACACACAAAAATAAATAAATATTTTATTTTTCATTAACCAACGTTAATATCTGCCATCTTAATTGTGAGAGCTTACGGGAGAGCGCAAGCAGTCGCAAATTTTTATGACAGCAATCGCAACTTTACGATCCAATATGGCCGATGACGTTACATTTCAATCAAAATTACGACTACGATTCGATTTGTGATCTACGATAGCTGCGATTGTTACAATAGTATGCCTCCGGAATTCTTAAATTTAATATGTTTTAGGGAAATATATAAGTAATTCGGAAAATTTCTCTACCTGTTGTGTTAGAAATGCAGAAACTTTATATATATATATGTATAAAAATCACAAAAACAATATGTATGTAAATTTTTATCAAAAATTTTTCATTGTAGGAAATTTGATATCAATTTTTTACAAACTCTAATAAGATATATTTATGAAAATAACTTGTAAAAGAAACTATACCACTGAAGTAATTGCTTAAAATGTCATCTTTTCTTTTTAAAAACCACTTCATTATTTTAAATAATTCTTTAGTTTCATAAAATAGAAATTTTTAAAGAACTTTTCAAATCTTAATTGTTTTTCTTCTCAAACTATTACAGGATTATGTACATTGCTTTTCTTAATTCTTCAGCTTATATAAAATGGAAATTGTATCCAACATTGTACCGATACATTTATCTTAAATGCTAATTTAATAAAGAAAGTTTAAGTTTCTTTTTAAATTTTGATTTGGCTGCAGTTCTGAAAAATTGAAAATAAAATGATAAGTTAATGTTAAATGCTTATCAGTATATCAAAGTCCTTAAAACTGCCATTCATATTAAATAAACAACTTGTAATATGCTTTAGACATTTCTAATTTGTTTTTCCCCCGCAAAATTCCCAAAGTTCCCAGTTTTTTCCCTTGGTTTTAAATTCCCGGGTTTTTTGCATCTCTATTTCTATTCTCAATTCATTGAACTCCGTATGCGAAAACATTCCGAAGCATTCGAGAGGAAGTGACGTATATTGAGATGCTCAAACTAATCAGCAGTTAGAGAAAAATCACGTGTATTTAGTTCCTTGTTAAACAAACAACAACCACTCATTGCTACCATTAATAACAATGGATGTATTTTCTCTTAGATATTTAAAATCGCTCATATTTAGTTCTGCTTAAACAGATATTTCCGAGTGTGATTGAAAAGAAAGATGCATTTAAAAATTAAAAAAGTGATCGGCCAAAAAATCAGCGTTCCATAAAACGTATGATTAATGTAGTAAAATTTTCATAAGATTTATTCCGAATACTTATGGATTCGATTGCTTTATAACTAAAACATGTATATCATCAGGCTTTGTTTGCCTCATGGACAAAAAGAAAAGAAAGAACATATAAGCCAATTTGTTTGATTGAAATAAAAAATTAAAATAAAATATTATGATGTCAGTTTACTATATATATATATATATATTATTGAATAATGTAAACATTTAAATGAACGTTAATAATTATTGGCGACTATTTTCAGCACAGCTTTAATATGGAAAATGCTTGGCAGTTTCAAGCACTTTGTTTGCCATTTTAGCAATAAATTGAAATGGTTATTGCAATTGCATAAGTAAAGTCCTTGGCATAAACATCACCAAAATAGAAAATAAATAAAAAATAAATAAAATTTTATCACATATTTTTTTTATGATACATATTTAAATAAAAATAATTTTTATTTTTATTTTTTTTAATCAATGGTTGGGGGGTGGGGGATAACATTGTTATGAGGGTTTTATTTAATATATTTTGAACAAATTATCCTATTGAATAAAAAGTTACAGCGCTAGACAGATTTTTAAATTTGAAATTAATGAATGTACCAATTTTTGTTGCGATCAGTGCAACGGTTGACTTTGTATAACAAATTAAATCTGATATAACACAACATACAATTTATTAAAATAAAATCGCAGTCTAGATTTTTTTTTTTTTTTTTTTTTTTTTTGGAATGGTCGTACCTGACACCGTTCTAGAAACTTTTTACTTACTAGTTAATTTACATCTATTTCCAGAAGGCTTAAAAATGAAATTCTTATACTTACTCAGTATTACATACTGAGTTCTTGGTGAGTACATACTGAATTCTTGGTGCAGCTCTTCTAAAATATAAAATAATTCTGAAAAAAAAAAAAAACCCACAGTTGTTTCGGATAAAAATAATAGTACAACATTTCATCAGGCAAAAAATAGACATAAGTGGCATTTTCATCCACTTTTTTTTTTTTTTTTTTTTTTTTTTTTTGAGAGGGGTGGGGCTGATGAAGGGTTATGCTAATATGTTGACTTAAGATGATTTTTTTTTTTCAATTTGTGGAATTTGCTGGCAAAATTTATTTATTGAATTTGAACGACAGATCTTTAACACATTGAACTGTTAGAATATGTAACCAGACTTGAGCAGAATTATAAATTTAACAAATGCCAATGTATGTAGTGCAGTATGCTATACGGTACAAAAAAATGCATTTTGCTCTTAATATATTTTACATTGGCATTTTTAAGATTATGTAATTATTCATACATTGAACTGCTTTTTAAATTTATAATTAAAATTAACATAAATTGAGAATCTAAGATTTTTTTTCACTACTATTTGGATACAATTTATTTATAGTCAAACCATCTAATTACAAGTAGAGTTGTATTCAAATAGTAATGGAGAAAACAAAAAGATTGCTTTTACTTTAGTGTGTCTCTGTACTATTGTGACATAGTTATCATAACTAAGTTTTGCGAGTCATAACAAAACTATCCTTTAATCAGAGATATGATTAGCAAAAAGACAAAGATGAAACTATTACATGCAAAGAGAGAGAAGACATGCAAAGAGATTATATATTTAAAGTCTTAAGTTGTTGCTATTATATATAATTAATTTTATCTTCTTAAAATTATTCTAGTGTATGCATTTTGTCAAACTTACCTACTTTATCCAAACCTCTCAGTTGCAAGAAATTTTGTACCACAAGTGACAGCACGGCTCTCTGGGCGAAGCTGTGACGTCACAGCGTGCTAAGTATTCCAAAAAGCATATAATATTCATCTATGATTGAACAATTAATTAATAAAGTAAGAAAAAATAATGAAAATTAAAAAGAACGTGAACTGTTTGAAAAGAGCACAAGAATTAAAGAAAAATCTCGGTTGTTCTATGAATTGGAAGTTGGATATATTCTCTCTTGTGTAATGGTTGGGAGAAATGGTCTCCGACCTTTGGCGATTGTTTAACTATATGATTTGTTTAAATACAAGTGAAATTCAGTGTGTAAATAATGTAAATACAAGTAAAATGAAACTGTATATTTATTTTATAAAACGGCTCAGTTATATTAATATAAATTGATAAAACTTTGACATTACTTCGTGCGTCGTTGTTTAAATTTTTCAGCCGGGTACCCAGCTCTCCAAAGAACGACATTCTCTGTAGAGGACTTGAGCTTGACTGACGATGATCTTCTGTCAACATAGGGTGGCATTACACACGGTCGGGTGCCACTGCGCCGCTGTCGTTGCATGCCCCTCTATTGGTTGTAATTTCGATTAACTCGCGAAACGTCGCGTATTAATAATGATCGTAGTTAGCAATTTTACTGGATTTATCAAATTCAATTTTAATATCTTGTTTACTAAATGTTTTAGCTAAGGCTGTATTAAATTTTTCCGTTTTTATATCATTTTTGTGTTCATTAATTCTTGCTTTAATTTTTCTTTTTGTAACACCAATATAAGATCATGGTTTATTTATCTTGGTTTTTAAAAAGAATTTTATAAATTCCTGCAGTTTCTAAAAAGGGGATGGGGTCTTTATCAGTTCTAATCATCTGAAAAATATTTCTATTAGGTTTGATCGGGATGTTTACGCCGTATTTATTTGCTACATTTTAATTCTATTGGATGCTCCGAGATCATATGTTACAGAAGAAGTAAATGTTATGGGTAGTTTTTGAAACCTTGGTATATTCTCAAGAGTTTTACTTTTACTTTTCATTAGTTTATTAACAATTTTATCCGGGCATCCTGCTTTCCTAGTAAAAACTTTAATTAAATCTAGTTCATTTTTAAGATCTTCTGGTTCGTTACATATTAGAAAGGCGCGATTAGAATAAGAACGTATTGCATTGGTATTATAACGGTATGGTGTTTTGCTATTTTAGTGGATAATGTCGTTACTATTAGTTGGTTTGCGGTATACGGTGGTTTTAATTTTATTGACTGTACATGTAATTTTAACACCTAGAAAATTAATTTGTTTGTTTATTTCTTCTTCGCAAGTGAATTGGTTATTCGAGTCATAACTATTAATTTCATTTAGTATTTTGTTAACATCAAACTTTTTATCAATGACGGCAAAAACTTCGTTTACATAACGGTACCAAAAAAGAATATTATTTTTCGAATTTTCCAGAATTTTATTTTCAAGCAATCTTAATTTGAATTCCGCGATAAAGCCCAAAATGGGCGATCCCTTAGGGACGCCTTTCTTCTGTTGATAAATTCTTCCATTAAACTTAAAATAGTTCTCCTTTATCAAAAATTTCACAGCAGCTTTGAGTGTTTGGGCTTTTTCAGGGTCGGAGTAGTAATCATTAATTGTTTTGTTAACTATTTGACAAGCTTCATTTATGTTTATAGACGGGTATAAGTTAATTATATCGAAGCTAACAAAGTGTTAGTAATTTTTTTTTTTCAATTTCTCTTAATTTCTTGACAAAGTCTTCTGTAGATTCTAATGAGTGATGCGAAGGGGAATAATGTTACGGTAGATTTTTGCCATATGTTTTTCTAAAGAATAAGTAGGGGCTGCCTTTTTATTAACTACGGGTTTGAACTTTGGGGGGGGGGGGGGTTATGATCATTGAACCTACCGAAAATGCGGGAGTATTAGTTTCATGGTTATGATTTTTTTTTTTTTTTTTTTTTTTTTTTTGGCCGGGGGGGGACGGTATCTGGCTATTTACCTTCCTTAATGATATTCCAGGTTTTATTTATTAATTTGTCATTTGGATCTTTATTTATAACATTTACATTTATTTCATTTATTGTTTTTCCCATTTTTAAAATATAATATTTATGGTCTAGTATAGCTGTTTTATCTGTTAACGTGCAGGCAATTTTACTATTCTTTTAAGCTTATTCAATTCTCTAAGGTCTTCTCTATTGATATTTTTATTTTGAGCAGATTTTTTAATTTCAGTAACAGCAACATTACGCATATTAATTCTGTTATCTTCCGGGATTTTATTTATAGCTGATTCTATTTTTGCGATATTATGTTTAATATTTACGTGTTGGTAAAGAATATATTTAGGTCCCAATTTAAGAAGTTCATTTTGATGGTTATTGATTTTAGCATTAGACAAGTTAACAAAAGGTATTTCGTTTCTTATACTAGGTTTGTTATTGCTTTTTTTAAACCAGAATTTAAGTTTCTTATTATATTTATTTACGATTGCGTTTTTTTTCAGTTTCATAATATTGATTAATTTTCTCACTAATTGAAATCCATTTTTCGAAATATGTGGCATTTTTAAGGTTTTCAGCAGTTTTATTATATAATTTCTTATTTTCAAAAAATTAAGCTTCCTTTTTAAGTATCAATTTACTTAGTATTTTGTGCTCAAATTTACGTACGTGTTTTTTGAAATTATCAATTAAAAATTTATTATAAATCCTTAAAAATGTCGGGGTAAGTTTAAAATGTTTACAATCATTCAAAAAGTTAATCTTCTGTTCTGATTTAGCAAGTTTTTTATTAATATTCTTCCATTCATTAAAAAGCGGCTAATAATTTTGAAAACTCAAACCTAGATGCAAAACATATAAAATGCTACTAAAAAATATCAATTATACATTTCTTAAGAAAAGGTTAAATGTACTTAAACGATTTTAATTTTGAACAGTCTATAAAATTTCAATTGATTCGTATAACTATTTAATTAGATAAAAAGTTAAAAAGAAAAAAAAAAAAAAAAGAATTATTTGCAATAGGCAAACGACATTAGCGAACGCGGATGTCTTTCAAGTCTCTCTTAACCACAGGCAAAAACATGAAAAGGTCCAGGTTTCGACATTAAACTTTAAACATAATAAATAAAAACGAAGTATTTAACTTAATTTAATATAAATTTAAAATCCTCTGACATTACGTCGTGCGTCGTTGTTTAAATTTTTCGGCAGGGTACCTGGCTCTCCTCAGACGACATCCTCTGTGGAGGACTTGAGCTGGACTGACAATGATCTTCTTTCACCATAGGGTGGCACCATACACGGTCGGGTGCCACTGCGCCGCTGTCGTTGCATGCCTCTCTATTGGTTGTAATTTCGATTGACTCGCGAAACATCGCGTATTAATGATCATCGTAGTTAACAATTTTACTGGCTTTATCAAATTCAATTGTAATATCTTGTTTACTAAACGTTTTAGATAAGGCTGTATTAAATTCTCCCGTTTTTATATCATCTTTGTGCTCATTAATTCTTGTTTTAATTTTTCTTTTTGTAACACAAATATAAGATCCTGGTTTATTATCTTGATTTTTAAAAGGAATTTTATAAATTCCTGCAGTTTCTAAAGGGGCATAGGGTCTTTATCACTTCTAATCAACTCAAAAATATTTCTACTAGGTTTGATCGGGATGTTTACGCTGTATTTATTTGCTATATTTTTAATTCTATTGGATGCTCCGCGATCACATTGTATAGAAGAAGTAAATTTTAAGGGTGGTTTTTGAAAACTGGGTATATTATCAAGAGTTTTACTTTTAACTAGTTTATTAAAAATTTTATCCGGGTATTCTGCTTTTCTAGTAAAAACATTAATTAAATCTAGTTCATTTTTAATGTCTTCAGGTTCGTTACATATTAATAAGGCGCAATTAATATAAGAATGTATTGCATTGGTTTTATAACGGCATGGTAGGACTGGGCTTTATATCTATGTAAAATCAAATATCGATTTAACGCTAATATCGTTTATTCGATTTAAATATTGCATCTTTCGTGAAATATCGATGCAGAAACATAAAAAAACGTGAACCTCTAATGCCAGGCTAAACCGATTCAGTAATGCTGGAATAATGCCAGATGGTTATTCATTCTGTCGGATACTGGTTTAGTGTAAAGCATGCGCAGTCATAAACAGCTAAATCATGAAAATCTTTACTCAATCAAACCGCAAAGAATCAAGAGAGTAATATGTAGCCGTTTTGATTTACTGTTGCGCAAGCGTACTGGGAAGAGAATATCGGTTAAGACCCGACCCGAGGAAGCATATTCTTTCGAATGGATTACGGTTTTAGGAACCCATGCGTAGTAACGAAATTAAAACCGAGAAATAAGATCTATTCATTCATTCATTCGAAATTCGTTTGATTACTGGAGATTTACTTTATCAATATTAGTATATTCTCCGGCTACTTTTATTATAGTTCCTGTTCAAATAATTGAAAAATAAGATACTCCAGTTTCTGTTTATTACATAAGTGAATAATTAACTATTATTTATTAATATTTCCTGTAAATAATATTTTTTCATTAAATTTATAAATTTCAGTAAAGAATATGGCATTGTCATATTGTCAAAAATAAATTAATTCAAACAACAGCGTCATCTTAGATATGATTATTCTAACCGAGGGCCGGGCTCGGGCCGAACTTTTCAATCTGTTCTCGGGTCGGACTCGGGCTTAAAATTTTTTTGCAAGCTCGGGCCAAACCGGGCCGGGCCTGAATGAAATTTTTTCCGGGCCGTAACGGCCCGAATCTTTTTCTGGTTTCATCGTTAATCAACGAAAAACGAAAATGATAAAATATTTCTTCAGTCATTTATTTCACATAATTTTAAAGGCTGGTATATCACATACAATTTTATTTTGTTAAAAAATGCCTGTAACTTCAATTTAATTGCTTATCAGTATGTTCACGATCTGTTTTTCCGCAAATATTTTTAGCATGTTTCGAAATCAATATATTTTATTTCAAGTAATATTTAATGGTTTCCTATTCAAAATAGTATGCATGACACTACTAGTTTGCGCACATGTTCAAACAAGAGAAATTAGATACGTTACTGTGTATAAGGCTTTGTGCCCTATGGTCTGTAGAGTTCAGGTGGTATGAAGGCTATAAAAATCCTGCCGCTGTAACTTTTCTCATAAGGCTCTCTGTCAGTGAGCTTCAAGGTCATCCAAATCCCGTATTAATCTAGTATAACATAATCCCCATTATTACTCATTAAGTAATGCATATTTTTAAATTCTGTTTTCGCATTCGGAAAATTCATGGCCGTTAAGAGTTCCCCCATGTTTCAAAAATTGATTTTTTAAATTTTTTAAATTTGTTTTTAAGCTGTAAAAGTCGAAATTTTACTTGATTTCCTTTATCGCCCTCAAATAATTAACAAGTTGTTTTATCAATAATACAATTAATACTAGACCTTTTTAAATGATGTAACTTATTATTATTAATTTTCATAATATTTAAACTTTAAAAACGTATTAATAATTTTGGAAAGAAATGCAATTTTTAGCTACAAAAACTGGATTTCCCCCCTTCCCGTCCTGCTGTAATTTATCACTGGTGGGCGGTGGAAAGCGCATTAAGGATGACAGGTCATTAGTTTTCATTCCTATTAGTTGAAAGTGTGAAAATGCCCTGAAGTGAATGCTTACCCATATCAGTAGAAAAGGGACAGAAGCAATACGGAATAAGAACTATCAGTTTGTTTTTCTGAATGAAAACTATTCATATGTATTTATTAGATAATTTCTTTTTTCAATATCACAAATATACTACTTTTTTTTTTTTTTTTTTTTTTAATTTTTAAATAGATTTTTAAAATAAATCTAAAGATCTCCTACTCCCCATTAATTAATAAATTTTTATCCTATATATATTTACCTAATCTTTCTAAATTATAAATTTAAATTCTTCTGGCGGAATTGAAGGGGAAATAATAATTTTATCTTCAGCATTCTTTTGCGCATTGCAACAAGTTTGAACAGTCCAGGACACAGTTTTAACTGATTATTAAAAAAATCCATATTATGTTCTCAATATTTTTAAAGTGAGCTAATACTAAATGCATAAAAATATTTAAAATATTGCTCATTAGGGAAATTCGACAGTATTTCTTCTTATTAAACAATTGCATGGGGACATTAAAAATAAATAAATTAATTAATTAATTAAAAAAAGAAAAAGAACTTAGCTAAAGCATTTAAATTTTGTCGATGCAGAGATCTTTGTATAGAAACAACATAAAAATCCAAAGAACACAAAATATTTTTTCGGACTTATCGCTTTCACGCTACATCCGTGCCTACTTTTCCTTTTCTTTCTATCGTTTTCTGTATTTAATTTTCTGATGATTGTAACGCTAAATAATTATTCCATTCTTTTGATTTTTATGATATTTATATACAAAGTTCTTAATATCTGATGTTCACCTCCCCCCCCCCCCCCCTTAAAAAAAAAAATAAATAAATAAATAAATAAATAAAATAAAATAAAAAAAAAGCTTTTTGCTGCAAATTCAGATTTAGCCATTTTTAAGGTCTCTTCTTTTCTTTTCTTTTTTTCTTTCTTTCTTTTTTTTTAATAACGAAATTTTCAGTTGAAGATAACCGAAAATTTAAATTAAAAAAATCAATTTAATTAGCTAGGTATGTCATACTGTTTAATACGTATATTTTTTGTAACTTTACCAAACAACATAATTTTTACTTTCCGAACACTACAGTGAGAAAAGTATTGCAATCATGTCAAAAATCCGAGTATCAGATTTGGTGTTTCTACGTATTTTGAGGTCCCCTGAATACATACTTATTATTTTTACGAAGATGTATGTGCGTATGTATGTGCGTGAACACAATAGCGCCTAAACGCTTTGTTTGAACGAGCTCAAATTTGGTACACATGTTATAAGTTACCATAGCATAACCCTATTGATTTTGGTGAATCTAGCACTTATTTATTTATTTTTATTTATTTTTTTTTTCTCTACACAAAGAAAAATCTTTATCATTATGGTCTATGGGCCTAATTTTTTTAAAGCGCAAAAGCGTCTAAATGCCTCACTGGAATGAACTGAAAATTTATACACATGTTATGAATCCCAATTGCACAAACTATATAAATTTTGGTGAATGTATCATTTATACTTTTCTTCACAGGAACACAAAGAAAAATCCTTTATCATTATGGTCTATATGTAACCATTTTTTTTTTTTTTTTTTTTTTTTTTTTTTTTAACTGCAATAATGTCTAAGCACTTTATTCGTTTGAGCTGAAAATTTATATACATGCTATAGGTCATCAATGTACAGAGTATAAATTTTGAAGAATCTGGCACTTATAGTTCTTTTACAAAGACACAACGGAAGATTCTTTATAATTATGTCTTTTATCATTATTCTTTATCATCTAAGGTGCAATAGCGTCTAAATGCCATATGGTATTGAACTGAAAATTTATATGCATGAACTATGTAGCTCTCATAGGTTTTCTTCTTTTTTTTTTTTTTTTTTTTTTTTTTAGAGGAACACAAAGAAAAATTCTTTATCATTGTGGTTTATGAAATCAAATTATTTAAAATGCTATAGCGTCTAAACTCCTTATCCGATTGAGCTGAAAATTTATGTATGTCACCGTTGCACAAACTGTATAGATTTCGGTGAGTCCAGCAGTTATAGATTTTTTATTTACAGGACATGATGAAAAATTTTTGTCAGTATGCCCTTACGGGCTCAAATTCGGTGAAGCGTGAAAAAGTCTAAACGCTATATCCTACTGAGCCGAACTGCCTGAATTTTGGGGAATCTACCCCTTACAATCTTTTTACAAAGGCGAAAAAAAAAAAAAAAAAAAAAAAAAAAAAAATCTTACCATTGGGGTATACGGAATCATATTATTTAAAGAGCAAAAGCGTCTAAACGCCTCATCCGAATGAGCTGAAAATTTATATAATTTTTATAAGTCACTGTCCCATGAAATGTATAGATTTTAGGGTGTCTAGCATTTAAAGATTTTTACAGGGACACAAATAAAATTTATTTATTACCATCCATTACATTTTAGATTGACTCTTTTCTTTCTTTTTCTTTTCTTTTTTTTTTTTTTTTTTTTTATTTTAATAATTCTGTTTTTGCATTTAGAGAACCCACAAACGTTAAGTTAATATACGTTTTCCAAAAATTGACTTTTTTAAATTTTAATATATCATTTTACAGCTTGAAAAAAATAAAAATAAAAATAAAAATAGGAAATAGAAAACTGCACTTTTTTGCATATAAGAAAGTTTTGTGATGGCCACAACATACTAATTTATTCATTATGTCTAATTTATCTTCTTGCAGGCCTGTGACTCATGCTCACACTATTTAATTTTTTTTTTTTTTTTCAAAAAATTTTGTAACTGAAAATCTATCTATTTTTATTTATTTAAATTTTTCATTTAGTAGCAGGCTACGCCTGCTTCCCTAGTATCTAAATTCAAAAAAATTTTTGAAGATAATTGAATCACTTATTTATATTTTATATCGGTTATATAGCAGATGCGTACATGACATTTGCGTACAAGCTGAAATTAGTGACACTTGCGTACAAGTCCAGGTGTTCCAAATGTTACAGATCTGTTTTCGAAAAATCAAGTGGCATTTCCGTACAAAATTTGTTTCGCTGTATTTTTCGTTCGTAACACAAAGGGGTTGTATCCATATGTTAAACTTGAAGATAAATACTCTTATATAAATAAGTAAATTTTCTCTTATGCATGTAGTCTTACGACTGACAGCAAGCTATAATAGCCGTAGTTATTTTCCGAAATGACATTCAATTATTTATTCACTGAGTCAAGACCAATAAAGGTCCTCATAAATATTTAATAAGGTCTTTAAAAATATTTTAATTTCTTAATTTTACTTTTTAACAAGTATGAATTTTTTTGTCTCCAATAAATAAAAAAAAAGTTTAAAAAACGATCTCTCTTCTTTATCAATAACGAATTGAATCATATTCCAATTCCTGAAATTATTTGTCGTTCACCTATATGCCTCTCTTTCTAGCCCCCCCCCCCCCCCAAAAAAAAAAAAAAAAAAAAAAAAAAAAAGTGTGTTAAAAATGAAAAAATCTATAACTTTATTTTAAATTATTGCAGATCGATGATTCAACCATTCGTTTTAAAGGTATTGGTGAGCTCTTTTGAAAGATACCCATCAGGAAAATTTACTCCCTCCGAGGAGTGACTTATCCCCAGGGGGTGAGGCGGGGCTCCTACATACACAATTTTTTTTTCCCAGTTGACTATCTCTATTACAAAAAACATATACTTGTTTCATTTGGTTTAGTGCAGACCAACGAAAGCTTACTGTAACATTCCTATATGATATACATTTAGAATACCGAGTTTGGGATTTCTGCTATTATTTGTTCTTGAGATATGCTGATAACACAGACAGACACACAGACCATTTGCTAAAAGCATGATTTTCGTATTCAGGGGACCTCAGAACATGTAGATACAACAAAAACGCACGTTCGAACAATACTTTCTCGACCCTATGGGCAAGAGAAAGTAAAAAGAAAATAAAAAGAAGGAAAGAATAGAAAGAAAGAAAAAGGTTTTAATGTTTGCATCATATGGATACAACCCCTTCATGCAATGATCCTCAAATAAAGCGAAAGAAATGATGTACGCAAGTGCCACTAGATTTTTTGAAAACACACCTGTAATATTTAAACCACCTGGACATGTACGCAAGTGCCACTGTTTTCAGCTTGTACGCAAATGTCATGTACGCATCTGTCACAACACCTTTATATCACGCTATAAATAAAAAAAATAAAAGAAAATTACCTAAATTGGAATCGCTCTAAAACTCGCTTCAGGTAAACGCTATCTACGGCATCTCTTTTCTGCTCGCATTGTGTCTGGTCCAGATTCCCACTGCCTTCAGATAAGTCCTTTCCTGGACAGGTGGATCTGCTATCATTTAAGAGCTACGATTTTGAAGATTACTGTATCTCAGCATCTATTAAATATTTTGGTTTTTGAACCATGTATTTTATAGCCCTTGTTTTTTACACTATATTATCATGTGATTCCGGCTAACATAATTAAAAAATATATATAGATAGATATTCTTGTAAAAGGAATTACATAAATAAAATACAAATAAATGTTAATTAAGCTTAAATTTTCATCAGCTTTATCTTTTCTATTATAAACCGCCCTTTATTTTCCCCGATAAATTCTGTAAATACTAATAATAAAAGGTTATTGTTATTATTATTATTATTATTTTATTTATTTATTTGTTTTTATTTTTTATTTTATTTTATTTTATTTTTATTTATTTTTTTATTTTTTTTTTCAAGAAAAAAGAAAGAAAGAAAAACATATTTAAAAATTATTTAAAATTTAAACATTTCATTAAAAAAAAAAAAAAAAAAAAAAAAAAAAAACTGTTTTGCGTTATATAAGCAAGCTGTATATCAAAGCAAGCTAAACGCGTACGATAAATTCCATGTTGCATATTTGTATATAGATTATTATTATTACATAAAATTAATAAAATGCTCATTATTTTTGCTGTCCCACATTTGTTTTACTTTTTTGCATTCCACTGGAGCGTATATATTAATATTATGAAATGCTTACACTATCACGAAAACAACGTTATTTGTATAACCCTGCAGCTCCAAGTGTCTGTAACAACGTTATGGCTGTTTATGGGGATTCCCCACTGTTATTGTTTCTTTTTACTTTCTCTTACCCATAAGGTAGAGAAAGTATTGTTTTTGGGTCAAATTTTCGAACGCGAGATTTTGTTATATTTACACGTTTTGAGGTCCCCTGAATACGAAAATCATGTTTTTAGCAAATGGTCTGTGTTTATATCTGTATGTCTGTGTGTCTGTCTGTCTGTTATCAGCAAATCTCAAAAACAAATTATGGCAGAAAGTTCAAACTTGGTATTCTAAATGTGTATCATATAGGGATGCTGCAGTAAGCTTTTCCTTAAGATCAAGCAAATGGTTCGTGTACAGGGACAATCAAGAGAATTCTAATACATTACGTCTATGGGGGAAATTGCAGGTAAGTAAACTTTAACGTCTATAGACTGCACTAAACCAAATGAAACGAATATATATTTTTTGTAATAGAGATAGTTAACTGGGAAATTTTTTTTTGTGTATGTAGGAGCTTTGCCCCCCCCCCCCCCCTGGGGGGAAGTCCCTCCTCGAGGGGAGTAAATTTTCATAATGGGTATCTTTCAAAAGAGCTCGCCAATACCTTAAAAACGAATGGTTGAACCATCGATCTGCGATAATTTAAAACAAAGTTATAAATTTTTTTTACTTTTAACGAAAAAAAAAAAAAAAAAAAAGTTTTTTAGAATAAAATGGACTTTTTTTGGACATTTGGTGTTCTACTACTTCTCTAATATGGAAATCGTCTGCATTATCATAAAAGAAAAATTTTTTAAATAATAATTTTAATAAATTATTTTTTAGAAACAGAATTATTTTTTTAATAACCGAATTAAATTCTATATAAATGTAGGTGCATTAATGTAGGTGCAAGACATGGAATTCAGCTATTTATGAAGGACGCCTATCAATTTTCCTGAACTAACCAACTATATCACTGGAAAGGACGTCTGATAGAGTGTTTATACAGCAACTTTGAAGAGAATAGTTAGAGCCGTTTTTGAGATACGGCTTACGGCTTCACTTCCGCTTTCCGATGTCCCATTTTTGTTTTTCCATTTTTCACCAAAATTTGGAAAATTCGTCTGTACACTAGACCTATTTCAATTCTAAAGTTTTGTAGTTCTATCTTTATTAGTTTCCGAGATATAATAACAGGAAAATTACACACACGCATACACACTGACCAATTGCCAAAAAACACTCTTTTCGACCCATGAGACTTTCAAACACGTAAATCAGGTGAAATCTCGATATCTAATTTTTGGATTGAATACAATACTTCCATTACCTACGGTATTTGGGTAATGGCAAAGTAAAAGAGCTGCTGTAGGTCCTAGGCTTGAGGAGAGTGCCATCCGTTTGGGGGGGGGGTCTTTCTAAGGGATCCTAGCCCGTATCTAGGCAAGTTTCGGAGTAAACTACGGAAAACTCCGAACGGCTAGGCCGACGAGTGCGACCTAGGATCGCACCTCACGTCTACCAGCTTCGACGGCAGAACCGCTTGGCCGCTGGTGGGCACCTATGTTTCCGGAAAAATCCGCAATGTCTGTTTCCCGTCGATGCCGGATTATCGATGCTTCACTGTGTATATTAATTTACCTTTTTAATTAATCGATAGTATAAATTAAATTTTCATTGTTTTGTTTTATACAGTCTAATATTACGGTAAAAGTTATGAGAATTTAATTTTTCTTTCTTTTTTTTTTTTTTCTTTTAACATGTGTTTCATACGTTTTATATTAATTTTACTATTTGTATGGTAAAATTGAATTCTATAAAAATATTCCTGCATATCTTCTCATTATAATATTTCGTGAAATTGTATATAAAGGTGTATATCAAATTGTTATTATTTCTTGCATAATAATATATACATGCTTATTGACTTTGTTCTTTTTTCTAAATGTTTAGAAAGTTATTTCTTTTGAGAAATGGCTTGATTGTTGTTGCAAAACAAAAAAGAAAAAAGAGGTAAATAAATAATTTATTAAAAGAACAATCTGATAACGAAGTGAAGTTTTTTCTTCTTTATGTATTACTAGCAGGCGACGCCCGCTTCGCTTGTCCTATTTTTAAATGAATCACTATAATTACTGAATTCTCAGAATTGCATTAATTTTTATCACGTGAAAAAAAAAAAAAAAAAAAAAAGTGAAACATAATCTGATTAGGAAAAATGTCGCACCGGGTTCTCACTGCCTTCGGAAAAAATTCCCAAAATGCTCTAACTCTTATTTCTATTATTTTCCTCCTCGCCCCCTCCTACCGTCTATCCTAATAATTTTACAAATTCAAAAATATCCGCAATCGATTTGTAAGCATCAAAAACCTCTATGCACCAGTTGTGAACGATCTATCTCTATTATTATTTTTTTGCCCCTCTGTTCCATACCCCTTCCCGCCCTCCCAATAATTTTAAAAATTCAAAAATATCCGCAATCGACTTGTAGGTATCGAAAACCTCTATGTACCAATTTTGAATGATCTAACTCTATTTTATTTTTTTTGCCCCCCCCCCCTTCCCGGCCCTTCTACACTTTCGAAAATATCCCCATTCGACTTGCTGGCCTCTAAAACCTATCTGAACCAATTTTGAACATCCCAACTGTATTTCTGTTTGTTTTTGCCCATAGTTGGACACCCCTCTAAGTTGAACACTTTTTATCAGAACGGAATGTAGCCATAGGATTAACATTATGTTCAACCTCTATTAATTGGACATCCCTCTAACTTGGAAGTTGGACATACAAATATTATTTTAAGTTGAACACTTTTACCCAATGAGACTGAAAAAAAAATATATAAAACTTGCATTTTCTCACCGTTTTTAGAAATTTTACTTATCCCTTGTAGAAATAACTGTAAATATCCAAAAAGCAATGTTTCTTGTCACGCTATATTCACCTATGTATATTCATCTTATAAAAAAATATTTATTTTGTTCAACTGAAAAATTCACAAATTACTAAATTTTAGCGCTTAATGAAATAGTCTTTCTTTTTATTGATTTGCATGAATTGTTTTTGTTCTTTTCTCCAGGAAATATCCAGTAGAGAGCCTACAAGCATGTTTTGACTTAGACTGTTTTAAAATGAGCATTAAACAATACATTTCGGTAGTTAGAGTTCTTCTACATTTGTTATTTTTATTTTTTCTACAAAGTTTTACTTGAGTGTATAATTGCACTAAACATAATATGTGAGAGATCTATCTATAGCGAAAAAAGATGCTGATTCAATTTGAGTGCATATCAATTGACAGGTGTCGCTGCTAGGCTGCAGTTTTCCCCTTTCACAGGAAAACTATATCACAGTTTCTAGAGCGAATAAATTCACCAAACTTCATAAGCTATTAATATTATTAAAATGAATGTTACCTTAATTTGGGTGTATATCAGTAGACAAAGTGGTACTACTTTTAATCACATTCTCCGATTTTCCATATGACTATCACAGCGTCTATTGAATAAAATTGCAGCAAAATGCATATGCAAATTTTTTATTGTGAGAAGTTATATTGATTAAATTTTCGTGCATATTAACTGGTGGATGGCGCTGTTATATAAAAAAATTATAAAAGAAAGTGTTATTATGGCCACAATATACCAGTTTAAATTTAGATTTTAAATTAGCAAATTAATCATTTTTTGTATATAAGTTATGAGTATACTTAATTATTTTATATTTATATGTAATTAAATGTTAAAGGGCATGCATAGATGCAGTTTAATTAAATCGAAAAATGTAAGCACCCCTATATGTTGGACACGTTTTCCTGGAACCGTAGGTGTCCAACTTAGAGAGGTTTTATTGTAATATGTATATAAATTTTCAGTTCATTCAGATAAGGCATTTATTCATTATATATATTTTTTGTATTTTTATTTAAATAATTAATTTTGCTTTGCTTATTTAATTTTTACAAAGCATTTATAATATTAAAATAAACATTCTTTCATTCTTTTTTTTTTTTTTTTTTTTTTTTTTTTAATAAATGCTTTTTACATAAATGCAGTATCTGTCAAAAATTATGATATACTAGCTACTAATTTGCTTTCTTATTCTAGAACGATTTTTAAATACTTTTTTATTGAATATTGTAGTATTAGTATTCGCTGTAAAAGTTTTAATATTGCGCCTGAAGTAATAAAGCAGAGGAGGGAGCCCTATAAATTTTCTCTCACACCGGCGTCTCCAGCTTACTTGTTACGGCTCTAACTAACAATATATATTACGTATATTTATCTTATTTAGTTTATTATTGAATAAAGAAAAAAATATCGAGGCATTCATTCAAAAGTTATACCTTTCTAAATATATATACACCTAAATATACTTTTAAGCAACATATTCTTTTTTATTCCATTTTATTTCTTACAATTTATCTCAAAAATTGCTCAAGAATATTTATAATAAAACATATTTATAAAGATACACAGAAGGTCAAATAAAACAACGCTATATTGCAGACATATTTAAAATGAATATAGGATTTAAATCTCTTCGGAAAAATATATTTATTATTATGAACATGTATTAATATGAAGTAATTTCAGTTGTAGATAGATACATACATCTTAAATGTTAGCAATGATTAAAAAATATTAACAATAAACTTGGGAGGAGGATAGATTACTCCGAACAATAAACATAAAATAAGAAATTTCCTTATTCAACAAAAACTGACATATTTCAGTCCCTTATCCTCTAGCAGTAGAAGGACCCCCCTACCTTCATGTCTTCCAGTAACGCCCACTCGACAATAAATTCCGAATGTTGACAGCTTTAACAAAGAATGAACTTTAACGGAAATTGGACTAATGACTTAGTGAAGGGGTGAAAATATAAAAGGTACCCCATAGACGTGAAAGCTGAATCGTAGAACTTGAAAAAAAAATGACTGACAAGTAGCCGCAGTAACTTTTTCTCTAAACTCCTTTTTCTTTTCTCCAGTGCACTGAATGAAAGTAGCATCATTTTTAGCCTGTACAAAAGCCTCTTTTACGTAGAATATGGTTGGATTACCGTTAAAATTTTGTTTACCGGATCACATGAAAGTTTCTTATACATTACGGTACATAAGAGGAATTGTTGAACGTGCATTTTTAGCAGTAATAACCATTTTAAATACCGTCCTATATGGTTTGATGGGTGATAATATTTTCGATTTGACTTTCTGCCTATCTTTGTGCCTTCTGTACGTCTGTAATAATGAACTTTTGTTTATATATAATTATCTTGTAAAAGTTCAGCAGTTTTGTTGAAGAAGGATCTATTGCTAAAACCTCTGCAAAACACATACTAAAAATCTTTTTCATAGAAAGGCATGATATTTTTTTTCATATTTTTGAATCGGGCCGGGCCGTACACTAGTAAAAAATAAACGGACCGGGCCCGGGCCTCAAAATTCCGGTCCGTGCAGACCTCTAATTGTAACATTTAATTATCTGATTTTTATTTATTTCGAAATCAATTGCTTAACAGTATATAGTATGGGTATTTAAAAATAATTTGAATACGGTAAAAGTTGATGTTTTTTTTTTTTTTTTTTGTGTGTGTGTGTGTCTTCAAGTGCACCAAACTGTTTTTCTTTCTATTAGGTTGATTTCTTTAGAAATCGACCTATTGCAATCACTTCGTTTGTCTATCTATCTATCTATCTGTGTATCTATCTATAATGAAAATTTTGTCATCACGATAACTCCCGAAATAATACTTGAAATGGAACCAAATTTGGACAGTGAACTGATCTTATAAATATCTTGGATGAGTTCGTTAACCAAGTTGCTCCGACTTTTTGTTTTCAAGTGGCAGCCACTTGAAAATTTCAAACCGACATTGTAAAAAGCATATTTAAAGCAAGATTTGCTTGAATTTTGTTGTAAATACAGGCCACATAAGAGTCTCAATGAAGTTTATTAATGAAGATTATCGCCATTTTTAATAAAGTGGCAGATATTTTAAGTTAAGTGGGACCACTTGAAATCAGGCTACCACTTGAAAATTTAAAATCACTATAACTTCCGAAATAGTATTCCAAATCGATCCAAATTTAGACAGTGTCTTAACTTATCTTATAAATAACTCAGATGAATTTGTTAACCAAGTTGCTCCGCCATTTTGTTTTCAAGTGGAGACCACTTGAAAGATTCAAATTCAAATTGTAAAAAGCATATTCCGAATTTTTTTTTAATTTGATGCATACATAGATTATACAAGTGTCTCAAATAACTTTATTAATGAACTTTATTCGCCATTTTTAATAAAGTGGTGGATATCTTAAGTTAAGCGGGACCACTTGAAATCAGGCTACCACTTGAAAATGTAAACCATGATAACTTCCGAAATAATACTCCAAATGAAACCAAATTTGAACAGTGTCTTAACTTACCTTATATTTTAGATGAGTTTGTTAACCAAGTTGATCCGCCATTTTGTTTTCAAGTGGAGACCACTTGAAAATTTCAAATTTAAATTGTAAAAAGCGTATTCCGAAATTGTTTGAATTTTGATGTAAATACAGACCACATAAGGATCTCAATGAAGTTTATTAGTAAACTATATCCGCCATTTTTAATAAAGTGGCAGGTATCTTAAGTTAAGCGGACCACTTGAAATCAGGCTCCCACTTGAAAATTTAAAATCACGATAACTTCTGAAATAATACTCCAAATCGAACCAAATTTCGACAGTGTTATTATCATATAATTATCTTGAATGCATCTTGTCCCGACATCTTGTTTCTAAGTTCCAGCCACTTGAAATCACACTGCCACTTGAAAATATGCCATCACGATAACTTTTAAAATACTAAACTGATTCAAATAAAAGTTGGATAGTGAACTTATGATTCAAATATCTAGGATCAGTTCACTTGGTGACTTGATCTGCAATTTTATGTCCAAGTGGCTGCAACTTGAAAATTTGTCAATATAGTAACTTTAATAATACAGAATCAATTCGCATCAAATTTGGCTAGTGTATTTATCCTTAAAATATCTCAGATAAGTTCGCTGGGCATCTCACTCCGCTTTTTTTTCCAAATGGCACCACCTGAAAAATTCTTATGACGATAATTTTTGAAATACTGATTTAATTTGAACTAGAACTGGACAAGGAGCTTATACAAGTATACTGGATGATTTCGCTGGGCTAGTTGTTTTGCCATTTTGTTTCCAAGTTGCAACCACATAGACTGCTGTTTGAAAATTTGCCATAAAATTAACTTTTGAAACACGGCACTGAGTTAAACCACAGTTGGACAGTGAACCTATGCTTCAAATATCTTCGATATGTTTGCTGAGCAACTTGTTCCACTGTATTGTTTCTAACTGGCGGCCACTGGAAAATTTGTTATCACGGTAACTTTAGAAATACTTAATCAATTCAAATCAAAGTTGAAAAATGGATTTATCATTCAAACAACAAAAATCTAGAAAATTCACGTAACTCGTGAACCAATCGCGTTATTGCGTCCATCTTTGGTATATCGATTATAAGTATTTTCTCGCCAAAAGTCGCCAAATCCATTACCTGCGTTGCTGGATCTTTTTAATGCGTTTTTAAGGAAAAATTAGGCAATTTCAATGCTAAAACAAACTGGAAATGCAGAAAACTAACATTTTATCTACTTGATAATTAAAAGAATTTCAACAACAACAAAAAAAAAAATTCAAATTTAAACGATATTTTAGATCAGGAATTTTTTCTGCCATTTTAATCGAAGTGCCAGCCGCTTAATTTTTCAACACGATGACTTTTGAGATTTTGAATTAATTCGAACTATATGTGTACAGTAGACTTATCTCACAAATACGTTTCATATATTTGTCAACTTAACTGACCATTTTCTTTCCAAGCGTCGGCCACTTGAAAATTTTAAATTCACATAAAATGGTATTTATGAACGATTTGCTTAAAAATCCATATGTGCATAGCCTACATCAATATTTCTACCAAGTGCATTAATAATTTGTAGCCGCCATTTTGAAACAAAATGACGGCTACTTGATAAGGAAAAAGAAATCAACCTACCCTTCCGAATAAGTCGCAAGGACTTGTTACTAATTTTATTTCTTACACTAAGCCAGTTATTAGTCTTTTTGCATGTTGTAATATTTGATGTAATTTAATATAACATAAGTAAAAATTTTAAACTTCATTAAAAAAAGAAAATCTCGTGAATTATGAAAGAAGTTGTATTTTAGAAAATTTTAATTAAGATTTACATTTATTACGAGATTCAAAGCACTATAGAAATTAAATATCTTGTTTGAAATCATTTTGTATTTCGTTTGCATGTAAGTGGGGAATGTAAATATTTTAATGCATTAAAAATTAATAAGAAATAATAAAATTATGAATTTATCAATTAGTTAAAAATTAAATAAATAAATTGAGGTACTTCATATGTTCTAAAAGTTACACACGAAATGTTACGTCACGAGTCAATGGGAAATATTTCTGTGATAAAAATAATAATTTCGAGGAAAAAAATTCAATTTTGTCAAACTAATATAATTCTTTATGGTCCATTGTTGATTTTCGCTTTTTTGCGTTCTTCTGTAGGTATTCATTACAAGAAAGTACTTGTAAAAATTTTTATCTTTCGGTTTTCAATGAATTTACACATTTCGAGAAGTCTGAATAACGTTTTGAAAATTTTTCGAAATTATCCATCTGCTTGAGTGTGAAAAAAAATTCCAACGTCTTTAGTGCGAAAAATAATGCACAGAATTTCCTAAAAAGTTTTACATACTTGTACCTTGATATAAATTAGCGCTTATTCACATTTTGTACACATCAGTATACAAATGGCACTGTCGTCCCGTTTTAGAACATAAGGATATAATAAATACTTTCCAGTATATGATAAATTTTTCTATAAATGTACGAAATAACAGTAAGGAATATTGTGAAACTAAAAAACAATTTTCTGTAATAGTTATAGTCAACTATGATAAAATTCTTGAATGTGTGAGAACATGAGTCGAGAAGGATTTATTTAACAAAGCAGTATAAAGAGTACTTTTTTTTTATATATATATATAGGCATTATTGCTAGTGCTCGAATACTTTTACTGCCTACTGTATATGAAGTAAAATTATAAGCAATATCATAAAATGGTTCAACCTCTTTTTTTAAGTTTTCTACTTCTTGCGATTGTATTTAAGTTGCGCCAAAACTTGAATCTACCATACATCCACTTACAAGGGAAGTATGAATCAGTAAAATTCCTATTGAAATTAAACTAAGATTAAATTAAAGAGTGTGGTCGAAAACATAGGATAAAGGGCAAATTTTGTGCAACAACTCACCCATAGGCCAAGATAAAACCTTAGAAAATTTAATCCCTTTTATCAAAATGATCGAAACTTAATTAGCGAGTAAAAAAGCGTGGTACAGTGCCAGATTGTTTGATTTGAGACAAGAAGGTTTTCAGTTCAATCCCTGTCTCGGTTGATTTTTTTTTAGTTCTTACGTGTAGGGACTAACCCCTACAGTTGGTAACGCTACATGAAATCGATATATCCTTATATCGGTATTTAAGATGAACGATATATCGATTTAAGAAATGTCAACATCGCCCAGCACTACGGTATGGTGCTTTGCTATTGCAGTGGATACTTTCGTTACTATTAGTTGGTTTGCGGTATAAGGTGGTTTTAATTTTATTTTCTGTACGTGCAATTTTAACAACTAGAAAATTAATTTGTTTATTTATTTCTTCTTCACAAGTGAATTAGATATCCGGTCATAACTATTAATTCCATTCAGTATTTTGTTAACATTAAACTTTTTATCAATGACTGCAAGAACGTTGTCTACGTATCGGTAACAAAAAAGAATTTTATTGTTCGAATTTTCCAGAATTTTATTTTCAAGCAATCCGCGATAAAGCCCGAAATGGGCGATCCCATAGGGACGCCTTCCTTCTGTTGATAAATTCTTCTATTAAACTTAAAATAGTTCTCCTTTAACAAAAATTTCGTAGCAGCATTGAGTGATTGAGCTATTTCATGATCTGAGTAGTAACCATTAATTGTTTTGTTAATTATTTGACAAGCTTCGTTTATGTTTATAGTCGGGTGTAAGTCGGGTAAGTTTATAGTCGGACACAAAATTGTGCATATTTTTGAATTTCGTGCATTTTAAGTAAACTTTTGTACTGCAGCAGCCAGTATCACGCACGTCTGTAGGCTTTGCTTACATGAAACCTAAAAAAAGCATCACTGGATACGCCTATCTCAAAATATATAAATCTGAAAAACATGCACAACTTTGTACTGCATCAGCCACTATTGCGAACGTCTGTACGCTTTGCGCACATTAAAACAAAACAAACAACCGAAAAAAAAATCACTGGATACCCCTATCTCAAAATGTATGAATCTGAAAAACATACACAATTTTGTACTGCATCAGCTAGTATTGCGAACGTCTGTATGCTTTGTGTACATGAAAACCAAACAAAATTACTGGATACCCCAATCTCAAAATGCATGAATCTGAAACATATGCATTTTGTACTACAGCAGCCAGTATTCGGAATGATCTGTACGCTTTGCGTATATGAAAAAAAAATCACTGTATACCCCTATCTAAAAATGCAGGAATCTCAAACCTATTCACATTTTTGTACTGCAGCAGTCAGTATTGCGAACGTCTGTACGCTTTGCGTACCTCAAAAAAAAATCACTGGATACCCCTGTCTTAAAATGCATGAATCTGAAACATATGCATTTTGTACTACAGCAACCAGTATTCCGAACGTCTGTACGGTTTACATACATGAAAAGAAATATCACTTGATACCCCTATCTCAAAATGCATGAGTCTGAAAAAATGTGCAAACTTTTGTACTGCAGCAGCCACTATTGCGGTCTGTACGCTTTGCGTACATGAAAACAAAAGAAAAATACTGAATTCTTCTATTTCAAAATTCATTAATCAGAATTTATCGCATTTCTCATTACGCGTTGTGGATTTTATAAAATAACCGGTAAATGTGATAAATATTGAGTAATTAACCTTTTCCTTACGGGTGGGATTAACGCAATCCCAAGCAAAAATGTGTTTAAGAATACGGGGTTGGTATTACCGTCGTCCCAAACATTTCTTCCCCTAAAGCATGGGGCTGGTATTACCGTCGTCCCAAACATTTCTTCCCCTAAAGCATGGGGCGCCGCAGCATGCTTTAGGGGAAGAAATGTTTGGGACGACGGTAATACCAACCCCGTATTCTTAAACACATTTTTGCTTGGGATTGCGGTAATCCCGCCCGTAAGGAAAAGGTTAATCACATTCACCAAACTTCAGCGGGGATTATGCATAATAACCGGTAATTATGCACAATCCCCAGATTAATCATTTTTATCGTAACATATATATATATATATATATATATATATATATATATATATATATGTATATATATATATATATATATATATATATATACGTTTATTTATTTATTTTTTTATTTATAAATATTCCAAACATTCTGACCTAAGATAATGGGAATCGTATATTTATCAGCAGCAGTAAAAAATACTGGAGACATTTACTGTTAAGAGATTTTCCATATTTTCACATTAAAAAAAAGAAAGAAAATTTTGAATACAAACTGGATTGGTATCCTTGAGGTCTATAGTTCCAGTGGCTTTTTCTTTCATATAATTCAGTCCCTGTAAAGGAGACCCATTAAAATTTTAGAACTGGTTTATCTAGCCAAAAGAATCAAGTGAAGTACATATGGGAAAAAAAACTGCATGGCGATCATCATTCCAGTCCGGGTGTTTTAGACGCCATTTTCCGAAATGGCCTTCTCTGATTCGATGCCATACAGTCGGTAGCAAAATTATTGAAGCACTTGCAATAATTCCTATTTAAAAGATCAGTACTTAAGATTGTTTTGTTAAGTAAATATTTATCGAGTCTTGATCTTAGTCTTATGCTGCTTATAAAAAAATAAGTTGATGATGAAAATTAACGATCAAAATAATATATATATATATATATATATATAATGTGGAGGTGTGCTTCAATAATTTTGTTCCTGACTGTAGCAGGGCCACTTGATATCAGGCTACCACTTGAAAATTTATTATCTAGATAACGTTTGAAATACTGAATCAATTCGAACCAAAGTTGGACAGTGAAGTTACAGTCTGCAGCAAAATTATTAGAATGCTTGCATAATATGTAAAAAAAGTACTCTAAAGTACACATAATTCACATGTAAAAAAATAGTACATTTAATACTGCTTTGTTAAATAAATCCTTGCCGTGTCATGTTCTTGGTCACTAAGAACATGATTCGACTAAGATTTAATTACCAAAGCAGTATTAGGTGTACTTTTTTTAATATAAGAATTACTGCTAGCGCTCGAATAATTTTGCTGTCAATACTATCATAGAAATTTACTGGGCAACTTCTTCCGCCATGTTGTTTTCAAGTTCATATAAGTAGGATTTCTCTGGACCGTTTGCTCTACCATTTATAAATGGCGAAGCAACTAGACCAGCAAAAGCATCTCGACCACTAAGACTTCTACCTGAAAAAATTTCATCACAATAACTTTGGAAATACTGAACTGTTTTGTGCAAAAGTTGGACAATGAATTTATTTTGGATTTATAAAGTGAGCAACTTGCTCTGCCATTTTATTTCCAGATAAAGGCCACTGAAAAGCAGTTTGCTGGTTGAAAATTTGTTATCAAAATAGCTTTTGAAATATTGAATTTATTCGAATCAAAGTCGAACAGTAAACTTATCTTACAATCATCTTGAATTAGTTAAGTGAGTAACTTGCTTCTGCCATTTTGTTTCCAAGTGGCGACAACTTGAAAATTTGTCAATATAATGACTTTTGAAATACATTTGAACCTCATTAATAAATAGCACAACAGAACTAGTGTTTAGAAATAATAAGTAAAAAACTTTGGAAAACACCATAAAATAAAAGATATTCGCGAGTTTCTTGCATTTTACGGTAATTATCCAAAGTTTTGTACTTATTACAGTCGAATCTTGTTAAAGTGAACACGCTTAATGTGATATACCTTTAACATGAACTGTTTCCGCAATCCCCGCCAAAAGAATGATTAGGTTCTGAGTTATTGATAACATGAAAAAAAAAAAATTCCCCTCTTGAGATTCATGTTAATAAAGTGCGACTGCACTGAATTAATTCAAAAGCAATTTGCACGGTAGACTCAGCTTACAATTTACTAAAAGTATTAAAAGAATCTGGTGTATCACTCACACGACTTTCTCTTACCCCGATATTTAAATCCATAAATACAGGTTGGAGATTAAGACAACGATTACTGTTATGTAAACTTACGTTAAAACAATTCATATTAGGCTTCGGAAGAGTTTTATGTGATAATTAGTTCTGTGGGAGGGGGGGCTACTGCCGCCCTCAACCGCCCGTTTCGTTAATGCACCTACATTTATATAGAATTTAAATCTGTTATTAAAATTAAAAGTTCACTTAAAATTATACAGTCAACTTTCACACGCAACATTCCTTGAAACTTTTCAGTCTTGATCAAACTTTTCCAGCAACAAACTTATATTAACTTTAAAATACAACTTTTGGATTTTCTGAAATTATTCTTTTTTAATTTACTCTAAGAGGCACAAAGAAAGATCAAACGTTAAAAAACTTGACTTTGTAATCACGGAGCCTCAAAACGAGTAAATATACAAAAAACAAGCGATAAATATTTATCTTAAAAACATACATTATTTACCATATGTCTATGAGGAATTCATTTCCATTCCTGAAGAGCTTTGATGGAAATGGTAAAATATTGTAGTAAAGAACTTCCACTAACAATAAGAAACAATGTTATCGCTTAAATATTTGCAGCCTTGTATATCATTTGAAGATTATGTACAAACCACATGGTGCACGTACATATAATCCTATAGTAATGATACACGGCACAACCCGAAATACATTTCCATCAATTTTCAGCTATTTTCGCACTATAATCTAGTTCTTTTGTATAGCCCTGTAAGTAAACGGTGAATGATTTCCCTACTATATTCTACATGAGGCACGTTTTATGCATATAAAAATATATATTAATTTCATTTGGTTTAGTGAAGTCTATAGATGTCAAATTCTACTTACCTGCAATTTCTCCCACAGACGTAATGTATTTGAATACTCTTGGGTGTCCCTATACACGAACCATTTGCTTCATCTCAATGAAATGCTTAGTGCAGCATCCCCATATCATACGCATTTAGAATACCAAGTTTGAACTTTCTGCTACTATTTGTTCTTGAGATATGCTGATAACAGACACACACACACACGCACACACACAAACACACAGAGAGACCAACCGCTGAAAACACGATTTTTGCATTCAGTGTACCTCAAAACGTGTAAATATATTAAAAACTCACATTCGAAAATTTGACCCTAAAACAATACTTTCTCTACCTTATGGGTAAGAGAAAGTAAAAATGCATTGCCACCGTGTACTGTGCTATCCTGAAATTTGCAAATGATTCGTTAGTCGTAAAATTATATGATTGTTGAATAGGGTGCATCGAAAAACGGGTTTTTTCTGCAATTCAATTCTAATAGCGCGGAAAACTTGCGCATAGGCGTCATTATAAATGAAAAAATATTTAAAAAAAAAAATCAAAATTTGAAATCGTGCAGAAATCTTAAAGTTACCAAAAAAGCCAAAGTACCGGTAAATTTTACAAAAATGCAAAAATTACAAAAAAATACATTTTTTGTTGTAATAGTGAAAAAAGTGTTTTTAAGAGTGTCCTTAATGCATACAAAATATAATTAGACCCATTCTTGTTTTACTGAATTCGCGCAAAAAGCCTAAAGTTGCGGGTTGTATCGTAAAAAACGATATTTCATGATTTTCGACGATTTTTAAACATGTGCCAAAACCCATAAAAGTTTTATTTTTTTATTTGTAATAGTGTAAAAACCATTCAAAATAGTTTTCCCAATCCAGAAATAATACTTTCAGACCTGTTATTCCTTAAATGTATTCGCGCAAAAGGTCTAAATTATAGTATAAGTTTAGTTATAGAGTCCCGTAAAAATGCCGTTTTCCATATCTGATGAGTGTTTATTTAACACATTAAGGTTTGTAATAAGACTCTAACAAGTGATTTACAAAAAATTTATTAGCCAAATATTTCATATTGCAGCTCTCAGCTCATTTCAACATTTAATCTGTACTGAAATGACCCAGGACTCACAGCGAGGATGTGGCTGCAAGGCGAGTCCCACCTCCACCCTACCCAACCAACCAATCAGGATGAATTTTATTTACAATATTTACAGTAACTATTTACTTTGTACAATGCATATATGTTCGTTGTAGGCAAAAGGTTATTTACATAGAAGCCCCTTTGATTTCTGACTTTGAATTAAATGTGGGCATTAGCTGTGCTCTAATATAACCATCTCGATTTTCATGCCCGCACACTTTTTCTGCTGCTTCTGTAACGAGTTTTACACACCTCTCAACTGAATGGGTGTGACATGGGAATTTGAGGTGGTTAAACTCTGGTAGCGCTTTGTCTTTGAATAAAGAAGCAATGCATCCAGTTGGCATCTTGGACAGTAGTGGCGGCGGTGTTAACTTGCAGATTGACCAATCAATAAGTTCGGTATAGGCACTAAAATTTATTGAAGGTATTTTGGAGTCTCTTACATAACCTTCAGCTGATGGCTCATATCTTTGATTTAAGGATCCTCCTGTAGCCAAGTTCTCTAATGTGTGGTCTCTCATCCATTATCATAGCCAACATCATATTTTCAGGGTGGCAGAAGAATGCATTCCTTTGAATTACAGGATCAATGATTTGCTTGATATTGCCAGGTAGATGCCTGGTTGTTTTAACTACTTTCAAAATATGCTTCGGTCCATCTTTCTCAGTGTAGTTTTTCTTTATATCAAACCAAACAGTTGCATATGACTACAGGAGGATCCTTAAATCCAGAAATGAGCCATCAGCTGAAGGTTATGTAAGAGACTCCAAAATACCTTCAATAAATTTTAGTGCCTATACCGAACTTATTGATTGGTCAATCTGCAAGTTAACACCGCCGCCACTACTGTCCATGATGTCAACTGAATACATTGCTTCTTTATTGAAAGACAAAGCGCTACCAGAGTTTAACTACCTCAAATTCCCATGCCACACCCAGTCAGTTGAGATGTGAGTAAAACTGGTTACAGAAGCAGCAGAAAAAGTGTGCGGGCATGAAAATCGAGATGGTTACAGTCGGCTGCAAAATTATTCGAGCACTAGCAATAATCCTTGCCAAAAAAAAGTACATTTAATACAGCTTTGTTAAATAAATCCTTATCGAGTCATGTTCTTAATCAGTCTAAGAACATGATTCGACAAGGATTTACTTAGCAAAACAGTCTTAAGTGTACTTTTTAAATATAGGAATTATTGGCTAGTGCTCGAAAAATTTTGTAGCCGACTGTATAGTAGAGCTACTTTAAAATCAAGTTAGCTGATGCCCACATTTAATTCAAAGTCAGAATTCAAAGGGGCTACTATGTAAATAACCTTTTGCCTACAACGAACATATATGCATTGTACAAAGTAAATAGTTACTGTAAATATTGCAAGTAAAATTCACCCTGGTTGGTTAGTCGGGTAGGTTGGAGGTAGGACTCGCCTTGCAGCCACGTCCTCGCCGTGAGTTCTGGGTTATTTCAGCACAGATTAAATGTTGAAATGAGCTCAGAGCTGCAATATGATATGTTTGGCTAATACATTTTGTGTAAATCACTTATTTGTCTTATTACAAACCTTAATGTGTTAAATAAACACTCATCAGATATGGAAAACGGCATTTTTACGGGACTCTATAACTTAAGTTATACTATAATTTAGACCTTTTGCGCGAATACATTTAAGGAATAACAGGTCTGAAAGTATTATTTCTGGATTGGGAAAACTATTTTGAATAGTTTTTACACTATTACAAATTAAAAATAAAACTTTTATGGGTTTTGGCACATGTTTAAAAATCGTCGAAAATCATGAAATATCGTTTTTTTACGATACAACTCGCAACTTTAGGCTTTTTTCGCGAATTCAGTAAAACAAGAATGGGTCTAATTATATTTTGTATGCATTAACACATTCGCTGCCACTGACGCGCTGGCGCGTCAGCATGGCGCTACCTCCCATGCCGGTGACGCTCTGGGGCGGCAATCGAGTATGATAAGTAAACTGCTTTAGTTTTAGTTCGGATTTGGAGGTTGAACGATGAGGTTTTTGTGGCACGTTAGTGAAGCATTATTTTTATATTTTCAGTGCGTGGTTTTTAAATTTTGTGTTTAATTTTTTTTTTTTTTGTGCAGCCAACGTTTTTAATCATTAAAACACTTTTTTTAAATTCGGCTTCTGAGGATGGATATATAAATTTTGGTGGCAGCGAATGTGTTAAGGAAACTCTTAAAAACACTTTTTTCACTATTAGAACAAAAAATGTATTCTTTGTATTTTTTGCATTTTTTTAAAATTTACCGGTATTTTGGCGTTTTTGGTAACTTTAGGCCTGCGCGATTTCAAATTTTGAAAAAAAAAATTTTAATATTTTTTCATTTATAATGACGCCTATGCGCAAGTTTTCCGCGCTATTAGAATTGAATTGCAGAAAAAACGCGTTTTTCGATGCACCCTATTTTTGAATCATATAAACACTACTGAAGGCAGCAGGGACCCAAAACAATTAGCTAAAAGTATTAAATAAATGATGCATTGTTATCTCATTTTGAGCTTTTCTAAAAGTTTCAAATGTCTAGCTAGTCGGAAAGTTGGTTAGATAAATTTTATATTGAATCATATAAACGCTATCGAACACTGCGAGGGCCCGAAACAGTTAGCTAAAGTTATTTATAAAATGCATTGTCACCGTTTTCTGAGCTATTTTGAAAGTTTCAAATGTCGGGAAGATAGCTAGTCGGGAAGTTAGTTAAAAATCGATTGCAAGATTTGTACTGGACAAACAAATAAACAAACAAGAATACGAGTTAATAAGAACATGTTAAAATGCATTTGACATGTTCATTTACAAATTTTATCCACTATCTTGTTTCTAAGTGTTGGTCATTGAAAATTTCAAATTCGAATATGAAATGTATTTATGAATAGTGATGTAAAATACCCGGGTATTTATTTTTTAAAGTAAATACCCAAAATGGGTATTTATTTTTCAATGAACTCTAGTAAAATAAATATCAGTATTTCTGTATAAAGTGATATTGCTCTATATAGAGCGAAAGCAAAAAAGCGGCAAACTGTAAAGAAAAGTTAAATACATTTGAGACTTTTATAAAACTTTAAAAAAAAAATGGTCAGATATTTTTATTTATAATGTATTTACTAATTTTTTTAAGAACTGTGTTAGTTAATTTAAACTGAAAGAAAATATTGAGTTTGTTTTTAAAATGATAAAGAATACTGATGATAACGGAAAGAAAAAAAAAAAGAAAAAGGTAGCTAGATACAATTGCAGGGGAAATTGTGATACTATTAAAAAAATCTTCAGAATTATTTCAGGATTGTTTCAACCCCGTTAAAATGATTCTAAAATAATATTTAAAAAATAAATAAATAAATAAATAAGTCTAAATTTAAAATCTTTATAATTATACGTATTGCAAGTTCTGTGATAAGTTCAAAAATAAAGAGATATATATTTAAACCATATTTTAAAAAACTCATAAAAATTTATCCTCATATATTCATGCAGAATTTTGAAATATCTGTATTTGAAGTAGCACAGTTAATTTCTTAAAATTTATCAATGTATTAGGCTAAAATTTTACATGCATATGGGAATGTAAATAGGCTTTTTTAGTTAACTGTTAAACTATATAAAAATATTATAATTTTCTCAACTGCCAACTTTCTAAAAAGTTAAATTACTTACAAAATTTTTTAAGCATTTTTACATTTCCTACACTTATTACAATTACTGAGCAGGTAAAAAAATAAAAGAAAAACAAGTATTTGTCAAACAAATATATGTGTAAATATAGTTTATAACTTATTAATAAAGAAAACTCCTTAATATTAGAATAATAACTTATTAACTATCAAGTCAGAAGTAAATATATTTTTATTTTTCAATGCATTTGAAAATAGTCTACTTTTTATTTTAATCTAAGAATAAAGACTTAACAATAATAATATTATGGTGTTTATTTAAAGTTTTGTACTTTTTTTTCAAGGTCTAACATTTTCACAAATACAGAAAAATAATAATAATACATCAAAAATAAGTTACTATTTCGTCACGAAGTGTATATATATATTCAATTAGTTTTTCATAGATAGACGAATTTGAAATTAAAAAAAAATTCAAAAGATTAGAAAGAATTACCGAAATAGCAACGCAACACAAATGCAGACGAAAAAGCGATACAAACGTAAATATAGGCTGTAGGCAGAAGCAGCTAGAGAAAGTTGAGAGATCAGCCGTCTGAACAATAAATGAGATAAAAGAGAAATTTAGGGGTACATGCAAATGAAACACTTCCAGTTCCAAAGCCGTTTGCAGGCGTTCCAAATGTATGACTGCAATCGGCAGCAAACTATCCGAGCACTAGCAAAAATTCCTATATGAAAAGAGAACACTTAACACTGTTTTGTTAAATAAATCCTTGTCGAATCGTGTTATTAGACTGACTAAGAACAGGATTCGACAAGGATTTATTTAACAAATCTGCAGTAAGTGTACTTTCTTTACATGGGAATTTTCGCTAGTGCTCTGTTACTTTTGCTGCCGACTCTATTTGCAAAAAACTTGCAAAATTTACGTCATCGAAATTGCAAGCGTTCCGTTTGCATGTAACCCATAATTAATATTTCAATAGCACAATTTTGCAGAAGATAAAACTTTCTTATATTTGAATACTACATCCGCATTAAGAAAATGGTGGAACACAGGTGCAGTTTTAACTCAACTATTTACGTAAACTGGATTAGTTCAATTTCATTCAATTTATGTGCCTAATTGACGTCAATATTTTGTACGTTTTTCGTAGATACGTCTATGTCCAAAATTTCACGTATTCTGAACATATTGGAGCTGGAGATCTACGTTCAGAACTCGTCTATAGACGTAACTCGGACGCGATAGATGAAATATGAACGTCTGTGTTATGTGGGATATTGCGTCCCAATACGTTGAAATCTGCTATCTGCTTTGGTAGATTTTAAGTTAAAATGTCACAAGCAAAGTTGTAATACGGCCCCAAAAAAGACTTCGTTGGTACGTAATATCAACCAACTTGTTATGTAAGACATTTAGAGCTGGTCAAATTCGCGTGAAATCAACCAAATCTGGATGTAAATACAACTTGTGTTTTCAGCCATTTCTTGTAATATAAACCAGATCTGCATGTAAAATATACATCCATATCTCATCTAATTTATGTAAAATCAACCAAAATTGGATATGGAATTTACATCCAAGTTTTATAGAAATTACGTAAAATCAACTGATGCATTTTTCTTTTCTTTTTTTTTTTTCTCTTTCTCTGTTAAGAATTTTAATGTACTTATTTTAAACAAGTGAATAGGAAGCACTGACATTGTTTATTATATTGAAAAAAATTAATTTTAGACATAAATGTGATATTGATTTTCAATATCAGGATTTAAAAATATATATGCCTAAAATCAATATTCTAAATATTTTTGTCTAAAATTAATATTTTCATAATAAATACAAGGTCAGTGTTTTGGTACCCCTGCTTAATATTAAGTGCATTAAAATACTTAAAAAAAAAATTGCATTAGTTATAGTAATTTTACATAATTTCTCTAAAAACGTGGATGAATACTTTGAAAGATGAAATTCCTTACCCAGGCAGAAAATTTGGTAAGATAGCACTTTTTTTTTTTTTCATATCACATCTGAAACTTTTCAGATACAAATTTCTATATCATCTTATTAGAATATGAGACATGTTTTGCTATATGAGACATATATTGCAAATTTTTGCTTTTTGTACAGACGTCAATTATTTTTCCAACTTCCTTGAAAACTTTTAGTGGGTTTCTTAAAATTCTGGACCAATCTTTTCTTTTGCAGAAGTACAAGATCAGTGTTTCACGAATAAAATCTGAAATTAATGTTTTGGGAAAAGGAGACTATATGCAAAACCTAACAAAATCTATTTTTTGTTGACTTGTAATGTCCATGCACTTTTAAAATATAATTTCTAGACCTATTTTCTGAAAATCTATTATGCCAGACTTCAATAAAGCAATTAAATAATCTGGTGTGTCACTCACAGGATTTTCTCTTTCCCTGCATTTTAATATTATAAAAATAGATTGCATGAGTCCTTCCTGAGATCAAAATGTAGGATAACAAAGTTCAATGTACTTTTAAAATAATATAAAACTAGTTTAGGAATAGTTATTTGACATATAATTGTATCTGAGGCGGGTATACGAACTTCTCACAAGCCCCACTCAACAACAGTGCAAACAATTATGTAAAATATAAACAAACAATGAAAAAAAAAGTGTTATTGACTTTAAACTTGCCAATGTTGATAAAAGTTTTAAGTGGCAAAATAATCGTACTTTCAAATATCAAATTCGAATTTCACGTAGTTTTTTTTCCTTTACTTTCTCTTTCCATATAGGTAAATATTGTTTTACAATCAAATTTTTGAAAGTGAGTTTTTGCCATATTTACACGTTTTGAGGTTAAAATAATAAAAAAAAATCATGCTTTTAGCGGTTGGTTTAGGTATGTGTCGGTCTTATCAGCATATCTAAAGAACAAATTATAGTAGAAAGTTCAATCTTGGTATTCTAAATGTGTATTGTATAGGAATACTAAAGTAAACTTTTCGTTGAGATCAAGCAAACGGTTTGTGTACAGGGGCATCCGAGTTAATTCAAATACAGAATGTATGAGTATAGGAAGAAATATCTGGTAAGTACAGCGTAACATCTGTAGGCTGACTTAAACAAAACAAAATAAACAATTTTTTTCTATTCATAAAAGCATGTTTTATGCAGATTGATGTATGGAAATCATTCATCATTCATTTACAGGCCAATTAAAATATCAAGATGGGGCTAGACTTGCAGGAATAAAAATTCCTTTTGTGTTAAATGTTTTTTAAATATGACTAATTTTCAATACAGTGTATTCTTAATAGTGCATATAGATTATAGACAATATACAGGGCTATTCAGAATTAAGCAAATTGGTCTTTTCTATTGAATCTAATTAATAGAAGTTTTTTGTACATTTTACTATGTCGCTGAATTCTGCACAACTAATTTTTCATACCCATACTGTAAATAAAGTATTTTTTGAAGTTCTACTTTCAACTCTGTTTTTTGAATTATATCAAGTTTTGAAGTGGCCTGATTACGAAAGTCCAATTTTTAGCAGTTGATTTGTAATGTATAACTTCTATCAGCCTAACTTAAAAATAAATAATTGCAGGAAATTTAAATTTGGCATTTTAAATTTTGTATTAGGTTACCGGCAAAAAAAATTATGAAGACTGATAAATTTGAAGGCAAATTAATAATAGCTTAGAATTTTTTTTTGAGGAGGGTTGCCCTCCTTACATAGAATTACATATCAAATGGAACTGTTATTAAAACTAATTTAGAATGATTTAAGGGTACATTGAATTTTATTATCTCATGCTATTGATCTTAAAATTTAATATGCAATCTATCATTATAATATTGAAATGCAGGGTAAGAGAAAGTGATATGTGTGGCACACCAGGTTGTTTAAGTTATGATAATAGATTTACATACAGATTAAACGCTAAAAATTGGACTTTCATAATCAGGGCACCTGCGAATGTGATATTATACAAGAAAAAACGAAGTTGAAAGTTGAAATTTAAAAAGTACATTTTTTTAGTATGAGCATAAAAAACTATTTTTTCTTTCTGAGCAGTGTTCATCGACATAACAATGTGCATAGAAGCACTCCCATCAATTATATTCAATATAAAAGAAAATTTAGCTCAGTGTTTTAGCTCTGTATCTTGTCTATAAACAAAACATGCAATATAAACAATATTGTGCTCTTAAATTTAGTCTCATTCGAAAAACACCTAACAAAAAATGAATTACAATTCAAGTAATTTCTAAGTATAGTCCTAAATATCCAAATATTTTGGGCAGCCCTGTACACAAATAATGAATGATTTCCATATCACAATCTACACAAAACATGTTTTTAAGCTTTAAAAAAAAAAAATTTCACTCCATTTTGTTTCAGTCAGCTTATAGTTGTTACCCTGCACTTACTCGAAATTTTACCAAAGACAGTGTATTTTAAATATCTTGGATAACCTCGTACACAAACTACTTACTTGATCTCAAAGAAAAGTTTAGTGTAGCGTCCCTGTATGATGCGCATTTAGTGCGTTACAGTTTGGACTTTCTGCTACTATTTGTTCTTGAGATATGTTGAAAATAGACAAATACACAGATTAATTGCTAAAATTATGATTTTCGAATTCAGGGGTTTTTAAAACGTGTAAATTTAACAAATCTCAATTTTAGTTATTTGATCCAAAAACAATACTTTCTCTTTTACATATACGGATAAGAGAAAGTACACCGTAAAAAATATGTCCTATTTGCTGCCAGAAATTCTCTGTAACTTAAGAAAGTACGTTCTGACAACGTAATTGTTTCGAAAATTACGTATATTTTCTCAAATTACAGAGAATTTCTCGCAGCAAGTACGACATCTTTTTTACATCGTAATAAAATTTGCATTGTGTCACTAGATCACTGTTATTATGTACATTATTTGTTTTCTTTTTAGATGTAGGTATTTCTTAATTTCTTTATTGCTAATAGCTTCATGTGATTTTAGACTTAGTTCAGCAGTTCTAGATCACAGATAAATATCGTTTTTTTGCAAATCGTTACAGAAAACTCTGTCTGTTCGGGAGTAAATCCCCCGCCCCCTCCTCCGATACTGAAATATAAAAAGTATCCTTTCAGTTTTAAATTCATAAAAGAGATAATCAGCCTTATTTTTCACTTGCAATACCACTTATGCATTCCAAACATACATTTGCAAGGAAAATATTGTAATCATGACAAAAATTTTACTTCGAGATCTCCGAGTTTATTTTTGCTATTTTTACGGTGATATATTCATGTGTGTGTGTACTATATAAATGCATTGTAAAAAAAAAAAAAAAAAAAAGTCTTTTTTGCTGCCAGAAATTTTTTGTAGTGACAGAAAATACGCGAAAGTTACAGAAAAATTGCCTTTACAGAACGTATTTTTCTGCATTACAGAAAATTTTTGGCAGCAAACAGGACTTTTATTATTGTGATTATTTTTATAAAATTTGTGAGTGAATACGATAGCATCTGAATGCATTTATTATTTGATCTGAATGTTCGTATATATACTATAGGTCACCGTAACACAAGACCTACTGATTTTGGAGTATCTAGCACTTTAGTTATTTTACAGTGATACGATGTGAAGCTCGTTATCATTATGAGCTGCAGGATCAAATTACTTTAAGTGCAATAATGTTAAAGAATGAAGAAAATTACTCAAACAGTCTATTATAATTTTCTCTTCTGATCGTTTAACAACTTCTCTTACTTTATTTATACAACCATTATTTACTTAATAGTACTCAGAAAGGCAAATAGAGTCACTCCAGATTTTTTAATATAAAATTTATCTAGCATACATGGATCACCCACTGTGCTTTAATCTAACTCAAATAACATGGTTGAAATTGAAATGAAGTGCCCATAAACTATCCTGAAACAGTAAATTTAAAAAAAAAACGATTGTCATGAAATTTCCTTTTACCCTTTCAGTCGCAGTGATGGAACACCTAATTTTAATTCTCAAGTGCAAAAACTCATCCCGAAAATTTTTTAGTAAAAATTTACATTTATAACATAGCAGAAAAGGCTCTTTTCTTTAACCTGAAAATCTAAAATATCTTTTATTTTAATTTTGTTCATAAATTCCGCTGGCAGTGTAATTTAAATGACTCGAATTACCTCCGCCGCAAAGGGTTAATAACATATGAAAATCATATCTTTAAAAGTAAAATTTATATCTTTAATTAAAATACTATTTTCTTTAATTAGCAACTAATGAATATTAATCATTATTCCTCTACTTCCTTGTAAATGATTTTGAGCAATTTTTAAAATACCATTTTTTGAGCTTTTCTCGTGATTTTTGAATTGCTACACCCTTGTCTTGAAAGCTTATAAGCTTATAGCAAAAAGATTACATTTCATCTATTTATATTAATTTGATATGGATCACAAATATGTCAAATGGCGATGCAGAATCCAAATTAAAAAAAGATTAATTCCACATTTTGCTATTATTAAAAAATATGAAATCTTTGTACTACAATAAAAGATAAAACTTAATGGTTTTATTCAGAGCTTCTATGTAAATCATTCTTCCCAGACCCAGAACCTCCTCTGTACATGTTTTAGGTGATGTTGACAATTAAAACCAATTCTCCGTCACTTTTCTTTTCTGATCTCAGTAAATGGCACCATTTTCGGTCTAGGCCCAGATCTAGCTTATTATAAATGCAGCTACAAACCAGTTCTATGCATAAACTGAATGTGCCAACATCCACTAAGATTAGAAGATTTTTGCAACCCTCTTTTTATATTCAGTCTCCAGAAATTAGTGCAAAAATCGGTTCAAACGTTGTGTGAAAAGTTTTTGTGTGTAATAGCAGCATAATAAGTGTATTTTATGTACAATTTTCAGATATTTCAAACACGACCTTAAAAACTTTATTTTTATGAGCATATACGTTCTCATTGCTCCAAGGCTTTATTAAGTAAGATGTTTCCCCTTTTGACATTCAAGAGACTTCACTCTTGACTTTTCTTTTTAGCAGCATTTCATACCACCTCGCATCAGCCAAAGATGCATCATATTGATTACAGTCAGTTAAATTCCTGATTACCTCCATGGTTTCACATTGTGATGCTTAACGGTTTTTATGACTAAAACTGTAAAGGTAATCACTAGTTCAAATGCCTGTAATTACATAATATGATCCAAATTTTTCGGACGACAGGTTGTATGAATGAAATGCTGCTAAAAAGAAAATGTCAAGAATCGAATCTCTGTGAACGTCAAAATTAGATACAACTTACTTGATTAAGCCTCAGAATATCAAAGCGAAAGTGTTTGCAAGATAAAGTTCGTAAGATATGGTTTAAAATATTTTCAAATTGTTAAGCAACTATAATGTTACTGTTATATATTATGCAAGTTTCCAATTAAACTCAGTGCAAATATTACATAAAATATAAAAACGGGCAAAAGAATCATAAAATATTTACAAAGCTTAAAAACGCACATCAATTATTTTTATCAAAAGTGATTTGCCTATATTAAACTTTTTTTTTCCATATGCTTTTTATCATAAATATGTATTTCCTATTTGAGTAAACATTAATTTTATTTGTGCTTCGTTATACATGCTGAATTTGTTTTAATTTCTGCAAATTGTGGACTGTATGGCAAGATAACAAAAATGAATGACTTCCAATCTACCTGTATTAGTTTGAGATTCAAATTTTAAAATGATGTCCAAAAAGAAGCAAAGCAAGCAATATGTATTTATACATTTTTATTTAAAAAATTACATTGAATTTCTTTTAACCAATGTATTTGCATATCAAAGGTAATTGCGCATTCCTTTTTTAATTAGGTAGATTTTGATGTAAATTATTCGAATATTTCTATTTTTCCTGATGTGCATTTTATTAATGATTCAAATATTGCAGAAAATAGTGCGATTTCCGAAAATGATTTCACCCCTAATCATATACAAAATCGTAACTTGTCAGGTAATTTCTCCAGCGAATCTGAAATTAGCGAGCTTGAAACATTTTTACAGCTATCAACTACCGTAATTTCTGGTAGATAACTCGCAGGTAAGATGTGTCATTTCTCCACCAGAAATTTTATTTAATAGAGAAATCTATACTTTTTCGAAGGAAGAGCTCGTACAAATATAAAAATTTTTATCAATTTAAATTTCTGGTGCAAAACTGGATTATATAACCTGCGGGGTATGTACCAGAAATTACGGTACTTCCTTTACCGACAAAATTGCGAGATGGGCTGTCGAATGCGGAATTCCTCATGCATACTTAAATAAGAACGTAATTGCTTTAGTTATTTGCCTAAAGATTCAATGATTCATCTAAAAACTCCACGTCAAACAATCACAAAACCTGTATTTCCTGGCATTTACTGTCATTTTGGCTTAGCTACAGGACTAGAAAAAGTACTAAATTTGAAAATTTCATTTTCCACTGAACTGGAATTGTTTGTTAGTATTAATGGCTTGCCTTTAGCAAAAAGCTCTGGCCAATTTTGGCCCATTTTGTTTAATTTCTAATGCCAGGTGGAGATTTCTTTTTCCTGTAGGTTTGTGCGAAAACTAAACCAAACGATGCAAACAAATTTCTATTAAGTTTTGTTGTTGAAATAAGAGTTAAAAAATAATGGTGTAACAGTTTCTGGTAAATATTACTGTGTGAAAATCAAAGTCATAATCTGTGAGGCACTGGCTCGAGCTTTTATTTCCTATATCACAGGGCATTCTGGTTATTTTGAATGTTGCAAATGCAATCAGGAAGGAGAATTTATAAAAAATAGAATCTGCTTTCCTGATTTAAAGTCTCCTGTTCAAACAGACATGTCTTTGAATGACATTTGCAAAAATATCATCACACTGGCAGGTTAATTTTAGAAAGCATTAATTTTGGAATGGTCAGTGAAATACTCTTCGAATACATGTATCTTGTGTGCCTGGGAGTGGTTCGAAAATTTTTTAATTTGCGGATTGGATGAGATTTGAAGTATTGTATTCCCCAGAGCACCATAAATAGTATATCATAATTATGTGTTGCCTTAAAACCATATACAACTAAAGAATTTGCTAGACAACCTCATGACATTACCAATGACATTCCTTTTCTTTCTTTTTTCTTTTTCTTTTTCTTTTTTTTTTTTTTACAACCATGGTTCCGGGCCGTTGTACCCCAGTAAGTAAAGCGCCGAGCTTATAACTGGAATATTGACAATTCGATACTTAAACCAGCCAAAGACCGTCGGGTATATTAATTGTGGCTGGTGCACATAAAATCAGCCGTGGCCTCCATGTTTCTCTTAAAACTATACATCTCGTGATCACCAAAGCGGGGAGCTATCCCCTCCGTGGTGGATCGAATTTGTGATGGCATATCTCCGGAATATCCCTAGGGGTACGTCCCAGACCGTCGCCAATTACACATAGCGCAGTACTGGTGCGACGTTAAACCCAACCGAACTACCTACAAACATGGATCATATTTTAATTTTCCCGTGTAAGAAAATAATTTTCTAAGTGTAGAGAAAAAAAGTTTCTAATAGCGGCATTGACATTCATTTTTTTTTTTTTTTTTTTTACAACCATTGTTCCGGGGGTTTGTACTCCAGTAGGTAAAGCGCCGAGCTCATAATTGGAAGATTGCCGATTCAATATTTGAACCGGCCGAAGAATGTCGGGTTATTAATGGTGGCTGGTGCACATAAAATGAGCCGTGACCTCCATGTACTCATCAAAACTATATCTTTGGTGATCACCAAAGCGAGCAGCCATCCCCTCCGTGGTGGATAAAAATTGTGATTTCATGTCTCCGAAACATTCCTAGGGGTACGTCCCAGACCGTCGCCAATTACCCATAGCGCAGTACTGGTGCGACATTAAACCCAACCTACCTACCTACAATCATGGATCATATTTTAATTTTCTCGTGCGAAATGACTTCATGACAGAAGAACAACGTCAGTGGGAGAAACTTTTTTCAAGTTGGCAAATAGAGTACCTTCATAAACCTGTCGTTTTTAGTTAATAACTTCTTTACTTAAAATTATAGAAATTTCTAAGCAGCTGAAATGTCTTTCTTTGTGTGTTCGGAACACATTGATACCTCTCATGACGTGAAGGACCCTGCCCTTCACGAGAAGATGCTGTCGCAGACGAAAAAATTTGACGCCAGCAACAGCAACATTTTTAATATATAGTGAATCTACTATCTCGCAGCAGAGATTTGCTACATGTACTCTTGAATTCCAAGTCAAGTAAGTTGTAGAATTTTATATTACTTATGAAATTATGTTGATTAGAAGCTGAGGTGCAAAAGAAATAAAATTTATTATAAAAAATTTGCGTCTGTCTTTCTGCGTTTTCTCTGAAACTTGCATAATTCTCGACTAAAATTTGTTAAAAATCCTTAGTATGAAATGTGAATGAAGTATTGAAGTTTGAAAGTCTGCAAAATATATAAAAAAAAAAGCCATTCTGGTAACTGCTGTATGAAATTTGAATGGATATATCAATTTAAAAATCTGCAAAACATAAAAGAAATATAATCTTTTGCATTTTCTCTTACACGATCCAATAGAAAAAAAAATCCTTTAAAATATAAAAGAATTAAATTATTCTGAATTTTCTGTGGTTTTCTCCAAAACTATTGTGTCAAAAATATACTTAATTGATTCTGCAAACATACAAATTTTAGTACAGAAATTGCGTGGCGTATCTCAATTTAAAAGATAAAAGCTATTCTGGGTTTTCTGTGGTTTTCTTCAAAACTCATGTATGTATATTCAATGTTTTAATTCTAGTTTTAGATTTTTTCTCTTTCGTCCTCTTTCCTAATATTTTTACACTTTCAAAAATATTCACAATCTCTTTCTTGGTCGCAGAAACCTGTATGTATTAATTTTGAATTATCTAAGTGCATTCTTGAAATTTGACTCAGAATCGTGCATCACCCATCAATGTAATAGCCAATCAAAATGCATGAAAATATGTACTGCAGTGGTCAGTATCCTGATTTATACTCGCTTCATCAGCCAAAATATATATATATACATATTGGATACAGCTAATTTGTTGTACATGAAATTCTGTATTAAACTGGTTTACTTGCCTCTGGCAAGGTGATTAATCTTTTGGTCATGTTGACCGAATAGACTGTTTTGTTACTTATAATCAATACAGTGAAACAGCCAAAGAACTATGTAAAACAATTATTAAAATAAATTAAAAAAATAGCTTTGGATTTTATGATCTTTTTAAGCTGTTATTATTCTATACTGAACACTGTATTTTAAGAAAAGGTACTTTGAGAACTTAAAAGAAGAAAATTTAACGATAAATTACCTTACACTTGCATTAATTTTGCCGTAAACATTATGAACGAAGCATCATATATCGCTGGTTGGTAAAAAAAAAAAAAAATGTGGCTGTTAATAAATTTAATAATTCCCACCCCTGTGTATGTATATATATATCTGTATGTGTGATGATCTGCAGATTTTTGCAGAAAATGTTTGGTGTAATACGTATATCACAGACTACTTTCATTTTTATCTGGCCATGTGAACCACAAAATTATTTAATATTTCAGTAATGAGCTGAAAAATTAGTGTGTATTTTGATAAATAACCTTTTAAGAAAGACAAAAACTGAATTGTTTTGGCTTGTGGAGAAATAATTTCATAATATTTCAAATATTAAAAGAAATAATAATGATAATAATAATTAGTGGTGAAATAATTCTATATTTTAATATTAGCCCCCAAAGTAATTGCATATTTCGGTATAAATAGCCTTGAAAAAAATTGAGTTTTATCGATTTGCAGCAAAGTAAGCAGAGGCGGATTTAAGTTAGATTGCGCCATAGGCCTGTTTCGATATGACCCTCCCCTTTTTCATGCTTTGAAGTATGTTATGCATTTGTAATAATAGCAATAAATACATTGTTAAAACTAAAGGTTACAAATCGGTACCATTTGGCACCCTGGGTTAAAAGACAGTACCATTTGGCCTCTAACTAGTTGATTGGAGCTAATTAAGGTGCCATGCACTATGTATAGGGTGAAATGCGGCACCCTGCAGTGTGATCAGCCAGATCAGTAAAGTTTAATGGCGGCGTACATGAATATACAAGAATTTTCACAGAAAGAATTTTTTTCTTGCAGTCGATGGTAAATTTGCTAATAATTATTCAAGGTAAGTTTACTAATGATTATTGTATATTTTATTGTTATTTCCACGGTAATGTATTTCTTTCGTACAAAAATTTACCTAAAAATACTTATAAACATTTTCCCTAAGCCTTAAAATTTTACGTCCGATACAAAAATTAAGCAAAGTGTGTGAAATAAATGATTAGTGTAAAGTTATTAATTTTAATGAGATATTTAGTAAATTAAATAATATTATTAAGTAATTTCATATATTATACGAACGAAATTAGATTCTAATTTTAATGTTTTGTTTTTTATTTACCCATTTCTTTTTATTGACAAGAAAAATTATGCATAAAACTAATACCTTAACGTTAATTTTATGCATTAGAATACATATCTTTCTTACTACCTCAAAATCATGGTATAATTTTACATAAAGATATTTTTTTTACGTTACTTAAGCATGTTTAAGGAGCTTCATAAATTAAATGAGTTTGATATGGTTTTTAAACCATTCGGTTTTTAAAATAATGACTACTGAAATATCCTCTTCACCCCTCCCCCCTCCTTATTTTTCCTGCAGTAAAAATTTCACATTCTTTTATACTTTTATTTTATAAGATTGTAAGTAAATTAATTCATGTATGTGGGGAAGTGTAAAATTACTTAAAAAAAAGTTTGTTTGTTTGTGAGTGTTAAGCACATTTCACTACACTAGAATCCTAGGTTTATGGATGCAATGTCCTCCGTGGGTAGTCTTTCTAAGGAATCTAGCCTTAATTTACGCGAATTTTCGAGAAAACCACGGAAAACTCCGAACGGCTAGATCGACAAGCGAACTTGGGATCGAACCCGATATTTCTCGTGTACGAGCTTTGAGCACTTGTGGGCCTACCCAAAATAAGTAAGTTCAAGGTTAGTAAAACGTGTGTTTAGACAAGTTTTTAGGCAATAACCGCAGAAAGTGACAGGGTTGAACTCAAGGTAAGTTCAATGTAAGTAAATTCAAAGTGAGTAAAGAGTGTTTATAGTTTTTAGCCATTATTTCAGCGAGTAAGGGGGATGAAAAGCACTTCATATTCAAGGTAGGTTCAAGGTAACTTCAAAGAAAGATATTCAATATAAGTTCACTAGTAAGAGAGAAATTTAAATTATTTTAAATATTATACAAAATAAAAAATAATAATAATTCTTTGTTTTTATTTTTTACTTATTTATTTTTTTTTTATTAATAAGATGCCTTAGCATTAGTTTTAAGCATAAAATCTACTACCACAAAATCATGATATATTTTAAATAATTGTATTTTTTATTTTACTAATGCATGTGTAAATGATTTTGTGAAGCTAAATTAAATTAAATGAGTTTTATGTGGCTCTTAAACTGTCCTGTTTTTAAACAGATATGATTACTAAAACAGTCCGTTCCCTCCCCCTTTTTTTCCCTGTGATAATAATTTTACATTTATTTATTTTGTAAGATTGTAAGTAAATTAATTCATCTATGTAGCAACAAGAACCTCTTTACAAAATTATAAAGATTATTTTAATGTTTTTAAAGCTATGTGTAAAATTCGTAAATATGGAACGATAATCTTAGTTTTGGTAAAAATGATGCTTATTTCTCGGAACCCGTTATATAAACTGCTCGACATTGAAAATGCAACACCAAGAAGGAATGACAATAACGGAATGAAATTTGTTGGACACATACATTATAGTAGGAAGAACAATCGATTAAAATGTCAGGAAATTTGGAGTAATATGTACTGAGAAAACAGTACATAAAGCAGCGACCTCTGTGAAAAATAACAGCGCATATCTGTCTAGGCATTGAATCGAACAGCGATTGGATGACGTGTACGGGTAGAGCACTTCATGAAGTTTTAACACGATGCCACAATTAATCGATCGAAGTTACTGGTGAGTGGTGGGGGGCCAGTTGCTTTTCAACGATTAAACAGTCATTTTCATTGGTGCGAGATCAGGAGAATGCGCTGGCCAGAGGAACAGTCGAACACATTCGTCATGAATGAAGGTCCAGACAATATGGACAACTTGCGGTCGTGCATTGTTCTGCTTAAATGTTGCGCTTCGGAGGCCTTGAACATAGGGCAGAGCTATGGGCCTTAACTCATCAGAAATGTAATGGCTGGTATTCAGAGTGGCAGGAATGAAAACAAGAGGTGACCGGGACATGTATCCAATGGTACAACGTACCATCAATCCCGGTGGTGACTCAGTATGCGGCTATCAAAATTCGGATTACCCTCAAAACTGCATCACTGATATGGGCGCCATTAATGTGTGATCAACGATGAACCTGGAAGCAGGAATGGCGTGAAGTCACTTTTCAGACAAATCACAATCCTGTTTACAGCATCAAGATTGCCTTATCCGTATTTAACGGCATTATGAATAATACACATTGCGAGCTGGGATTTGACATCATCATACTGTCCATCATTTGCAATGATGTAATGGGTTCCCATTGGATACACGTCTCGATTACTTCATGTTCGTATTCCTGGCACTCTGAACAGCGACCATTAAATTTCTGATGAGATAAGGCCCGCCCCTCTGCCCTGTATTCGAGTCCTCCGTAGCGCAAAATTTAAGCAAGATACTGCACGACCGCAAGTTGTTTGTATTGTCCGGACCTTCTTTGATCCAGAATGAGTTCGACTGTTGCTCTGGCCAGCGCGTTCTCCTGATCTCGCACCAGTGAAAATGACTGATTAATCATTGAAAAGCGACTCGCCCCCCCCCCCCACCATTCACCAGTACCTTCGATCGATGAATTGTGGTATCGTGTTGAAGCTTCATGAAGTGCTCTACTCGTACATGTAATCCAATCGCTGGATTACAGAGGTCGCTGCTTTATGTACTGTTTTCTGAGTACATATTACTCCAAATTTCCTGAAATTTTAATCAATTGTTTTTCCTACTATAATGTATGTGTCCAACAAATTTCATTCTGTTATTATCATTCCTTCTTGGTGTTGCATTTTCAATGTCGAGCAGTGTATGTTTGTAAGACTGTATTTCTCTAATTGTTTAAGCATTTTTGTTTTATATAACTAAAAGTTTATATAACTAAATTAAATTTCTTAAAAAATTATTTGATTTTGAATCATTTAGTTAAAGAAAGTTGAGAAAGGAAACTTCATTTTTAAATGCCTTATAATGTTTCATTCATGAATATCTCCATTTTGCAAGTAAAATAATGGAAAGACAAGTATATTACAAATCCATTACTTGTCTAAGAAACTTTGACACCCACCCCGTCCACACACTCACACTTACTCAAACAAACAAGTGAGGTGTATTCAATAACTACAAATAAATTTTGTAGGACAATTCATTTTCAATACAAAAAAAAAAAAAAAAAAAAAAAAAAAAGAAGTTTTTTTTTTCTTTTAGTTACTGTTGAATCAAGACAAACGTTTAGGAATTTCTGAAGCCACCCTGAAAAACTTTCTGATTATGAAAATGAACCATCCTTCACAACTTGTACAAAAACAGAAGATTTTTATAGCCCATAACACCAGGCGCAGAATGCACATCTGCAAAATGTGAAAGAGTGTGTTTAAAGTTTATTATTATTATTATTATTATTATTATTATTATTTATTAACCTCAGCAAGTGAGGGGAGAGGAGAGAGCTGTTTAATTTTAATCATATTAATTTAAATCATGATTAACAACAAACGATTTAAAAATAATCGTAATGATGCTTTCTCTTTTCGATGGATTATAATTGAATCGGTCATTTGAGAAACACCTCATATCCAAAAAAGTAAACTTTCGGGAAATCAAAAAAAACTCAGCTGATCCATAATTTAACATCGCATATTTTTTGAATTTTTTTATATGTTTCTACAGGGGTTTGGTAAGCTGATTCTACCAAAATAAAATTTCATTATTTTTATTTTGATATTTAAAAAAATTATAAACGTTGTTGGAGATGTGTTGTTTCTCAAATGACTGACTAAACGATACGTTATCAGGTATGAAATAAAAGGTAAAACAATTCAAATTATTAATAAAAATCAGTATTTTATTTTTCAAATAATATATACACATTTTCCAAACATTGTTTCTTTAAACAGTTCAATGTCATCCATATTGATAGTTGGCCAGTCATAAATTTTTGAATGAAATTCACCAACAATGTCTGCAGGTATATAGGCTTCGACTTTCTTGAGGTCATTGATTTTGTTTATATTAATAGGTACCACATTTTTGCGGGTAAGCACTGATTTTTGGAAGCTCTGGTAAATCAGTTCCCGGTTTTTTCAAGTCAAAAGTTTGTTCATTGAGTCCACCAATAAAGTTTTTTACTTTAACTTGGCCTACAAGTTTATTAGAGTAATGAAACTGCATAAAAGTTAAAATGTTGAATTTTTTTTTTTTTTTTTTTCCTTTGGGATGTTCCTTGCTTGAGTCTCCGTAGATATTACATTTTTTTTATAAAATTGACCACACCATGATTTAAAATCCTTTACTTTTCCACTTTCTACTATTTCCACCAGGAACTTGTCCTGAATAGCAGCAGAGTGCAACATAAGTTCAGGATACTGTTTTACTGTGTAAATCCTGTCCGTTGTTTTAATTTTTCGTTTGATTACACTAAAGTCGCGGTCACACGGAAGGAGATGAGGTGTTTCTCAAAGGAATGGATATTTTCAAAGGATATTCCACCATGGTTACTAAGTGGAGATGAGTTGTTTTATGCGTATTGGATTTGTCTAGCCTTCCCCAACAATTTAATATGTCTAACTCAATTTTGGCCAAAAGTGGACATGAGGTGTTTCTCAAATGACTGATTCAATTAGAATATAGATAATGTATGATAACATATTTGAAAAAAAAAAAAATAAGAAACTAAAACTATATTTAAGATAATTTAAAAGAAATTAGCCATTTAATAATAAAAAAAAAAAATTAATGATTTTATATAATAAAATTTTTATCAGAGTACATAAATAATATTTTATATAAAGGTCTTCAAGAAATGTTACTTTAAATCAGAGTTTACCTGCACAAAGTATCAAATATGTATTTAATGTTATTTGACGATTTTTTTTTATTCATTTGTTAAAATTTTGCGTGTACCAATAGCAGCCGTTCTAAGTAAAATCTTGGTTTAATTGTTGAGATTACTTTTAAATTATGGCAAAGTTTTATAAATTGGAGAAGGTGTAGAAAATTTATTTAGCTTTATATAATTAACTATACACATCCTTTGATCACATTTATGAATCAAAAGGTTGTTTGTATGTTATGATCCTTTCACTTATCAACATCAATGGTCACTCAGTTCTTATAAATAGTAAATTTCTGTTAAATATTCCAATTTTGCATACCATGACTTTTAAATGTTCGGTGAGTTTTCAATGGGAAATTAACCTCAGTGTGTCATTTTTCTGCACATATTAGGAAAATATAATTCACTTGTCAAAAAGAAAAAAAGAAAGAAAAGAAAAGAAAAACTTGGTGTTTACAATAAGAAAAATATTTTATACATTTCATAACATTTAACATGTTGACTGATTTTTGCTATGTATTAAATCAAATTACCAAATTAAAAAAAAAAAAAAAAGGAAGAAAAAAGAAGAAAGAACAAGATATATGGATTCACATGCATATGGAACTCATATGCAATAAAATATGGATTTTTCATAAATATATTACACAAGTAAATATTGCATATGATGTAACAATGTGTTTTTAGCCAAATTTATTTAACCATGATTTTACCAGAAATATAAAATTGTATCATTTTCTGCAATTAATTTGATAGTCATCACTTACTATGTATGAAAAATTACTGTAAGTGTCACATTCTTGGAGGAAGGAGAGGGAAATCAAATTATTTTTTATATCACTATGTTACTGATTTTACCGATAACTTCTATAATTATCACTTACTATTTATAAAAATTACTATCAATTTAAAAAACAGTCATTGTTAAAAAAAAAAAAAAAAAAAAAAAAAAAAATGAATGTTACACGTACCTGGAGGGAGAAAGGGGCAGAGGGAAAGCAAATGGTTGTTTTCATACCACCATATTTTCTATTTTGATGAAACTTTATGTCACTATTTCTTAAAGTGAAAATTACAATGAGTTTTACATATGCTTAGGGAGGAAGAGCAGAATGAAAGAAAATGACTGTTTCAGCAATAACATTTATATATATACATATATACACACATATATATATATACACACACACACATATATATATATATTTCTCTCTGCCTCCCCCCCTCCATTATGTGTGACACTTACCGTAATTTTTCATAAACAGTAAGTGAACTTTACACAAAGTTTCATGAAAGTCGGTAAGAGATTGATATAAAAACAGTTATTTTCTTTCAATCTACTAACAAAACGCATAATCCAGAAAAAATCATTGTCAACAACTTTTATCTATAACTGGAAGAAAAACATGATGAACAAATGTTTGTACTGGATAAGATTTTTTTTTTTTTTTTTTTTTTTATGCATGACTTTTATTGAGCTAAAATTTAATTCAAGAAAAAAATAAAAAGATCTGCTGAATTAGCTTTTAGAAATTACCTCTCAGATATCATTTATATATTTTGTATCCCCTGTATATGGTTTTATGTTTTATAAACATCTTTGTGCATTAAATATAGTTCAGTTTGAAAATTTATAATTCAATTTAAAAAAAAAACTACCCTTAAAGAATTCACGCTTATATTCAGTAAGGTTTATGAATTCTTTTGTGAAGCCCTGTACATAATATATAGCAATTATATACAGCCTATATTATCCAAAATTAGTTAAACTTAAAAGCATGGATCATAACTGAAAACACACTTCCAACAATTATCACTAAGGGACATTGCTTCAGATACAGTACTGTATACAAAACCTTTTTATATCTCTGTTATAAGGGGGGGAAAAACTATAAATGATAATTATTATATATTAAATAGTGTAACACAATTCAAATATTATGCAAACAGTTTTCCGTAAGAATTATGTAATGAAACTCTTGTGAAGCTCTATATATGAATAATATATGATTTGCACCCCATATTCCACAGAATTCAAGTGTTAGTACACTTCATTAATACACATCAATTTTATGCTTGAAATGGTAGAACGCCATTAAAATACATCTCATATTTTTTTTCCTATTCATCATAATGAAAAAATATGGAATGACTCCACTCGACTTTCCGAACATTGAGTAACTAACAGTTTTGTAGATAAAATAAAGAAAGAGGATTTGCTATACAAACAAAAAGAGAAAACCATAACACAGTGTTTGAGTATTTTTCTCCATTTATCACACGAGGTTTTATTTAACGCTACTGAACTTTGAGACCTTAGATCATAATGATAAAGAATTTTTCGTTGTGTCCCTGTAAAAATCTATAAATGCTAGATTCACCAAAATGCTTATAGTTAGTGCAACAGTGATTTAAAATATTCATACAAATTTTCAGCTCAATTGAATAAGGCGTTTAGATGCTATCGCTGGTCTCATAAGCCATAAAGATAAAGAATTTTTCTTTGTGTCCCTGTAAAAAAACTGTGAGTGCTAGATTCACCAAAATCTATACAGTTGGTTCAAATGTGACCTATAACATGTGTACAAATTCTTTGCTGAGATTAATAAGGCATTTAGACGCTATCACACTTTTAAAAATTTGGCAAAGAATTTTTCTTTGTGTCCCTGTAAAAAAACTATAAGTGCTAGATTCTCCAAAATCTATACAGATTGAGTATCTGTAACCTATAATATGTGTATAAAGTTTTTGCTCAATTGAATAAGGCGTTTAGATGCTATCGCACTTTTAAGATTTTGGTCCCTTGGCCATAATGATAAAGAATTTTTCTTTGTGTCCCTGTAAAAAACTATAAGTGCTAGATTCACCAAAATCTATAGGGTTCGTACTATGGTGACTTACAATATACGTACCAACTTTCAGCTTATTCGAACAAAGCGTTTAGACGCTACCGTGTTCACTCACAGACATACACACATACATACACACATACATACGCACATACATACACACATACATACACACACACATACATACATCATCGTAAAAATAGTGAAAACGGACTCGTTGGACCTCGAAACGTATAGAAACATCAAAATCTCGAATTCGGATTTTTGACATGATTACAATACTTTCCTCACTATAGTGTTCGGAAAGTAACAATACTTTTGACTATCTGTGTTAATAAACTATAAATAGTATGTGTTACATTTAAAAAAAATGAATCACGCTGTAGTGAATGTCAATGAGGTAACAAAATTACGGCAATCCGACCGTTATTTATGACCGTAAGAGCACGGTCAGACGACTAAGTAAGTCGAAACCCTAAACAATTTTATCTTTATTTGAAAGTAATAGAAAAGCTCACATGATACCAAATGCCATTATAAAATTTCAATGCTGAGTAGTAAACCCATTGTGAAAATAAATCAACATCTTGTATTTCACGATTCAAACAAAATAATAAAATTGCAACAGAATCGCAGGGAGTAGGAAATCCACTGTATATCAGGGAATAAGGATGCTTTCCCTTTCCCATGTGGGGTGACATTATTCTCCGTTTAGGGTGCCATTCTTTATGTCCCGGAGAATCTTCTAGGGGTGTCATCATTCTAATTTGTGGTGTCATTTTCACCCCTGAAAGCACCCTCTATTAGGGGTGCCATCTTTCACCCACTGATGAACCCTGATTTAGGGGTATCATTTTTTCACCATTTTTAAGGGCGTCATTTGGCAACCCTAGGGGTGTCACCAGTGAGACAAGCTTTTCTACCCCAAAGGATACCAAGTGTCACCTGTAGTTTTAACAGTGCAGTAGAAAATAATTTGCAAGAAATATTATCTAAAAGTGTCCACTTCATCCCTACTCTTTCCTCTATTTCTGTATTAAAATTGTACATACTACTTTATATACATGCATAGTGTCCAACATTTAAATTTATTCTGGAGTATATTTAGTCCCGCCTTTATTTCGCACCACTTAAAAAAAAAAAAAAAAATCTTCAATATACAACATCTGTAAAATAAGAAAAAAATGCTGTTAAAAAATAAGTTGTATGAAATAAAGGCGGGGCTAAAAAAATAAATTAAAATATTGGCAGTTATGTGTATACATATGTGTATAAACGTTACTTTATAAATTTTAATATAAACAAATTGGGAAAGATTTATCCATCTATAAAAGAGAGACTACATAGACGAAATACCACATCGTATCTACGATTTCTTTAGCAAATTTACCAGAAAAAAAATTATGTCATACCATAAATATTTATCAATAAAAGCATATGAAAGGAAAAAATAAAATATACTATTTCTTTCTACATTAAATTCTGAATCCTTTTGAAATACTAGAAACATTCCTATTATATTTCTTTTTATATAGTAAAAACCAAAATGCTCCGAGCTCGCGAAAAGCATACGTTTTGATAAACAAGAGGTGCACATTAAATTTCATAGTCTAGACGATTATATCTAAGATAAATCGTAAAAATAAAACGTTGTTGCAAATTACGTACTCTTAAAATGAATTCTGTACTTTGTTGATAAATAAAACAACGAATCTACGCTGTTAAAAAAAAAAAAAAAAAAAAAATGCAACTCTGCTACCAGAAATTCTCTGTAATTGGAGAAAATAGCCGTAAATTACGGAAAAAATACGTTGACAAAACGTATATTTCTGTCATTACAGAGAATTTCTGGCAGCAAAGTATCATATCATACAATCGAATTATACGGTAATTTAAAAAATTATACTTCATAATCCACGTTATATCAGGCCGTAATTTTCCGTTTTAAACTCAAATAAATGTAAAACAACATTTTAAAAAGCTATAGATTTTTAAAATATATTCAACAATTGTTTTTTTTTTTTTTTTTTTTTTTTTTTTTTTATGAAATGATATTTGTTATGAAATTAGATAATATTCTTTTTTTAAGAACATTAAAAATAAAGGAAATATGATATTTCGTAACTTATTTTTGGTAAATATAATTTGTTTTTGTTAAATAATGTTGAAGTGTTTTTTTTTTTTTTTTTTTTGGTGTTGTTTGTTTTTTTTTTCGTTTAATGCTACAATAGCAAATCATTGATTAGACCTCACAAAATATAGGGAAGTTAATACAAATACGTAAATTTCATATCTAGTGATTATCTCTGAGACAAATAATAAACATACCACTTCGCAGTAAAATATATTCATTTTAAACTTACGTAAAAAGTATACAATTGTTCAATAAATAAAACAATAAGTTTATGCATTACATAATCAAAATATGTATTAGGTTTAAAACAATATTCATAATCTAATTTTTTCAAAATAAAATTTCTGTTTTATTTCCATATACATTCTCTACGTCATGTTTAAAAGTAATTACATTTTGAAATTGTAATAAATAATTTTTGTTTATTTTAAAGATGTTTACTGTGAAATTTAAAAATATTCAAGAGATATACATTCAAACGAACATTAAAAAGATAAAGTCAATATAATTTACTTGTAATTTCTCTGTAGTTGTAAGATATATAAATTTGATGTTTATAATGAAATCATAGCAATATAACTTATTTAGAGATCACAAATAAAATTATGTAACGAACCTTTTTCTCATTCTTTTAAATCCACTAAAGAAAGTATTGGATTAATAAAAAAGTTTTCATTTTCTAATTTTATATGAATTTATGTATTGAGATATCGTGAACAAGATTTGACTATTTTTAGAAACTATACGTCTTCTTTTCCAAGTGCGGCAAACATTTTGTGACAGCTTTAGATCAAGAACTAATTCACAGAGCTTTGTGATAACATACCTTTAAATGAGTCTTTATATAAATTGAAGTATTTCTTTCTTTTAGTAAAAATCGTTCAACAGGTTTTGTTGTAATGTTGTTGTTAATAATTACTAATATAGCAGCATAAAACAAAATTTCGTATTAATGTACATTCTTAAAAACTTCAGTTCAAACTTGAACCACTATATGGAGTAAAGCTATACGCAATACCATAATATGGTTCAACCCCAATTTTAAGCTTTCTCTTTCCTGCGATTGAATTTAGCTTTCACTAAAACTTGGAGCTACCATACATCAATACCATATACTGAGAAGGGAAGTATGAATCAGTAAAATTCTTATTGAAACCAAACCAAACTGAAATTAAAGAGCGTGATTGAAAATATAAGGTAAAAAGCAAATTTTTTACAACAATTTATCGCTGAACAGGTTTTGTTGTAATGTTGTTGCTCATAATTATTAATATAGCAGCGTAAGACAAAATTTCTTATGAATGTGTACTGTTAAAAATTTGAGTCACTGTTAAAAATTTGAACCACTATATGAAGTAAAGTTATACGCAATACCATAATACGGTTCAACCCCAATTTTAAGCTTTCTCTTTCTTGCGATTGAATTTAGGTTGCACTAAAACTTGGAGCTACCATACATCGATAAATGATGGTAAAACGTTAAACCATCGTGTGGTATCAGCTACTTCAGTACCAAGTTTTGGTTCAAACTAACACCAAATTTTTAACAGTGTGCGCATAGAGAATTAATTTTAACCAATCACTGTGGAATATAAACAAAAATATTTCTAAAATCAAAATAGACATGGCTCAAAAATTTAGCCTGGTTGTTTAAATATTATAGCAAAACATTTAATTTCACCGAAAATTATGAGTCTAAAATTTTTTTCAACTTAAGTATTTTCTGATTCTTAATACAGAAAATATAAATGCACCAAATTTGATATGTGAAATAACCATTATGGAAACGAATGTTCACTTAATATGGTTGTATATCGGCTAATAGTTGACGTTGCTATTGCTCAATTTTGGTGATTCATATGGCTACATCTTAGCATACACTGTTAAAAAAAATGCAGAAAAAATACAGACATTCTCTGTAATTTCAGAAAAAAAGTCGTAAAATACGTTTTGTCTACGTAATTTTTCCGTAATTTACGCCTTTTTTTCTGAAATTACAGATAATTTCTGTATTTTTTCTGCATTTTTTTAACAGTGTATATCGGCTAATAGTTGACGTTGCTATTGCTCAATTTTGGTGATTCATATTGCTACATCTTAGCATATGTTTATTAAAATTGCACCAACCTCCATTTGTAAAACCTATGATCAAACGTTTGCGCACGTTAAACAGAGAGAAGCTCTGTTATATAAAATTATTTAGAAGAAAGTTTTATAATGACTACAACATACAAGATTTTCATCCGAATAAACTATAAAAAATATGTCATATTTGCTGCCAAAAATTCTCTGTAATTTGAGAAAATACGTTCTGATAACGTAATTTTTTCGCAAATTACGCGTATTTTCTCCAATTACAGAAAATTTCTGGCAGCAAATAGGACATATTTTTTACAATATAGCGTAAACTTTTGTTGAAGGTCTCGAGTCTAAAATATTATGTTAAGGTTTATTATGAAATGTTTGCTTTTACAACAGATGTAGTTTGTGTAATAAAATAAAACAACTTTTAAAGTGTTATCAAAGAGGAAAAATACATTAAAAAATGTACAATGCAACGTATAAGTACAGTTAGAAATACTTTCATAATCTATGAAAAGTTCATGATTTATTTATTTATTTATTATTGTCATTATTATTAAAATGCATATACACTGTTAAAAAAATGCAGAAAAAATACAGAAATTCTCTGTAATTTCAGAAAAAAAGGCGTAAATTACGGAAAAATTACGTAGACAAAACGTAATTTACGACTTTTTTTCTGAAATTACAGAGAATTTCTGTATTTTTTCTGCATTTTTTTAACAGTGTAGATATATGCAAAAATATTTTTTTTTTTACTGATATAGATTAAATATAAACTCAAAATATTAAAATAGCGTTTTTTTTTTTTTTTTTTTTTTTAAGGGAAAATTTATGATAATGAAAAAAATCAAAAATCCCCCCCCCCTTTTTTTTTCTTTATAGTCGTCAGATAGATTAAAATTTAACATAAGAATATTGACAATTCTTTGCTTTTAGAGAATAAAAAAAGAAAGAAAAAAGATGCAAAGAGAAGGAAAGAGTGAATCATAAAAATCATCATTTTTCATAATTTTGATATTGATTACAGAGGAACGTGAAAATATTAAACAATCGTTGCTTTTAGGGAAAAATTCTAGAAGAAGTGCAGACAAAAGTATCATTTTTTTTAATTATCCTGCAGATTAAAGATAACTTGAAAGGGGATTTATAACATAATTTTCAAAAAGAAAAAAAAAAAAAAGTTGGGGGGAGGTGTTGAACGCCTAAGAAATAATGCGATAAAAATCTTTAAAATTTATAGTTGTTATAAAATCTAAACATAAAAAATATATATTTGTGATGCATCCCATGAACTGTAATTGCCAGTTGGGATTTAAATCTTTTATGAAATATTTAGGTTTGACCGCTTTGAAATTCTTCGAGCTATCCAGAGGGATCAGGTTGAAATTTACGTAAGCACTAAATTTAATTGGAAGCTCTAAACAGCGCATATAACATATCAAAATAAGCATATGCCAATTTATGATACTTTTCGTAGGATAAAAATATGTTTATAATCAGTAATAGTCATTTTGCTTATTCGCTATGCATGTGTACTTATGCCTTAATAATAATAATAATAATACACTGTCAAAAAAAGGTCCTGTTTGCTGCAGTTTTCTCCCAGAAATTTTCTGTAATTCAGATAAATACGTTCTATCAACGTAATTTTTCCGTTGATAGAACATATTTTTCTGAATTACAGAAAATTTCTGACAGCAAACTGCAGCAAACAGGACTTTTTTATGACAGTTTAGTTAAATAAACAAAATGGAACTTTCCTGATGATGCAGTTATAAATACTAAGAAGAAGCTTTTAATGACGCAACGCCTTATTTTGAAGAGAAAAAAAAATTATTTATATATATATATATATATATCCATTTAGAATGATTGACTTCAATTACTTTGGAGTTTGGAAGAGACTGTAACCAATGCCATGCAATTTCCTCTGCATAATAGCATAAGTAAATAATGGGTTGGTCAAATCAGGAATTGAATTGTCTGCGAGGAAGGTAATTATAAAAAACAATCTGGTGTGTCACTCACACGACTTTCTCTTTCCCTGCTTTTCAATATTATTAATATAGATTGCATATTAATTCTTAAAATCAATAAAGTTCCATAATAAAATTGAATATACTTTAAAAACAATCTAAAATATGTTTAGGAACAGTTTTTTTTTATGTATAATTTTGTTTGGGGGAAATTGCTGCCCCTTCAACCCCTATTCACTTATAGTGCCTACAATTATTTTTAAGAGAAAGGCTGTTACTGATTTGCCTTTAAACTGGCCAATATTAATCAAATTTTCAAGTTACAACCTAATACGAAGGTCTGAATACAAAATTTGAATTTCCTGTAGTATTTTGTTTTTAAGTTATGCTGATCAGAGATATACATACAAACCAACCACTAAAAAATGTACTTTCGTAATCAGGTAACCTCAAAACATATTATTTTTAAAAAAATTGTTAAAGATAGAGAAAATACTTTGTTTACAGTGTGGTTAAGAAATATTCCCGAGTGTATATTGTCTATAAGCAATATGAACTTGGAAAAATGTTGTTTACTTAAATTTAGTCTTACATGAAATATATCTAACACAAAATGAATTACAATTTCAGTAATTTCCAAGTATAGCTCCCAATATATCCAAATAATTTGGGTAGCCCTGTAAACGAAAGATGAATGATTTCCCTAACACAATCGATACAAAACATATTTCTATGCGTATAAGAAAAATTCTTCATTCCGTTTTGTTTAAGGCAGCTTATAGATGTTAAACTGTACTTACCTGTAATTTCCCCCATAAGAGTAATGTATTTGAATTATCCTGCGTGGCCTGTACACGAACCATTTACTTGCACTGTAAAAAAAAAAGCCCTATTTGGTACCATGAATTCTCTGTAATCTGAGAAAATACGTTCGGACAATGTAATTTTTTCGCAAATTACGCGTATTTTCTCAAATTACAGAGAATTTCTGGCAGCAAATAGTACATATATTTTACAGTGTGATCACGGCGAAAAGTTTAGTGTAGCATCCCTATATGATACTCATTTAGAATAGAGAGTTTGGACACTGCTGCTGTTTGTTCTTGAGATATGCTGATAACAGACAGACACACACACAGGCACTCATGCCAACAGCTAAAAGATTCAGGAGGCCTCAAAACTTGTAAATATATCGAAAATTCGACCCAAAAGGAACACATTCTCTACCGTATATATGGGTAAGAGAAAGTAAAAATGAAGTTAAACAACAATACAAAATAAATAAATAAATAATAATTAATTAAAAAAATAATCTGATGTGTCACTGACGCGACTTTCTCTTACCCTGAAATTTAATACTAGATAGTATTAAAACGGTTAATGATAAAATTACAACACTCAAAAAAAGACTAGGGATGGATAAGAATGTCTTTGTATTTTTTAGAAAGAGTTGTATGAGATTTCTTTCTTTTTCAGTTAAATATAAAAATAAATAAATAAATAGAAAGACAGCATAGAATAAAAGAAAGGATTAGAAAAGGACAAATAAAAGTTAAAGAAGTATTCTGTCGTAATCCCATCTGGGGCCTAAGTTTATTGATAGAATCAATTTAGTCATACGTAGCTAGTGTGTTCAAAACAAGGTTGACAATCCATTCTAAAGCCTAATGAATGTTAATATTAAGGTGTTGTATAAAATTGTTTAACCTCGGAGTGGAAATTTTTTTATAAATTTGTATTTATTTATTTAAAGTTTTAAAAGTTTTTTTTTTTTTTTTCCTTTGGTCGTTAACGAAACAAAAAAAAAAAAAAAAATTCCGTAAGAAATACGATATTTAAAATAATATTTAACACAATGATTTTTATTTATTTATTTATTTTATTTTTTATTTTTACTTAAATTATCTTACAAGGAGAGGTCACGACATGGAAAATTCAGATCGGGACGAAATTGAGTAGGATTGTAATATACTATGAAGGTAACAACATATTAAAGCAGTAGGACCCACTATTCACAGAATTTCGAGAAAAAAGCATTTAAAGTTTCAGTAATCTTCAAATACAAGTTATTTCGCAAGCGAGGCAGCGCCCCGGTGGCGTGAGCGTAAAATACTGGCCTTCCACCCAAACAACATGGGTCCGAGACTACCTAGGAAGCTTTTTCTTTTTTAATATTTTATGTAATCTAATTTTTTAATTTCTTTTTACTTTATTTTATAAAGGAATTCAAAATTTAAAAAAATTATAAAAGATTATTTGATTTTCTTGAATATAATATATATATATATATATATATATATATATATTTAAATATTTATAACTTAAAAATACAATAATTTTTTATAATTTAAAAAATAAATTTAATTTTACAAAACTCTAATTAACAAACATAAAGAAAACAGATAAAAAATTTAAATAACTAAAAAATAAGCAAGCTGTAAAACAAAGTGTAAAAAATAGTTAACAGGTGTACTTAAATCATGGTTTGAGATTCCTATTTTCCTTTTAATGTCTATAAACTACGTAAACCCTTTTAGCTAGTTAATAATAGAGAGCAGGTGAAGTGAAATATTTTATTTCGTCCACAGAAGGATTAAAAAAAAAATGTCGTTGTCTAAGAAGAAAGTATGTTGATTAACATTTAAAATCTACATTTAAGGATAACATTTCTTTGCCTGTAATAATTTAATAGTATCGTAATCTTATACTTTAATTTTTCGGAAGTTGTATTGATTGGAGAAGTAATTATTTAATTTGGATAATAATTATATATGCAATTAAAATCATCATTTCTCTGTAATTTATTTTTTATTTTTTGTAATTAAAAAAAAAAAAATAATAATAATAATATTGTTTTGGATATACCTAAAATAAAATAAAATACTTAGAAAAATAATTAAAAACATTTTCCTTAGTTTTACCTTATTTTATAGTTAAAACAAAACTAAAATTTATTTTTTGAGTTATAGAAATTTATATTTTTTTAAAGTTATAAATATCAAAAATAGAAAAATTTATTTTATATTTAAAAAAAAATAATAATAATATTTTATTAAAATTTTCAAATGAATTATAAAATAAAGTAAAAAAAATATAAAAAGTTTAAATTACATAAAAAATTAAAGAAAAAGAAAATCCCGTAGGCAGCTTCAAACCCATGTCATCTGGGTGGAAGACTACTGCTTCACGCTTATGCCACTGGGGCGCTGCCTTCCTTACGAAATAACTTGTTTTTAAAGATTACTGAAACTTTAAATGCTTTTTTCTCGAAATTTTGTGTATAGTGGGTCCTACTGCTTTAATATGTTGTTACCTTCATAGTATATTACAAACCTGCACAATTTCATCCCGATCTGAATTTTCCACGTGACCTCTCCTTGCTAGTAAAACTTTTGCTTCAATTAGCTATTAGGCTAAGTTATAATTAGCTTGAAAACTAATTTAAACAAAAGTCTTATTTAATACTACTTTTTAGAAATGTAGGTACTTTGTTTTCTTATTCTTGTCGGTTATTTCAAACATAATACTACGCCTTTTTATTTCACAAAAAATAAATGTTTTACATTGCTTTTAATAGCAAACGACTTATATTACGTTCGCTAATTTAAAAGAAAAAGACGATTTTAGATGAATCAATAATATTTGTTTTATCTTAAACTCGTCATATAATAAGACGGTTATTTTAAAAGAAAACCTCTTTTTACTAAATCTTAAATGAAATTCTGAAATAAATGGGCAAATTGCAAAGTTTCGAAACAAAATTCTTTTTAAGCTATAAATTAGAATTAAAAATTTCAAAGAAAGTTAAACCTACATTCTTAATCTTTTGTTACGAAAGTTCGAGATCATATAAGAATGTAAGCTTCGTTATATAGATAAAAACACGTTTCATACCTTTTGTCAGATTCAAAATTAAAAGCACGTAGTATGTTAATTGACTCCTACAAGCAACTTAATTATTTTAGTATTATAAAGGAATACGTTAATGTATTACTGCAGTATCTCATTTTTCTAGAAATACGGCATTACAAGTTTCTTAATATTCTTTAATTTAATTTAATTTAATTTTTATTTTTTTAATGCTACTTTTTTTTCGAACAATAATCTTTAATATTAGCTTGCAAAACATTAATAAACTGACTAGTACTAAGATTGATGTATTTATAAAACGCAGTATACGGACTAGGAAAGGCCACAGTTAAATAACTTTAATTAAAGAGTTAAAAATTAAAAATATATATATATATATATTAAGACTTTTTTTTTTTTTCTTTCGGAAAATGAGAATTTTTTTAGACCACTTTATATTAATATTTTAAAATGTGCGCGCTTGAGTTGTCAATATTTCATCTCCAAATTTATCTAAAATAAATCATGTATTCTTATTATTATTATTACTACTAAAAATCTTTTAATTTATTTTTTATTATATTTTTTTAGAAACGAATTAATTAACTAATTTGTAACTAATTTCATTAAAAAAAATTAAAAAATAATCCTAAAAATGATGATTAAGAGTTCATATTCAAAAAATAGATGACTTCTTCAGAAAATTAGAGAAACTTAAAAAAAAAAAAAAAAAAAAAAAAAAAAAAAAAAAAAACATAATTGCAACTACGGCTAGACCTATATTGATATTTTATAATTTACAATCTTCTAACTGAAAATTACAAGATTTTATAGGAAAAATATAACTATTTAATTTCAAAGTCAGTGTTTTTTTATTAACCTAGCTTTACGTTTGTGAAATATCAATTCGGGAAATGTACGAATTTGTTCGGTCTCTAATATGTAATTATATTTTTAATCTAAAACTCTTGAAATTTAAAATTTATAAAATGATATATTTGTTAACACGAACATGTTTTTGGTACATAATTTTATAAAAATCTTAACATATGAAATAAAATAAAAAAAGAATTTTCTTCTAAAATTTTACCGTAATAAGAAATAATGTTCTGCACGGATATATGTAAACATGTAAATAAAATTATGTAAATATATATCTGCCAGCCGGTTTACATATTAATATATATATATATATATATTTTCATTTTTCCAAATCTATACATCTCTACATATATAAGTCAACGTGTCAGGGAGCCACAGAATACAAAGCAATCCATATACACTAAATTTGACGTATAGACAGATATACTGCATAACACAAATATCCATGCGTAGATGCAGGGAAGTTAAAACAGATTTCCATATTTTCTCCTAAATCAACTCGAGGAATTTATTTAGAAAGATATCAAGTAGGATATGTCCAGCCAAAAATATTTACTCAGACCAAAAATAATAAAACTTTTCCATAAGTAACTAAATATTTTCCCGGAAATTGTGAGAATTTTTTTTTCAATAATTCTCTAATAACTAACATATGGATTGCCAAATTCTTACTTAACTTATGAATTGCTATGAAATAAATAAAAAGAAGGAATAAATCTTTAGGCATGAGTGGAAATACTTTTATACTTTTACGTGGTAAACAATTTTACCTGAGAAGCAAATACAACGTACATGTTTTCATTCAAGCTGTCAAGTGAGACAAAATATAGTTTAATAACACAGGCCTACAAAAGTGAAGGTGACAAAATTTGATCTGATGATTTTAGCTGAACTCTATGTTTTTTGATGTTCTGAAACCGAAAATGCAGTCCATTTTTCTCTATCACGTACAGATTTTTGTCAATAAAGGAAGCTTACCGACACAATATCTTACATATACCATCATAACAATAGTTTCGTTGGTTGGCTAGTATGGTTTTACGTCACACTAGTGCTTCGCTATTACAACAGTAGGTATCCATGATTAATTAATCATGAAAACATACTTTAAAACTTACCATATTGGTGGAAGAGTAATGGAAAAATTACATTGGTAGGCACCCTGTATTGACAAAAATCAATACGTGATAGAAGAAAACTGAATTCATTTTAGGTTTTAGCACACCAAAAAACATAAAGATCAGTCAAAATTATAAAATCAAAATTTTACATGTCGACCTGTGTAATTAGACAATACAGGGTTTTCGAGAAACTATGACTTGAACATTTAAACTGTTGCGTACTCGGCGCTCGTGAATTTTCTCTAAATGAAAGGCGAATCTTGCAGAGGCTCAAAAGTTTATTTACAGAAAATTCTAGAAGATTACAGGATCAATTTAATAATATGCATCAAATAATGTCTATAAACAGATTATCAATTTCAGCATTTCCGGAAAACACAGCTTGCAGCTGACAGAATCTAATTCACAGCGTAAACTGTAGCATAGCATTAATACACAGTAAAGGCTGTCATCAAAGAGGCTGAGTGTTTCTTTACGCAGCAATCAATGCTTTGGCGAAACTGTCTGAATTGGCGCGATGCGATTCCTTAAATACCCGCGTAGAAAATTGAGAATGCTCTATAAACTTCCCAACCAATCAAGTTAGAGCTTATATTTGGTATATCGATAGTAGGGATTTTCTCGCCAAGGTTACCAAGGAGCGAGAAACTCGCCAAATTTGGCGATTAAGCCATTACTTGCCTTAATGATGCTTTTTAACGGGTTTTTAAGGGGAAATAAGCTATTTTAACGCGAAAAAAAAGCTAGAAATGCTAAAAGTTAACATTTTATATCCTTACTAAGCCTCTTTGAATGGTTTTACATAGAAATAACCACTCTTATTTACAAATTCGTAACAATATAGTATAACAAGTAGTAAACATTTAATATAAATAAATAAAAAATAATAATAATAAAAATCCTATAAGCAATATGTACTTATACCCTAATTAACTGATCTAGAAATTTTTAAAAGAGAAGTCAGTGGAAGACTCTACGTCTTCTCCTGAATTAACTATAAATTAATTTAAAGTGATATCAAGAAGGATTTAACATGCCAAAAATGTTTACACAGTTCAAAAACAATAAAGATTTTCCATAAATAACTCAATGTCTTTCTAGAAAGTCTCAAAGTGATTGCTAGACAATAGACAATACTAGGTTTCCGAGAAACATTGACTTTCACTTTTATTTTTTAAACAATGATCTTAGATATAATTAAGGGAATTCCTTTACATAAAAAGGTACAGAATTTTACAAAATGAATTAAAATTGTCGGTGATTCAATTTCAAAAAATTACAAAGATTAAATTTTGCAAAAAACAACAACAACAATAACAAGAAATAAAAAACATTAAGTGAAATGAACCCATTTTTGTATTAGATGATATAGAAAATTTCAGCATTGTATCCTAAATTGTACCAGACTTATATTTATGAGAAATTTTTAGTGGATAGATCGTAATTTATTTATTTATTTATTTATTAATTTTTTTTTTTTTTTTTTTTTTTTGGGGGGGGGGGGGGTAAATGTTTGTATTCGATTAGAATATCATTGCTTCAGTCGTGACTTTTTCATAACCACTAAAATACGATCTATGTCTATCCTCTCTACCATTCAAAAACATTTGTTAGTCCATTTTGGAGTAGTTTTATACTAGCGTTTTTCTTTTTTATGCTAGATGGTTTCTTTTTTTTTTTTTTTTTTTTTTTCATATATCTGAAACTTCCCAGGATTTTATGCTGAAATATTATGCATAAACTAATTAATGTTTAGGGGTACATTTTACCCCCAAAAGACATTTTTATATGGAGGCTATACATAAAGTGTTTAATGTTAGCATTTTTAAAATGTGTAAAATTCTGTTTTAATTCTTTTTAATATACATTTATATTTCAATCAATGCATTTATATTTTGAAGCTCATAGCTGTTATATTTAGAAAGTTTCTCTCAGGGTTAAAGTATTTGCATTTTTTTGCTACACCTATCTCTATAGCGAAACATTTATCGCCTTTTTAATGCAATTTTTGTGACTGAATTTGATAGAAATTATTAATAAAAAATAGTGGTTCCATCTTGACACCGAAACGTTTTCAATTTTTGTATTTTTTTTTTTTACTAATCATAAAAAGTTGGTGACTCGCTAAGGTAAAATTAAAAACTTCAGCTTTTACTGTCCAGAACACACAACGACATCTAAAAAACACCCAATGGATATCATATTTAAGATAACTTTATATCCTCTTGATGGTTGAGATGATCCTGTTGACGGTTACAAGATGTCTCACGGTGCCCAGGCTATTTTTCTCCAGTGAATACATTTTTCACTCCATATTATGTTAGGTATGAGATTATTGCCGATAAATTCTGGATTCGAAGAAATCGACAGAAGGAAATAGAATAACTGAAAAACTCACTTTTCTCACTCTTAGAAACACCCTCACGGAGGGCATCCCAATTATAGTCCTAAGACCCTAGACTAGTCAATCGGCCTTAAACCTTGCAACCAACCATCCAATCACTTTTTTCGATGCGGTCTCATCTATATAATATAACCAACCTTGATTAAAAGCATCTTCCAACCAAATTTAATATTTTACCAAGACAATGTTAGATTTTTGTAAGGTATATGGCCTTTTTATTAGTCAGAGAGTTACTGAATTCAAATAAAGTACACTGTAAAAAATATGTCTTATTTGCTGCCAGAACGTCTTTGTAATTTGAGAAAATACGTTCTGACAACGTAATTTTTTCGTAAAGTACGCATAGTTCCTCAAATTACAGAGAATTTCTAGCAGCAAATAAGACATATTTTTTACAGTGTAATGTACGTGTGCAATCTTAATATTCATTAAAAATAGTGTTAAGAATATTTACATCCTCAATATCAAACTTATATTGCCTTTTATTCATTTTAATTTTGCAGTCTTTCTCTGGTAAAACTATTGTTTTATATTATAACAGCGTAATGTATAAAATCTAAATTTTTCTTGGCAGCATTATATTTATATATTTCACTGTAAGTAATATACGAGTTATAAAATGGAAAAAATATCACAGCCCAGTGAAAAGTCTTATAATTTTTAGATTTAAATCACCTTAAATGGGTTCTTATTCGAGAGATATAATGTTATACTTTTTAATACAACAATGAAATTGAAAATGAGATTATGAAACTTTATACTTTTCATTAAGTTGAAAGTACAAAAAAAAAAAAAAAAGCTGTTCTGTATTATGTAAAAAATAATGATTAAGAATTGAAGAATTAAATTAGCTAAGTGTCAATATTTCAACCAAATGCAAATACACAGTTATTGCTAAAATAAATAAATATTCATTTTACTTTTACTTTGTCAGAAGGCAAATACAATGTCCAAAATTTTATGCTAATAATTGGAAAGTATGACAGAAAGAAAGCTGAAAATGTATGGTTAGCTCACGAATACATTTCAAAAACTTGCCCATTTGGCTTTTTAAGTAATGGGATATAAAATACCAGAATCTCTAAGTTATTCGTCAAAATAAAAATATAAACAATCCTTTTTTTTATTTCTCTTTTAACTTCTCTTTACATACAAAAATAAAAAATAATAATAATAATAGGATTGTGAAAATATTTAAAATTTTGTATTTATAGGATATGGATATTTTGTAAAATTCTGAAAATTATTTGATTGCTTTTAGACACAACACCACTGTTAAAAAATGCAACTTTGCTGCCAGAAATGCTGTTTACAGAAAAATACGTTTTGTCAACGTAATTTTTCCGTAATATACGATTTTTTTCTCAAATTACAGAGAATTTCTGGCATCAAAGTTCCAGTTTTTTAACAGTGCATACTTTTTTGTGGCATCTTCAGATTAACCTGGGAATATTCTGTCTTAAAGACTTTTTTAACATATCCTATAAAAAAGTATACTATATGGGTACATATTTAAAGATTTTTTTTTTCTTGTGAGTGACCGAACTGAAAAGTGACTGAGCAAAAAGTGAATATACTGTTAAAAATAAAAGGCTATATTTCCCCTGAAAAATGGTTCCAATTAACATAAACCAATTCTTCGGTGCAATGCTTCACCATTTTAATAGTGCCATTTCAGTAGTAAGTACCACTGAAATGGAGAAACTTTCCACCAGAATGTTGGTTGCAGCTAACTGGAAGCATTTTAATGCACTGTTAAAAAAATGCAACTTTGCTGTCAGAAATTATTTGTAATAACAGAAAAATACGTTTTCTCAACGCAATTTTTCCGTAATTTGCGACTATTTTCTCAAATTACAGAGAATTTCTAGCAGCAAAGTTGCATTTTTTAACAGTGTGGGGAAATACAGCATTTTATTTTCACCAGTGTAGACTAGGAATCGAACTTCTGTTTTCGAACGAATTTTTCCGGCCAGAGTTGTCATCCCAGCTAAAAAAAAATCTGCAGAAAAAACTATAAAAACAAATGCCGATAATATTTTTTTTAACACTTTCGAACAAGGTTGAAAAGTGTTAATGACTTCGTGTTGTCTGTCTGTCTGTCCATCCACGCTCTAACTCCCGTAAATATTTATGGAATTTCTTGAAACTGATATATGTTATTCAAGTTCACTATCGGACGTTCCCTATTGAAAATGGTGTTTATACCTCTACTGGTTTGTGTACAGGGACACCCGAAAGTATTTCAAAGCATTGTGTTCTACGAGAGGTATTTCTATACACCATATTTTCATACCTTTACTGTAGACGTATCTTAAGGAAATTGAAATATGTTATTCAAGTTCACTATTGGATGCTTCTTGTATAAAATGAAGGAAATACCACCATCCGTTTATACACAGGGACACTCAAAAGCATTCCAAAGCATTGCGTTCTATGAGAGATATTTCTATAAATCAAATTTTAATAACTTTACTTTCCATGAAGTATTAGGAAATTCAAATACGTTATTTATATGCACAAAAGAATGCTTTGCATAGAATATAGCATGATTATCATTAGATTTACAGGGTGGCACAAAAATGTCCAGTTATATTAAGAGGTATTAATAAAAAATTGCTGGAATTGTACTTGCGTTTACGTTAAGCGTTTTTACCACTTTCTAGCATTTTTTAAGTGTGAATTTTATTTTAGTTTCGTCTATCTGCCTGTCCATTTGTCTGTCTGTCCGAGCTCTAACTCCCGTAAATATTTATGGTATTTCTTGAAACTGATATATGCTATTCAAGTTCACTATCGGATGCTCCCTATTGAAAATGGAGTTTATACCTCTACTGGTTTGTGTACAGGGACACCCAAAAGTATTTCAAAGCATTGTGTTCTATGAGAGGTATTTCTATAAATCATATTTTCATACCTTTACTGTACACATATCTTAATGCAATTGAAATATATTATTTAAAATCCCTATTGGATCTTTCCTGTATAAAATAAGGAAATACCACCACCGATTTATATACAGGGACACTGAAAAGTATTCCAAAGCATTGCATTTTATGAGAGATATTTCTATAAATTAAATTTTAATAACTATACTTTCCACGAAGTTTTAGGAAATTGAAATGTATTATTTATATGCACAAAAAAAATGCTTTACATGGAATATAGCATGATTAGCATTAGATTTAAAAGGTAACACAAAAATATCCATTTATATTAAGAGCTCTTAATAAAAAATTGCTAGAATTGTACTTTCGTTTACATTAAGCGTTTTTAACACTTTCTAACATTTATAAGTATGAATAGGATTTCAGTTTGTATATTTGTCCATCCGTCTGTCTGTCTGCCCCCGCTCTAACTCCTGTAAATATTTATGGAATTTCTCGCGACTGATATATTTTATTGAAGTTCACTATCGGACGTTCCCTATTGAAAATGAAGTGAATATCTCTTCTGGTTTGTGTACAGGGACACCCAAAAGCATTCGAAAGCATTGTGTTCTATGAGTGTTATTTTTATAAATATTTTCTCTGTAGAATGTTCCCCATTTAAAATGACATTAGTAGGACCTGTACAACTGGTTTGTTTACAGGGACAAAAAAAAAAAAATAATAAAAAAAAATATATATATATATATATGCCAATGCATTACGTTTTGGGACAGAATTTTTTGAAAGTTATACTTAAAAGTCTTTCTACTGTAAAAATCATAAAAATATTGAAATGTATTGTTAATATTTTAAAATAATGTTTTGTATAGAATATGGTATGATTAACTTTCTGATTTACAGGGCTACACTAAAGTATTCAGAGAGATCAAAAGCTGTAATTATAATCTAATGACTACATTTTCTTTTGCGTTAAGTCTTTTTAACACTTTACAAAATGCCTAAGAGTAATTTTGAAATCAATTAGTCTATCTGTATATTTTTCAGTCTTTCTATCAGTTGTGTGATAAAGTAGGCAAACAACATTTAAAGTTATTCGATACAACAATTACGTACAGTTGGAAAATGTTACTAATCAATGCGTACTACATGATTTTTCTTTCTTGCTTATTTTTTACTTATTTTGTTTTGTATATCCTTGAGTTTACTATATTTTAAATCATAAAAATGAAATTAGGAATGAAAGCAAAAAATATTGGGATTTTCATTAAATTGAATTAGAAAAACTTATTATTTCTTCAGTATGCAAAAAATAAAATTAAAAAATGAAGAATTGAATCATTCACGAACAAATATTTTAATCAAATACAATTACACTCATATTGGTAACCGACACTTCATAAAATTTTCTTTCCCTCTTATTTTGTCTGAAGTGTAATACATACTTTCTCTGACGTTTTATGTTAAAAGCAGAAAAGAAAAATTAGAATACATAGTTATTTCGCTAACAGATTTCTGCAACTTATGCATTTTGCATTCCATGTTATGAGCTATAAATAAGTAAAATCTCTAAGATGTTTATCTAAATCGGATTTTTTTTTTTTCGTTCCAGCTTTAACTTAGTGATACATTTTGATTTTTAAAAAAAAGAAAGAAAAGAAAAAGAAAAAGAAATATTTGTTCGCTAAAAATAGTTTAAAACTTGTGATTGTAGTTTCTGCACACTCAGTAAAATTTATCAAAATAACTTAGCATTTACTTTTAGATCTATGATTATTTACGCAGTTTATTTTTATTTTATTTTATTAAAATTTTATTTATAATTTTTATTATTAATTTATTTACTTATTTTTTTATTTATTATTTGGGGGCCAAATCGAAGGCAACAAAATTGATTAGGACAAAAATAATCCTGGTTTTTAGAGCAATATTTGTCAATTAGGTATCGTCTAGCCACCAGATGACAGATCCCAATTTTGAGACACGTTTCACTCACGGATGTGCATTACACTCCATTTTAAACCATAGTTTGTTTTTACATAGTAAATAGGCTGTTTTTATGTCAAATTTGATTATATATATATATATATAGTGACCATTTTAATTGTTGAAATTGCTGGCAGTATTTATTAACCTTTATATTATTTAAAATATTTAAAAATCATCACGTCTCATGTATAATTATATTAAAGTTTAATCACATCAAAAACCAAGACAATATACACTAAAAATATACAGTATATATACAGTATATAATAATATTTAAAACATTAAACTACACAAAACATAAATTTAAAAATTTTGAGCTATTTACAGGCTCCTCAGCAGCAAAACATCAAAAAGTAATTCGTTGAGTAGAACAAGAGAACTTCTTTAACAGAGTACAGTGTATTTCATGGGAAATGCGCATGGCTTATTAAGCGGGGAAAGCTTATATTATTGATGTAAGCTCTGTTTATCAATGTATATACATGTATATATATATATAAATGCATAAGGTTGTTATGATTAAAGTTCCTCTATTCAGAAAACTCTAGAGATGGTTTTATAGCTACAAACGAAATAGAATTTCGCTAGTATGGTACAAGTGATGCACTCTGGGAAAATCAAAAAAGAAAGTTAATGTTTTCATCAATAGGTAGCGCTGGGCCAGTAACTAACAAGGAAGGTCTCCTTAAAGCGCATACTCAGAATAGTGAGAAAAAAATTAAAGAGATACTATTTACATAGGTAATACAAAGTCAATCAAATTTATCGGCGGAATCGTAATAGATAGTCTGTAAAATATAATATAGTACAGAACATTTGGCGCCAAAATATAAAAAGTGAATGCGATTTGGCAAGCGACTTTCTTTCCCGTCAAATGCAAGTAATTATAAATTTCTTGCAAAACAAATCTTTATGAATTTATCGGTGAAAAAGTTGCCTGTTTCTCATACATGCTTGCATAGTATATGCATGTGGCCTTTTATTAAAAGTATTTAATTTTAGCTTTGAAATCTCTTTTTTTTTTTTTTTGCAAATATTTAAATTGTAGTCAAATAGGCGTTTAAGTTATACATATCTTTTCTTTTTAATTTAGTAATTGATACACCTTCTGTATTTTCAAGTTGCAAATATTTGTTTCCACTTTTAGTTAACGTGTAAAACGAATTGTACAGTTTAGAATATATGTATATATATATATATATATATATATATATATACATATATATATATGTGTGTGTATGTGTGTGTTAATTTGTATGTGTTAATTTTCAAAGACATTGTCTTAAATATATATATATATATTTAAGACAATGTCTTTGAAAATTAACACATACAATATAGTTTGGATGTTATATAAATAACACACAGAAAAATATATTGCACTCACAAATATTATGGAATAAATTAAATTTTAAAAAAAACCACATTTGATGAAATATTAAAAAGAAAAAAAAAAAAATATGAGTGTGTAAGTTATGAAAAATTTGAAAGCATTTTTGATTATACGTATCCTTCGCCCAGTGAAATATAGCAAAATTCTGATGAAAATGAGTATATTACGAATTGCCTCTTAAAGATGTGAAACATCAAAATAATAATATTATAGTTTTAAAAAATTAAAGAACACGCTTTTACAGAAATGTGAACTAAAAAGCACAAAATATCTATCTTAGTATTAAAATGCAGGATGAGAAAATCGTGTGATCTCTCACTTATACACCGCCTCTTTTATGCGCCTTTCTCATTTATACGACGATTTTTAATGATCCTGGCTCATTATAAAGGAAAATAATGGTATAATCATTCGTTTATGCATCGCTATATTTCACTTATGCGACAATTTTATTTTATTTTTTATATAGCAGAAAGCACAATATTTTATTTTATTTTTTTCCTTAAATAGAAATAATTTAAAAATTATAATTTTTTTTTAGAAAAAAATGCTTTAGAAGGAAAATTTTAACAAAATAAACAAATTTTGCAGCTTATAGAATGAAACGTATAGATCGATCCAGTCTTTTATTTTCAGTTCCCACCTGCACCTTTTCGACATTTGACGCTTCTATGAAGACATTCTTTGAACATGAATGTTCAATGGGGTATCTTATCTGTTTCCCCACCCACTTTCAAAACCGATCCATCTTGATGGAAAAGAACTCGTATTATTGCTAGTTCTACCCGCCCCCCCCCCCCCCCAATTGTAATGCTGTTTTACTAGAAAGTGGCCATTCTTCTCTTATCACGGTAAAAAGGGGATGATTTCTCTCTTTTATTTGGGTTCCAAGAACTGAGCTGTTCAGTTAGAGATTTTTAACTTGTGCTTGTTTGCTTGGTTTGTGGCGAAAGGGCAAAACGAACGAAATTGTCCTTGTCTTTCAAAGTGAATGTTATTAAGAAATTTGAAGAAAATCCATCAACTACTAAAAAAGCTTTAGCTGATCATTTTAAAATTCTTGAGTCTACTTTAAAAGGAATTCTTAAAAAAAGGGAAGCAATTCTAGCTGCTGAAAGAGAATGTGGAAATAAATCTTCAAAGAGAAGCCGAATTCAAGGAGGAACGTTTCAAGAATTAGAAAGTGTTTTATTACAATGGTTTAAAGAAGCCCGTGCCTCTAACATTCCGGTTAACATTGAGCTACTCAGACAGAAAGCTGTTCATTTATCAGAGACTTTCAAAATTGAAAACTTTTCAGCATCACATGGTTGGGGGGAGAAATTTAAGATCCGCCACGGTTTAGAAACTCGTACCCTATCTGGAGAAAGTGCAACTGTTAATGAAAAAACTGTGCAGCAATGGAAAGAGAACTTATCATCCTTAATAAAAGAGTACAAACCTAAGGACATCTTTAATTGCTATGAAACTGGTTTGTTTTTCAAGATGATGCCTACAAAAACATTGGCATTTAAGGGGGAACCCTGTCATGGTGGCAAAAACAGTAAAGAAAGATTAACTGTTTTGTTATGTTGTAACTCAGATGGATCCAAAAAACTTACCCCTTTAATCATCGGAAAATAAAAAAAAACCTCGATGTTTCAAAAACATAAAGCGGTTTCCGTGTGAGTACTTTAGCAACAGTGCATCATGGATGACGTCAGAGATTTTCTTAAACTTTCTTCATAAATTTGACAAGAAAATGGAGAAAGAAGGAACAAAAGTTCTTTTTATGGATCAATGCCCTGCTCATTCTCGTGATCTGCCAAAACTTGATTGCGTAAAAGTGCAGTTTTTTCCTGCAAACTGTACGAGTATGTTACAGCCTCTGAATCTAAGTATAATACGTTGCTTAAAAGTGCACTATAGAAAAACTTTGATTCGTCGATATCTTGCCGAATTAGAAACAGGCAAGTCAGCTGCAGCCGATGTAAAAATTTCAATTCTTGATGCAATGAATATGGTATGTGCTTCATGGAGAAGTATAGATGAACATACCATAAAGAACTGCTTTAAAAAAGCTGGATTTAAATTTCCTGATGAATATGAATGTCGTAACCAAATTAACGAAAATGAAGAAGATTGGGATGTAAATCTTAATGATGACGAATGGCAAAGCATATCTGATGGACTTGTTTCTTTTAATGAATTTGTTGATGTCGATGATAATTTAGTAACAACAGAACTAAGAGATATTGAAGACATCGCTAATGAAATGGCTAGTGGTGATGGTGATGAAGATGATGATAATGAAGATGATGATGCAAAAATTCCTCCAAATCATACAAAAGCGTTAGAAGCTTTAGACACTATTCGGGACTATTTGCAATTTAATTCAGCTGCTGAAACTCCGTTTTCTTATTTGTATGAACTTGAAAAAGTTGTTTCTGTAATACATCGGCAAAAACAAAAACAATCAACTATTATGGATTATTTTGAAAAGAAATTAATGCTAAGGTATGTTACAATTTTTGTTTTTTGTGTAAAAGTTACAGTAATTGCCAAACCATTATTGTATCAGTATATAAATCTCTAGAAACATCTTTATTCGTGCTCTCATTGCAATATATGCTGAGTTCTAGAATTTTTAATAGACTTTTTCACTTATGCGTCTCTCTCACTTATGCGTTTTTTTCTGTCGGTCCCTTGGGCCGGCGCATAAGTGAGAGTTCACTGTATTTACAAACATTTAAATCTTTAATTAAAATAATTTAGAATTAAACAAAAACCATTTTTAAAAAATCTCCCCTTACTGGGTTCGAACGCTAGATCTTTGGGTTCGTAGCGCGGCGCTCTACCTCACAGCCACGGTGTTCACGTAGAGAAAGACTTTTTTTACAATATAGATTTTTTGTTTGCTCCCATAGCGGTTACAAACATATAAACATACATAGAAACAAACATACATTCAAGTGAAGCTAATAAAAGCGTGTTAAAATATATATATCATCATGAAACTATAAGAAGAAGGTTGTAAATTGCTGGTATAATGTGAATTCTGGAAATTCGTGTCGTAGTTTAAAAATCGTCCAAACAAAGTTTAAATATTTAAAAATAATAATAACAATAATAATAATAACGTGAATTGTATCATTGAGAGAAACAAACAGAACGTGTGACTAATCATAGAGAAAATAGGAAAGAAATAAAACGGTTTTTTCCTGAGGGTGGAGGTGGAGTAGAATTTGTTAAAGTTTACAAAAGAGTTATTATCAAATATTTAATTTACTTATTCTGATATATTTTATAAAAATAGTTCAAGGTTTATAAGGTAAGTAAAATGCACTCACCTTGTTTATGAGTATCTTCTTTTATTTCAGCTTTCAGTATCAAGATGTAGTATTTCATAAATGAAAGTAAATCAGTTGGCGTTTCAGGAACTATCATATGAGTTGACTGATGCTGTTTAAATATATAATTTGAAATAAATTAAATAATGGTTTTAATTGAATTAAACCAGCCTCCTTTAGCTTGGTTTATGAATAAGAAAAAATATATTATATTATATTGTGGGAATAAAAGGATGAACTCACGAGTGTTCCTTTTAATTACATTTTTATTACCAAACTGAACATCGAAGAAGAGAAAAAAAACGAACATACATCATTACATGTACATAGAACACAGACGGCCAATCAGAACAAATGCGTCACAGCGACGCCCTAATGTAGATGTATATATACATGAAGAAATAAAAGAGTCAGATGAAATGTTTTTAGAATAATATGAAAAAGAAAGTTTTTGTAATTATTGAAAGAATGTCATTTGAGTTTATTTCTCACCAACACCCCTGCGTAAACTCGATGACATTTAATCACAGTTCAACAAAGAAATTTGCAATTTTCAAAAAGAATGTCTCGGCAGAGGCTTGGTGAGTATATCAGCGATCATATTTTCCGTACTTACATATTCAATCTTTATTGTGCCCTGCTCAACAAGGTCTCGAATCAGATGGTACCTTAGCTCGATGTGCTTAGTTTTCTGTCGAAACTTGTCATTTTCAGCCAATTTGATGCAAGAAAGATTGTCTTCATACAGTGTAATATAACAATTTTGTTGCATATCAATTTCTTCAAAAAGGTTTATAAGAAAATTTACTTCTTGCGCGGCACTTGCTGCAGAAATATATTCCGCTTCCGATAATGATATCGATACAGATTTTTGTTTTTTGCTTGTCCAGTATACAGTATTTGCTCCTATGCAGAACAAATTTCCTGTTGTAGACTTACTATCACTGGGATCGTTTCCCCAGTCGGAATCTGCATATACCCTCAAGACAGGTTGTTCAATATTATTATATGTCAATTTAAGATTAATTGTACTTTTTAAATATCTAATTAACCTTTTTACCGCTTCCCAATCTTTTGCTCTTGGGTGCTAATTTCTTCTACTCAAAATATTTACCGCGGCGCTAATATCCGGACGTGACACGGTTGAAATATATAACAATGCGCCTACAGCCTGTCTATATTGTCTATTTTCTGGTAAAAGGTTTTCTTCGTCATTTAATCTTATGTAACCTGTCTCCATAGGAGTAGGGTTTCTGTAGGTTTTGAATTTTCTAAACCGTATTTGACTATAAGTTCTTGTATTTTGTGTGTTTGATCAAGAGTCATTGTATTTTCATAAGGACGATTAATATTTATCCCAAGATATTGTTTTGCTTCTCCCAAGTCTGTTAACGGGTATTCTTGTTTTAATTTGTTTACAATTTCATTTATTTGTTGATCATTCCCCGCTATTAACAAATCATCGACATACACAAGTACGTAAGTAGTTACATCGTTTTGTTTACGTTTATAAAGACACCTGTCGAATTGACTTTGATTGAAACCTAAGTTAAGTAATGACTCATTCAATTTTAAATTCCATGCTCTCGCGGCCTGCTTTAGCCCGTGTATTGCCTTTTTTAATTTACACACCTTATGTTTTTCCCCGGATACCACGTATCCTTCTGGCTGATGCATATAAACATCTTCACTCAATTTGCCATGTAAAAATGCAGTCTTGATATCAATATGTCTAAGACTTAAATTCTTATAAAGACTCATTGCCAAAAAACTTCTCAAAGTTGTGTGAGACGCCACTGGGGCGAAAGTCTCATCATAGTGCATTCCATATTTCTGTGAAAAGCCCTTTGCAACCAGCCTAGCTTTGTATTTTTCAACACGGCCCTGACTGTTATATTTTGCTTTGAATGCCCATTTGCATCCTACTATTTTCATCCCTGGTGAAACCTCAACTAAATCCCAGATGTCATTCTGCTTGAGTGAATTTATTTCATCTAATGTAGCATTGATCAAATTTTCCTTTTCTACAGGGTTTTCCATACTTATTATATCATCCCAGCATTTTGGTTCACTTATTCTTTCATTGTGTATTGTGAATGCGAATCTCTCTGGTGGTACCCCTTTATTAGATCTTTGTGATCTACGTGGAATATTTTGTGAATTATCTGACACAACACTATTATTAGTTTCATCTATCTCTGAGTCTATTATTTGCAAATTTGGTGATGGATTTTTATTATCACAATTCTCATCATTGTTTTGTGATGTTTCATATTTAAGTATCGCTTGTTTTTCATTTTCTACAAATTTTACGGTTCGACTAATAATTATGTTTTTGCCATTTGTGCAGATCCTATATCCTTTACTTCTATTATCGTACCCTACGAATATACCTTCCTGTGCCGTATTATCTAATTTTCCCCTGTATACCTTTTGTACGTATGCATAGGCATGACAACCAAATGGTTTTAACATCGATAGGTCAGGTTTTCGACCTGTCCATAATTCATAAGGTGTCAATTCACACGAAGATGTTGGGAGTCTATTTTGCAAGTAAACTGCGGTATTTATTGCCTCCCCCCAGAAAGAATTTGGTAAATTGCCATCCTTTAATAAACAACGTGCCATTTCAACTAAAGTACGATTTTTACGTTCAGCAGTTCCATTTTGAGAAGCTGAATAGGGAACAGTGAATTGGTGGTGTATACCTAATTTTGTTAAGTATTCATTTAATTCTGTCCCGGTATACTCTCCTCCGTTGTCGGAGCGGATTGCATGCGAAGTTCGTCCGAACTTATTTGATGTCATTGCGATGTATTCCCTCAATTTTGTAAAAACTTCATCCTTTTTTCTCAGTAGGTATATAACTGTAAATCTACTAAAATCATCAATAAAAGTTAAAAAATAGTATTTTCCACCGACCGTGGGGGTTGTCATAGGTCCACACAAGTCAGTGTGTACCAACTCTAGTGCTTTAGTTGCCCTAAACTAAACCTTTTTGGGATAAGGATTTCCGTTAATTTAGTTAATATGCAAGATTCACATGCATTATTATGTTTGCAGTTGTCTAGTTTTATCCCAACTGCCATGTTGTTGTTTACCAATTGTTTTATATGACTAATGTTTCAATGGCCTAATTTAATGTGCCATTTATCAATACAATTTTTATTTTCACATGTTTTTACCATGTTTATAGTGTGTGTTGTATCATAGTTAACTTTGCATTCGTATAAATTGTTATTAATGTAACCTTCAATGCATGTTTCTCTTTCATGCATTATTTTGCATGATTTGTTTTCAAATATTGCAACACAACAATTTTCAGTAGCCTCTTTTACAGATATGAGGTTTGTCTCTATCTCTGGTATATATAAAACATTTTTTAATATTATGGTATTATGTGTGTTATTGGAATTTATGGTGTTCAATTTCACAGACCCATGACCCAGGGATTTTATCTCCTGTCCATTCGCGATTGTTACGCGTGAATTATTATAATTAAATTCATGAAATTTACTCCTATCATTGCAAACATGCGTTGAACAACCCGAGTCTACATACCATTTGTTAGATTTCTCACCGATAAATAGAGTATATATTTTATCGTTCGATTTTTTGTTTTCACTCTCAGTAACAAGAGCCCTATCTGCGTTATGTCTGTCTTGCGAGTACATACCAGATTTGAAAGTTGATCTGGCATCTCTGGCTTTTGTTTGTTTCGGAGTCTTTTCTTTATTTTTATTTTTAAGATGCGAGCATTCTTCAATTATATGCGATTTTCTTTTACAATAACGGCAGAACTTTAATTTTTCTGGTTTTGGTTTAAATTTAACCTTTAACACTGAATTATTTTCAGATTTGTTTTCTTTTCTTCTAGAAAATTCATCAATTAATTTCGAGCGTATAAACTCTGGTACTAAATCTTTTTCGTCACGCGATTCTAAAGCAGTGATGAGTACATCATAACTTGGAGGTAAGGAACAGAGCATTAGGGCTGAAAGGTGCCTGTCATTAATTTCTTCACCGATTGATACTAACTCATCTCGTAACTGATAAATGTATGTTAAATGGTCGATCATATCGCCACCCTCAGTTAATTTCGTAGAGTAAAGCTTTCTTAGCAAAAATAGTTTACTGCTGAGGGTTGAACGCTCATGTACAGCTTTTAATGCATTCCAGCATTCTTTAGCGGTTTGGAGGTTTTTTTACGTGAATGATCTGGTTGTCCTCTATTAAGAGGTTTATGATAGCACGAGCTTTTCTGTTTTTGTTATTCCATGTGTCAGTTATCGGATTGGGAGCATCGTTAATAACAACTGAATATAAATCTTCCTTTTGGAGAAACATCTCCAATTTAAACTTCCAGACGTCGTAATTTTGTGCGTTAAGTTTTTCAATTATAGTGTCCTTGAGGATACTCATTTTAATATTTCAATTTTGTTTTCTTTCTTGTTTATAATAACTGAAATTTTATATTTAATCATTCATATATTTATTTTAAACATTCTTATATATTTTCACTTCTTTTGATTTTAATGTTTATACAGGTTTCTATACTTTCGTTTTGATATTCACTTCCGCTTTGAAGAAACAAAAAAAAAAAAAAAAATATTTACTTTCGCTTACATTTTACTATTATTATTATTATTATTTTTTTTTTTTAATGTAGCAATTTCTTCAAATATGCAAAGAAAAAACTTTTGTCAAGAATAAATTTAAAATTTCAATTCAGCGCGTCAGTAGTCATAATAAAATAGTTCAAGGTTTATAAGGTAAGTAAAAGGCACTCACCTTGTTTATGAGTATCCTCTTTTATTTCAGCTTTCAGTATCAAGATGTAGTATTTCATAAATGAAAATAAATCAGTTGGCGTTTTAGGAACTATCATATGAGTTGACTGATGCTGTTTAAATATATAATTTGAAATAAATTAAATAATGGTTTTAATTGAATTAAACCAGCCTCCTTTAGCTTGGTTTATGAATAAGAAAAAATATATTATATTATATTGTGGGAATAAAAGGATGAACCCACGAGTGTTCCTTTTAATTACATTTTTATTACTAAACTGAACATCGAAGAAGAGAAAAAAAAACGAACCTACATCATTACATTTACATAGAACACAGACGGCCAATCAGAACAAATGCGTCACAGCGACGCCCTAATGTAGATGTATATATACATGAAGAAATAAGAGTCAGATGACATGTTTTTAGAATAATATGAAAAAGAAAGTTTTTGTAATTATTGAAAGAATGTCATTTGAGTTTATTTCTCACCAACAGACCCAGCTAAAAAAATCTGCAAAAAAACTTAAAAAAAAAACTGTAGAAAAACTGAAGGCAATTGGCACAAGTTTTTTTAAAGTTTTTTCAAAGATATTTTAAAGTCAAAGTTTTACTGAACAGACTTCAAAATTTCAGCGAAAAAACTTTAAAAAAACTTGTGCCAATTGCCTTCAGTTTTTCTGCAGTTTTTGAAGAACTGCAAAGTTTCCATGTAAAAACTTTAAAAAAACTTGTGCCATTTACCTTCAGTTTTTCTGTAGTTTTTGAAATTCTGCAAAATTTCAGCGAAAAAACTTTAAAAAAACTTGTGCCATTTACCTTCAGTTTTTCTGTAGTTTTTGAAATTCTGCAAAATTTCAGCGAAAAAAATTAAAAAAAACTTGTGCCATTTACCTTCAGTTTTTCTGTAGTTTTTGAAATTCTGCAAAATTTCAGCGAAAAAAATTTTAAAAAACTTGTTTCATTTACCTTCAGTTTTTCTGTAGTTTTTGAAATTCTGCAAAATTTCCATGAAAAAATTTTAAAAAACTTGTGCCACATGCCTTCGGTTTTTATACTTCTGCGAAAAACTGAAAATACTTATTCCTGTTACTTTCAGTTTCTCTGCTGTTTTTTAAATTCTACACAATTTCTGTGAAAACCTTAAAAACTATTAATGTTCCCCTGCCACACATAAAAGCCATTTTTTAAAACTAGTTTGTTGTGGCCAACACATGACTCTCTTCTGTGTTTCTATACAAATTCCCTCAGTAAAAAATAATTTATTAAAATTTATCTTCCATATGATGAATGCAGACAATTTCCATTCTAGAGAAATAATATTAGGAGCAGTCAATAAATAACGAGTCAGAGGCAAATTCATTTCAGAGATGAGAGTTGGAAATAGACAAAAAGTTTGAAAGTATCAGCAAAACTCAAAGATAATTTAATTTTAGTAATAAAAGAAGAAACAGGTACACAAAATCATACTTTCTATAAGAAAAAATGGAGAATACATGAAAATCAGTTGTTTAGAAACAATCAAAAGAAAGAAAATTGAACAAAAACAAGAATATTTAGAACAAAAAACCAGAAAATTGTTTTAAAAAACTAAGAAAAGCCTGAAATTCCTACAAAAGTCTGAAAATTCTCATCCCTGCAGTAATTATTTAATAAAACTCAAAAGTATTGTCCGTAGGTATTTAGGCATTTATTCCATTGTGACAACAGTCGCATAATGCCATGCTCGTAGAAAGCCTTTGGTTGCTGTTTGAATCAATTGTGCACACACTCATTGACTTCATCGTCTATTTGAAATTGGTGTCTCTGCAGTGCTTTTTTAAGTTCAAGATGTGGAAGTCATATGCAGACAGATCTGGACTATAGGAGGGGTGGCTCAGGACTTCCCACTTGAACTTCTGCAGACATTCCTGTGTTGTGTTAGCTAAGTGTGATGGTCTAGTGTTGTCATGCAACAGGATGACACCCCGAGAAAGTTAACTGGGACGTTTTGATTTGATTGCATTCCTGAGCTTCAACAAGGCTTAACAATACCGCTGAGCATTGACCGTAGCTCCATGCTCCAGGAAATCAACGAGGAGTGGTCTATTACGATAGAAGAAGAACGAATGCAGTATCTTGCTGGCACTAGTGTGTAAGGGAATCTGTGTGCTTCCACTAAAGACTTGGCCGTTTTGACTCGGGCTAAAAGTTGTGGTACCAAGTTTCATCACCAGTAACAATTGCTGAAAGAAATTTGTCCCCATCATTGTTGTAACGCTGCAATGCTTGCAGAGAAATGGCCATGCGGCAGCCCTCTTGTGCTGGTGTCAAGCGATGTGGGACCCATTGTGCGCATACTTTACGGAACTTCAACCTGTCCTTGATGATTTTGTGAACTGTACCATGACTAAGCCCCACTGATACCGAAATCTCGTCTACTGTTAGACGACGGTCTTTCTTTATGAGCTCATCTACTTTTGCAATATGTTCTTCTGTAACACACTTCGGTGCTCCAGTCCAGGGATCATCACCGATCGATCTGCATCCTTCACGAAAGTGCTTATTCCACTCCTGAACTCTTGCCCGTGACATACAGTACTCCCCCCATAGATAGATCCTTTCTATTCATCTATGAATTTCACGTCCTACTATACTTTCCGCTGCCAAAAAATGCACAACACCACACTGCTCAGCTTTGGATGCCTCCATTCCACGTCGCTTTCAAAAATGAAATGACTGGATGTGGCTGATGCTGGGTTATCCTTTTCTCACTCCTTGCCAGACAAGTAATGGCATCTGGCGAGAGAAATGTGTATGAATCGTTAGGCTGCACTTTTCTACATACTATACTTTTTGTGAAATATTCACTGACTCGTTATTTATTGACTGCTAATATAATAGCACTAAATATGCAAAGAAAAAACAATTTTTTAGATATGACTTTTTTTTTCTTAATTTTAACCACAAAATAAAAAGCATGTTTTTTTTTTAAATACCACACATTGATGATTCAACCATTTATTTTAAAAGGTGTTGATGAGTTCATTTGGAAGATACTCATAAGGAATATTTGCCTCTCTTGGGAGGGACTTTCCTTTTGAGGGGGGGGGGGAAGCTTGCACATTTACAAAAAAAATTTCTCAGTTGACTATCACTAATATAGATACTTCCTTTTAATTTCATAATTATTAAAAAACCAATTCACTTTATGTGCATTTACATGAAATGTTTTTTCTGCAATGTAAAAAATTAAGGAAAAAAAAAGCAAAATGACAATCCCATTTGTTGGATGATTTTTACCAAAAGTTTCTAGGCATTAATTTAGGTATATCAAGTTGCAACTACATATCAAATTTTATGAAATTCTGAGTAGTATAGTTCCTAAGATACAGTTGTTACAAAATTTTGTCACGCACAGATATTTTTTTTTAAATAGTCAAATCATGTTCTAGACATCTCAAAACATGTAAAACCATTGAAAACCTGAAGTCTAAGATTTTTACGAATCCAATACCTTCTTGTATTGAATATAAAAGAAAGTCGTCTTCTTCCTCTTCAAGGATTAGGCCGAAGGCCTGTTGCAGCTTCATGATCAAACCACCGCTTTCTTGGCCTACCTCGGTCTCATCTGCCTTGTGGGTTGTAATAAAACATGGCTCTAGGTATTCTTCCGCGTGGCATACGTCGAATATGGTTTAACCAATCTTGTCTGTATTCCCTAATTTTACCTTCTAGGCAAAAATATGTTTAATTCTCTACGTATATCTTTGTTTCTAATTCTATCGGGGATTGTACAGCCTTTAACAGATCTCAAGAACCTCATCTCGGCAGCTTGTATTCTGCTTAAATCCTGGAGCCCAGAGTCCATGTCTCAGAACCATATAGGAGAGTGCGGACTGCCATGACTTTGTAAAATTTTAGTTGAGTTTCAGGTCTAGTTTTTCTTTTTAAAGTTCGGATCAGGGTTCCACTAAGATGTTGGAATTTATGGAATTTCTGTTGGATGTCATGATCATAATCATAGGTTATGTCACAACCTAGATAGTTGAAATGTTGGGTTTGCTTAATAAGTTTATTATCTATAACTAATTTTGTTCTAACTGGTTCTTTGATAAAAGAAAGTAAAAACAAGTTATTTTGTTAAAATATGCATAAAAGAAAGTAAAAACAAGTTATGCATATTTTAACAAAATAAAATAATTTAATTTAGAAATTTATTCATCAACCATGAAAGTTCATTTCAGAAAAATTTGGAGTAGAAGTGTGATTTTTTATACCAACTATGTGAAAAATACCAGAGCAGGGAATCAAACCCGGGCCTTCCGCTTTACATGTGGATGCTCAAACATTGAGCTGCCCTGGCTGATTACCAGCTAGGCATTTCTCACATAACATTCGTTGGCAAAGTAGAGCCACCGAGTCTGTAAACACAGGTATATCAATTGACATTATTAATCATGGCACAACTCCAATAGACTACAAAATTTTAATTTAATTTAGAAATTTATTCAACAACCAAGAACGTTCATTTCAGAAAAATTTTGGAGTGGGAGGGGATATTTTGTTCTAAAAGTGACTGCTGCAAAACAAAATTTTGTGCCTTTTAAAGATTCATGCAGATTGCAAGTGAGGTATTTAGTGATTTTTCTTTTTGTGCTTAATGCGAAGCGTAGACATACATATTACTGATTGTTGCAAAACGTCGCCATAGCGCAGTGCTAGTGTGATGTTAAATCCAACCTACCTGCCTGTGTACCTCCCAGATTGTCTTTAATCGCCCACAACACAGTAGTAGTGAGACATTAAATCGAATCTGCATATTTACTTATACACTTATTCAGTTATTTATGGTATTTTTGTTTTGTAATGTTTAATGTTTAATATTTTTTAGTTTTTATTTTCTTTTGTTCAAGTTTTTGAAAAGCTACTTTTTACACTTTTTTTTTGGTAGAGCTGTATCGAGTACTCGGTATATACTCGGCATGTTTGTCGAGTACTCGGTCCTCGGCCAATACCGAGTAGTTGTGGGAATTTCACTATTTTTATGCATTATTGAAAGAAATGTGTTAATGAGTGATATTTATTTTATAACTAAACAAAAAAAATATGAAAATATAAATACAGTGTCATTATAATTAAAATTTTTGCTATAACAGCTTTCTGCAATTAAAACGGGTTGTTACCAAACTTAGTATAGAGATAATTCATGATATGAGCTTTTAATTATAACTATCTTGTATGAATTTAATATGCATTATTTTATAAAAAACTTAGTACATAAAATTGTATCTATAAATCAGACAAAATTAAATATTTTAGAAAAAAAAAAAAAGAACCTTTATGTAATATTAAAACAAAATTTTCGTTATACATTTGTGCAAATAAAAGTAAGACACTTCCAAATCAGTAAGAAAAGATTGATTTTGAATTTTATACTATAAAATAACGTAAAAAAACTATCACCTATTCGGATACAGTCTACCGTTGAGCAAAAGGTGTGTTCATTTAGTATTTTAACCCTTTGATGGTTATGAACGAGTTCAGCTCGCAATCGAATCGTGCTTCATAATGTGCGCAAACGAGTTCTGCTCGGGAGCAGGATTTCGACCGAAATGGTTAGAAACGAGCACTACTCGTGTAGTGAAGTTTTTCCCAATGCGCGCTGACGAGCTGAGCTCGTTCGCCATTATTATTCTGCATTGGTTATGTTACAAACGAATCCTACTCACGAAATTTAGTTAATTTTACTGTCTACAGATGGCAGTACGGGTTCCATGAATTTCTTTTCATAATGAAGGGGGAATGTTTTTTTTTTACTTTGTTCTTTTTATGCGTATTTTGACGCATTTTTTAGGTTGTTTGTAAAGTAAAATGGCTTAAAAGCGAAAGTTAGATAATTATGATGATGATGATTATGATTGTGATACAGAAAGCTTATTAAGTTTTGAGTCTGATGCTTCATAAAGTTCTACATTAGTTGTATTTATTTAGTCCTTTCAATTAACTATTATTATTTATATAATTGATTATAATCATTTATAATTTACTATTTAATAATTATCATTTATTAATTACTTTAAAGTACGTAAAAACTGTTATTTATGTACTACAAATACTTTAAGAAGTTTTTAAAACGCGTGAGGCGAGCTATCTACGGCATCGCCAGAGAAGGGTGACATTTTCGGAAGAACGTCGGGGGAAAACACCTGCCACTTTCGAATGCTGTTTACTGGTAATACTGCGCGAATTAAATAAACGAAAACTGCTCATTTACCTAAGCGTCAAAGGGTTAAGAACAAAAAAATAAAAATAAAAATAATAATGTGAAAAGAGGAGGGGGAATTTAACCGAGTAAAGGCTTTTAAGGCATTTTACGTTATATATATAAAAAAGGTAAATACACTGAAATGTTATTTAAAACGTACTTTCATAATCAAATCTGTTGTTTTGCCAATTATGGCCCAAAGCCACCTGTCATTTTACATTTCTACGATCTGAAGATTAATGAAGCCTATCATGTTTGAAATTATAAAATATTTTAATGTTCCCCTTTCATATGTGAATTTCATGTATCTTAAATTAAGCCTTAGTCTTTGAGTAACTTTTATATTCTCTAAGAATTATCTCAGGATGATAATTTCACATCTAAAAAAGATGTTAAGAATAAAGTTATCAGTTATGGTTTTAGTAATCCACTATGCTGAAAGTATCAAAATATAGCAATGAACCTAATTATGTATACCTATTAGAGATGAGACGGGCTCAGCCCGAGCCTGATGGGGCTCAAATCTTACGCAAGTCTTCGGGCTCCGGGCGGGCTCGGATTCAAGCTAAAAGTTCCGTTTATTTTATTCTTCATTAATTGGAAAATGTAAAAAAAAAAAAAAAAGAAACTTTATTCATTTTGAGAGCACCTTTAGTAATGCCATAATAGTCATGACAGGTTATAAATCACAAAATAATCTTGCAAACCTTAGTAGCTTTGACTTTCCTTTTTCTAAATAGAACTTTTTTTTCAACGGGATGCATATTATGTCATAGTGTTATACAGTAATCCTTCCTCCTTCATTATATTGGGTATCATTATATCACTCTTTCGGATAAATTTTTTGTCCCCCGATAGGTGCGTTATAAACAATGCGCTGCACTATAAATATATATTATAGAAATATATACATGTATACAGAGACACAGACATTATAAATTGTTATAACAACATTTATAGTTATTTAAATTGAGGATTGATAATAAGAAAATTAATTTGAAAATAAAAACGGTATTTAATTTTACTATTGTGTATGCGCTGCATAGCGTACCACTTTCAATATCGGGCTCGGATCACACAAAATTTTTCGGGCTCGGGCGAGTTCAGTACAAAAATGTTTCGGGCCCGAGCGGGCTCGGATTGCCAAAATAGAGCCCGAACTCACCTCTAATACCTATACGCTACAAAAGTTCTGCATGAAAGCATACTGTTTACCATTTAACTAAATTTTATATTCTTACAATTACTCAGTACTCGGCCGAGTAGTAAAAGGCCAAGTACTCGGTATTCGGCCAAAGTGCTACTCGGTGCAGCACTAATTTTTAGGCACTTGATTTAAAATACGTAAAATCGACCATTTCGAAAAAATCACGAGACAAAACTGCAAAAATGTGTCAAATTGGCGATTTTGAAAAAAGTCACCAAGCAGTGTGGTAAAGCACCAGGGCTTGAAAAAAAGTTAGAAAGTTATTTTTGTTTCAGTATGCATGCCTAGCTGGGCATGTAAGAGAAAAAAGTACATACCCACTGTAAATTTTTATATACCCCGAGCCGAGCATGTCGGGCAATATAATTTACGAGCCCTGTAAAGCACATTATGACCTCTATTTCTTTTCTGGGAAAAAAAAAATAATATAATAATTGTAAATAATTTTTGGCAGGGATTCAATCAAATAGTGGGGGAAAAAAAAAAAAAAAAAAAAAAAAAAAAACATTTATATATGTATTAAACATTTTGCAAAATATGCATTTTGCGAAAAAGCAATATAGAGTTCTGCGTAGGTCGAGAAAACTTGACCCGCAGGAACACTTTTGACCCACAACCGGCACAACCTGACATGAACCTGCAGCTTCTAGCCCACAACAAAAACAAAGTATTATTCAATTTACATTATATAAGAAACTGAATTAAAATTGTATTTCAAAAAATAAAGTTATATTATTAAACATATCTTTCAGAAAATTATAACATAAGTATTACAAGTACAATTAGAACCTTGATCTATCTTTTTTCACGGGGTGCAAGGGGAAAAAAAAAAAAGATGAAAGCGGGAAAACAACACATGCGGGTTAAAGTCAAAACACGAATAAAACAATGTTTATGAATTAATACACAGAATGTATACAGTATACTACTAATAAAATCTAATTTCCAAGTGGTCAAAGAAATACATCAATGTTGTAGAATATTAAGTAAAATTTATTTTTTAAAATCATTAATTTTATGTAGTGCTAGACAATTTGACAGGGTGCTCCACCCTGCTGCCCTTTCAAACCCATTTTAGCACCCTGCTGCCCTTTTAAAAACATTTTAGCACCAAGTAGCTTTTTCTAACATTTTAAATGAACAGAGGCCTTTAGATACTTTTCTTTCTGATTTTTCAACTTTCTAGAAATAGTTCTACAGCATTCCTGGAAGAAAAAATGCACGCAGCCAGGGTTTGCGCTAGAGTGCGGGATCGCACAATATAAAAAAAAAAAAAAAAAAAATCCCACTTTGTAAATAAATACAATTGTTAAATATTTCTTGCTCATGTAATTATTTTTTGCCCCCCCCCCCCTTTATTTATCTCCATCTAGCAATCAGCAACCAAATGTTCTGCAGAAGTCTTGTTTCCCAATATTTACCCATCTGAAACATAAATTATATTTATAATATTCATTTTAAACTTGCTTTATTAGATTCTAGAAGTAGAATTGAAAGAGTTTAATATTTTTTACTCTGTAATTATTTTTAACCCCCCCCCCCCTCTTTCCCCTCTCCGGAATACGGATTGTGGTCAATGATCAATTCTAGAAACAATAAAGCAATAGAGCAATAAAGCAATAGAGTACAACAATAAAGCAATAGAGCAATAGAAACAATAAACAATAAAGCAATTTTTTGTTAGAGTGGGAGAATCTCACTAATTTTTTTTCCTTGGTGCGAACCCTGATATAGTCTATATATATACACGTAAAATTAGTATTTTACTTTTGTTATGTACAAAAATCACACCATAGAAGACCGCAATTATGCAAATAATGCCCTTTTTGAAAATAGGTTGTCCTTTTTACTGAATTCCCCCTGGCAGCCCTTTTATTCTAGAGTCAGCATTATTTACTAACACATTTTTGCGCCCCGCGGCCCTTACTAACTTATTTCTAGCGCCCGGCGGCCGTTACTAACTCATTTTTAGCGCCCGGCGGCCCTTGTTTGTATTTTTCACAGGGTTCCCAACTGCTCCGATTTCTGCGAAGTTTCTCCGAAAAAATTAAAAATCTCCGCGAGTTATTTTTTATGCTCCGCAAATTCAGCCTTGACCATCTAGCTAATTATATTTTATTGAATACATAAAACTGAATAGTGGCAGACACTGGAGTAGTATACAATCGCATAAGACTGGGTTCATTTCAAAATGCCAAAGACTGGGATCACCCGGAAGTACATTGCCCCCTGGAAGGTCATTGAACTTAAATATTTAAATTTATAGCCTGCTTTCAATATTTAATTTTTTTAATTTAATTTTTTATTTTTTCACCCCTTACCAAGCCCCCTGCGAGCCAGAGAGCAACCTTGGGGGGCCTGTATGCATGTTGTAATTAAAAAAAATACATAATTTACGTTGTTACATGTGTTTGTTTACATTTGCCGGCTCAGCGAACCACGTGTTTTCTTTTACTTTCACTTTTAAGCCTTTGACCGAAAAGACACCATGGTTCAGTGAGCTTTGTTGTCGTTTATAATCGCGGGCATTTGTTACGGTCTGCGGAACCATGTGCTTCATCTCAGTTTCTACCTTCGGCGCAAGGTCGAATGACGTCTCTTCATGCTAATATGAATCAGTCGTGTATGAAAAGCAGATAATCAGAAGCAACGAAAGTCTTTAATCGTACGTGACACGATTTTTCTTACGAAGAAAGAAGAAAGAAATATGAATGTTAAAAAGCATCTCACGCTTTACCTGTTTTTATGCCCAATTAGTATTTTCAGTTTTTATTTTTCTATATATTATATATTAAATCATTGCAATTATTGTATAAAGGATAATTATCATCAAGTAGACTTAAAAAATTCCAATTGTTCGCTTTCGGTTTTTATAGGTCGAAGGATGTTTTTCCATATTTGCAGAAAAAATAATAATAGTGTATATGACATACGCTATTTTTGGAAGAATGAAAATAATGTTTTGAAAGCCAATAGAACCGGCGTTCAAATGAGCGAAAAAGAATTTTTTAAAGTCTGCAAATATTGCCCGGCAAATATATAAAAATAGCATGTAAAACAGAATGGTATAACATTAAGTTTTGTTTTCGCATGAGAAGGTGTGTTTTTCGGATTTGAAGTTAAAAAAAAAAAAAAAAAATAGTAACGGAAATATGCTACGTTTAAGACATCCGAGTTCATGTCTCATAGTCGGTCCCAGCCAGTCCGGTAAAACATCCTTGGTTCGGAAAATGATTCATAATAACATTTACGGATCAAAAATTAAGAAAGTAAAATGGTGTTATTCATACGTTGCACCTTGGTTTGTAAATGAACCCTGCATCGAATTTATAGAAGGACTTCCAACGACTTATGAAGAGGGCGATTTGATCATAATTGATGATTTAATGCATCATCTAAACGACAAAATAGCGGATCTTTTTACCGCCGCATCTCACCATTGTGGCACCAGTGTCATACTAATTTTACAAAACATGTTTCCGAGACTGAAAGTAATGAGAGACATTAGTCTGAATGCGCACTATATCATACTGTTTAAAAATGCGAGAGACGCCTCCCAAGTGAATTGTTTAGGAAGACAGATATATCCACGCAATTGTCAGTTTTTCACGGACGCATATATAAAAGCGACTAACAAACCTTTTGGCTATTTAGTTATTGATTTGCATCCAAAAACGCCAGAGGAGTTCCGCATGCGAGAAAGTCTTTTTCCCTCCGAGGACGGAGTTTGCTGGATTTTTCAACCGAAATGACAAAAAAGAACATTCAAAGACAATATCATTTTTTGCGAATATTGTCTCGTTCCCATCCGCAGCAGAAACGTGCATTGCTAAAAACGGCGAATAAGGCGCAAATTGATTCTGTCTGCGAAATATGTTTGAACATATTGAATGGAAACATACCCGTTAACATAAGAAAAACGAAAAAATATAAAAATTTGATTAGAATGCTCTCTAGCAAAACTTGTTCAACGCAAAAGAAAAAGAAAATGTTAATCAACCAATCAGGTGGATTCTTGCCAATTATAGCACCGGCTATAATATCCGCTCTGGGTAGTATATTAGGACCGGTTATTTCAAAAAAACTGATGAAGTAACTAAGACGCCGGATCATGGCCAAAAGAGTTGCTCTCATTCCCGAAGAATTGGTGTCTTCATATCAACTTCAAAAACCGGAATTGCGACTGGAAGATGACATCGACTCTTTACTAGAGAGAGCAAACATTCCAGACGATTTGAAAGTAAAACTGTTGAGCCAACTCATCATGCGATACCACAAGGTTGTACACGCACCTCCGGAACCGGTTCGCGTTAGTATGACAGATGAACCGGAGAATATCACCAAGCCAAGTGAGGATCCAAGCCAATTGAGGACTGTTGAGGATCCGATATTGAAAGGTATTATGTCCACAGTTCCAAAGCGTTCCGTGAAATATGTATCTCTAATTGCAGAAAAATTGAAAACTAGAGAATACTCATGGAACGAAAAAGGAGAGTTTCTGCAAAAAAACCAACCAGTAGTCGGATCAAGTGTGATAGATTATTTTCAATATCTCATGACAAGTTCCAAAACTGCATCACCACCGCGTCATTTTTTTCATTTCTTGAAAGCCATAAAAGAAATTAACGTTCCTCTTTCCTGGATAGCGAATCAAAATTTAGTATCGCATATGAAAGCAATGCCGCGCTCTCAAATAGTATCAGATAGCGAAGATTCCGAAGAGAACGTGTTTCGTAAGTCTACAAAACGTGCCATCAACCTGCAAAGAAGAGAAGATCGTTTTAAAACACAACAGCGCATTCGATCCTCGATGAAAACTCCGCAAAAGATAGCGAAATGGCAATCAATTTAAAAGATAAAATTTTAGAAAAAATCTATTATGATGCAAAAAATCCAGGTTCATACGGAGGCGCATCACGATTGGCAAAGTCTGCTCAATTACCTTTGAAAACTGTTCGCGAGTGGCTGACAAAACAAGACGCTTATACCCTTCACAAACCCGTGCGCTATAAGTTCAAACGACGCAGAGTGTTAGCTTTCGGCATCGGAGAATTAATGCAATGTGATTTAATTGACATTTCAAAACTTTCAAAATATAATAAGGGTTTTAAATATATACTCGTGGCAATTGATGTTTTCTCTAAATATGCATATGCAATACCCCTTAAGAAAAAAGACGCTGATTCCGTGGCTGATGCGTTTAAAAAATTACTGAAGCAGGTAAAGCACGTTCCGAACATACAAACAGACGAAGGGAAAGAATTTTATAATAAAAAAGTCCAATCTTTATTTAAACATCACAATATAAATCACTATTCTACGCTTAGCGAAAACAAATGCGCAATCGCAGAGAGATTTATCAGAACTCTTAAAGAAAAACTTTATCGCATATTTACTCACACCGGGTCTTACCGATATATAGACATGCTGAAACATGTTATGAAAAGTTACAACGCGAGCAAACACCGCAGCATCGGTTACGCTCCGATTGATGTGACACCGGATTTAGAATCTGAAATTTTCGAAAAACTTTACGGCTACAGATCAAATACTAGTTATAAATTCGAGGTTAATGACCGCGTTAGAATATCGAAAGCAAGACGCGCGTTTCACAAAGGTTACTTGCCCAGTTGGACGAACGAAGTTTTCATAATAGATAAGCGCTATCCGTCGAATCCGCCCACCTATCTTTTGAAAGATCTTAAAGAAACGAGTATAAAAGGCAGATTTTACGAACCAGAACTTCAGAAAGTGACAAAAACTTCTCGCGACTTTTGGAAGATAGAGAAGATTTTAAAGACAAGAGGAAAAGGCAGAAACAAAGAATATTTTGTCAAGTGGGCGGGTTTCGATCAAACACATAATTCGTGGATAAAGGCATCATGGATGCGGCAATAAATGATTTTTATGTTACGCTTCCTAGCAATGCGAGTGCAAACTATTTTCCTCAAAACACACAATCATCCTATCGCACGAAACTGTCATCGCCACTGTTATTAAATGACTCATGGGAAGTCGGTCTATCCGAAATTATTATACCTCGAAATTGGTTTAACATTAGCGACCATAACAACGACTATTCTTTGCGATATGAAGAGGAAACTGAAAGTGTACTGGAAAAGAGAGTTTACGATATAGGATTCGAATATGACCCCGGAAAAAACATCGATGAATTATTTATTGAACTAAATAAAAAAATTGAAACACACGTGTCCGATCGAGAGAGCGTGAAATTTATACCCGATCACGATAGAGTAAATGTTACAGTCGATATTCAAGAAGGATTTGAAATAGAGTTGAAAAAATCTGATACATCGAAACTATTATATATGCTTTATTTACCCAATGAGGACACTATCTTATCAAAAACTTTTACTACAAAGTTTCGTCGCTCGAACGAAAAAATAAGTCAAAAATTTACTGTTATCGATAAAAATCCATTAAATTCAACAAATCATATCATTCCCATCAATCCTATTAAAAAAAGCGAAGTCGATTATTTCGCATACGAAGGACTCCTTTTTCTACACATTAACAAAAACATCGAACACCTAAATCTTCAAAATTATGTAACTTTTAATTATGATGTGGATTCAGACGAGTTAGAAATTAAAGTATCTGACTATGCAGAAATGCAAATCTCCAAAGAGGACGCTCAAACTTTCTTGCATATTCTCGGTAAAGACGATGATCAACTTATTAAAAACAAACAATCATTTAAAATTAATTCCTCATTGAATGCCAAAGCAGGCGAAACCCTAAAGTTAATTGTGAATGAATATCCGAGAGTGAAAAGATATAGAAAGGTTCATGAGAATTTACGAGTGAACCCAGGCATATATAAAACCGCAGGAGATTTGTTTAGACAATTTAATAAAATTCGATTGCGACAACTGCCTGATTTTAAAGTAGAGTTGCGCGTACCCGAAAATCATGAGATAACTTTCGGACGCGGTCTCGCAGACATGTTAGGATTTGTCGACACGCGCTATAAAAGCGGGCATCACGTTGGCACATATCCTCTAGAATTGGATGTCGGCGTTTCGGAGATATTTGTTTATTCTGACATTGTTGAGTCCCATTTTTGCGGCGATTCTTATGTACCTCTTCTGAGAGTAATAGCAACTCAGAATGAAAAAGGAGATCAAATTGTAAAACATTATGACAAACCAATTTATTTCCCTTTGAGAAAACAATTTATAGACACCATAGAGATAGAATTGCGATCATCTTCCGGTAAAAACATCATATTTACGGGCGGGAAAACAATAGTCGGTTTATCCTTTCGACGTAAAAATCTATAAATAGAAAGCACATTTCGTAAATTGTTTCATTAGTTGTCGCAATAGAGAAAATGCATCTACATGTTAAAGATTGCGAGGCATACTATTGTGCGCAAGTCGGTGGTGGTCCTTATTTTCAAGGGATAGCTCACCAACGAGGCTATGGGTTTTTTGGTGATTTGAGACGCTATATCAGTCCGCTGGCAATGAGAGCAGGGCGATATTTGGCAAAAAATTTATTTCAAACTGGAAAAAATGTCATTTCAGATATTGCTTCTGGCACGTCATTTAAAGATTCGGCTCGAACTCGCTTCGGCGAAACATCAAAGAATATACAAAAAGACATATTTGAAAAATTGCAGCAACAGGGTCAAGGTATAAAAAGAAAACGTAGAAATAAAACACGTCATTCAAAGACAAAACGCCGCAAGACAACTCGAGACATATTCGATTAGCAGCAATAATGGCCGGGCAAATCTGTCTGAAGAGTGAGCTAGACTTGTTTCAGTTAAATCCGACACAGCTTGCAATTGATAATTCCAACTTTGTCGAAATACATCCAGTGTCTTCTTTGGCAGAAAAAACACCGATCGAATTTTATATTAGCGGAAACGGGGAACACTATGTAGATTTGGCTCATGCAATTCTACATTTAAGACTTAAAGTAACGAATTCCGATGGCACAGATTTAAAAGCAACCGATGATGTAGCTCCTGTAAACTATATTCTAAATACGTTATTTTCAGAATGTTCGATATTTTTAAATGAAAAGCAGGTTTCGTCTCAAGCCAATTATTCTTATCGCGCGTTTATGGAGAGCCTGCTTCTCTATTCTAAGTCGGCCCAGGAAAGTCTGCTAACCGCCGCCCTTTTCTACAAAGATACTGCGGGACATCACGATGTAAAAACAAAAAATTTAACAAATACGGGCTATAACAATCGAGAAAATGCTTGTAAACTAAGTAAAGCAATAGATCTTATAGGCCCGCTTCATTTTGACTTGTCTAGTCAACCAAAATTATTAATCAACGGTGTTAACGTTCGCATAAAATTAGAGCGGAACAAGGATGCATTCGCGCTGATGTCGACAACAGATACACATTCGATTAAAATTGAAGCGGCAAGTCTGTACATCCGAAAAATCAATGTCGCGCCTTCCGTGATGATAGCACACGAGAAAGCATTGGAGAAAGGTGTTGCAAAATTACCCATTCGCAGAGTAGAAGTTAAAACCTTTGCTCTTTCAACCGGTTTGCAATCATCTACTATAGCAAATGCTTTCATAGGTCAACTACCTACACGTTTGATACTGGGGTTTGTTTCTAACGAAGCATATAACGGAAATTTCGGTAAAAATCCTTTTAAATTTCATCATTACGGTCTAAATTATCTTTGCGTGTTGAATGGCGGACAGATGATACCCTCGAAACCATATCAGCCCAACTTCGAAAATGATGCCTATGCGCGAAGTTATTTAAGCCTTTTCACCGATTTAAACAGATATCACAATTCTCCCAACATTAACATAAATTATGCGGAATATAAAGACGGTTATACTTTGTACGCCTTTGATTTAACGCCGGATCTTGCAGCCGGCGAGAATCACGCAAGTATAAATAAAACTGGAAATATCGCTTTTGACATAAAATTCAACGCAGCATTGCCAGAGACGGTAACGCTCGTAGTGTATGCCGAATACAGAAACATAGTTGAGATAGACAAATCTCGGGGAATTACAACCGATTTTTAAGAATGAACGAGGAAATTGTCAGCCTGATCGAACAGTTTCAAAGTTTAAAAATGGATGAAGTGCGACAATTTTCTGGAAAACAAATTGAAGAATTGGTTGAACAGTTTCAATGGAAAGACGAAGCTATAGCCGAAATTGGTGGCGAATTATTTTCCGACGGCATAACACTTTCTCGCATTGCTCACTTTTATGTATTCGCAGAAAAATTAATTCAACGTCATCCTGAAAAAAAAAATGAAATATGTGAAGCAGTTTTTAGAAGTATCACTGAAAATTTGCATTTTTAAAACATGAACACTATCACATTGTGTCGTCTCGCATGCAGCGATGGCAAGATTCGATCGACGTTCGGAGGCATATATCCTTCGAATATTTTACCCCGAAAAAGAAATCCTCGTTATTCAATGTACATTGCAAATTTAGATCCAATCTCGATGCCCGGAAGCCATTGGGTGGCCATTCATTTTCATAACAAGAGTGTTTATTATTTCGACAGTTACGGTCTTGCTCCTACAAATCAAAATATATTGAATTTTTTGAAGAGAAATGCCAACACAATAATGTATAACACAGAATGTTTTCAAAACAAATTGAGCACAACCTGCGGTCATTATTGCTTATACTTCTTGTACTGTCGAGCGAGACATTTGAAACTTAAAGATATTATTATAAACAAAAAAAGAAGAAATGATCAGTTTATTAAACAATTTGTGTTACAACATTTTAAACCCCTGCGATGTTGTCATTTGTCGCACGCCAAGCAACAAAAGTGTAAAGCCTGGATAAAGATGCACTCCTCTTCGAATAGTTCACATTAACCGGTTTGCTTTCGAACAACAAAGATGGAACGGTTCGGAATTCTCCGCATGTATAAGCCCGAACAAAGTTGTGACGATGTGAATAAAGAAAAAGGTCAGGTTTTACACGTTCAAAACAATTTTTTCAAAAATTTGAAAGATTGTATGCAATTATCTATAAGTTATGGTCAACAACCTAATGAAACATGCAACTATTTCAAGATTTTAAAAAGTTCGGATATGGTTCGATTACTGCATGCTTCGAAGAAAGACACCCAATATGGCTACCTATATCTGACTGCCAAGCCTGGAGAACCCATATCCTTATTGTCGCATTCATATGCACTGTTTGATGATTTAATGGAGTGCATTACTGACAACAACAAAGAGAAGAAGTTTTCTGAAGAACTTAAATGTGACATGTATGTGAAAATTGCATATTTCAAAATATTAAAAGACGAAGCTATTATTTCCGAATTGCACCGTTCTTGTATGTAATTAATATGTAAGGAACTGAACTGAGATATGTGTGTGTGACAATTGCATATTTCAAAAATAATAAAAGATCTCCAAACTTCATTATTCTCGAATGTAATTAATATGTTATAAATATTTTTTTCACAATGTACATGAAAATTATCTATTTTCAAAATATTATGTAATTAATATGTAATAAATCCTTTTTTATTGTGCAAATATGTGTTTGACTTTATTTTGTTATGTGTATTTCATTTTAGCATTTCATTTTAAACATAAATATTTAAAAAAGTGAAATCATTTAAAAAGTTTTTAAACTTATAGTATAAAAATTGTGATATCATTTTTCCAGATGAAGTCTTATTTCTTTACTTTTCTTTTACTAAATAAAAATGCATTGCTTGATTCATTTTTATCATTTATTTAACATTATTTTTACAATAGATTATTTGCAATATAATACAAATAAAAATTACAAAATATTTTTACGATTTATTAAAACAATAATTACAATAAAAAAACACAATTCAAAAGCAGGATATTCTAAATAATTGAAAAGTATAAAATATATCCAATTTTTTTCATTTAAGAATACGAATTATTTTTAAAATATTTTTAATAAATGTTCATTTTTACGGAAGTGTCTCTTATATTGTTCTGCCAAATAAAAACGTATAAATTCAACATATGTATGAGCATTATTTTCAGAACATTCTGTCAGATATAATATTCTAGGATCTTGTTGCACGGTGCATATTTTTACTTTACCGTGATTTAAAAAATCACTTAGTTAAACATAAAAAGCATGCTATTTGTTCACGAAGTTGTTTTCGGAATAGTTCTATTATATCAATTATGCTAATTTTAAACCCGGATATTAACAGTTGAATGAAACGGGGAAAAATCATATTATTAATTTTACTGAACATAATGCTAACATAAACTCGGTCGAAGAATAATACTTCCGCTCTCTGATTAACCTTTAAAAATCCTTCTAATCTTAATTTATGCTTCATTTGCACAATTTTGTTTTACTTAAATATTAAAAAACTATAAATCTTTTTCTGTTCCGTCATAACTTCCGCTCTCTGATAAATCATTAAAAATACTTCTAATCCTCATTTATGCTTAACTTCTACAATTTTACTTAAATATTAAAAACTATAACACTTTTTTCCTGTTGGCTCATGTCGTTTCTTCCTGTTTATTCATGACAGTGAATATTTTGCAATCGTGACATTAACCCATATTTGGATTCGCTTTTCAACTCATTGAAGCGAAAAATTATCCTAACGATATAAATACGCGAACGCATTTTGAACAACTTATTCTCTTCTTGCTTGCCTCGTCTTGATCTAATCATGGACTCGTCAAATATTGGTAAGATTTTTTCTTTTCCTTTGTCCGTTTACACACGCATATATATATATATTTAATTTAAATGGAATGTATTAGTATTATAACAAAATATAAATATTTTCAGATAGAATGCCGTTCATAAAAAAAAGAAAAATATGTCATATTAATCTCGACGACGAGGAAGACAAAGAAAAACATTTAAAAAAAGAATCAGTATTTAAAGATACCGATCCGGGTCCCTCTTCCAGACCGCGGCTTATTAATCTAGCCCCCGACGAGGATCTTTATGACAAACAGAAGAAGAATTTCGAACCTCTACAAATATACCTCGGCAGTGAGACTTACGTTGAATTAAAATCGTTTAGAAATAGAACCTATATAGGGTTTTTTTAAAGTGGATAAATCCACTGATGAAATTAAAAACAGATTTAATATTGGTTTAAAAGAATTGCCTAATTTAGAGAGGGCTATTATTGAAATTAAAAAAAATATAAAAGTTTGTAATAAATGAGATAATTAAAAAAAAAGTCATTTTGTTTTTATTCTTGTTTGATAGCGATAATGATTAACTTTTTTGTAAAAGACGTTGCTCATCGCGGATATATACATAGTTATCGCGCCGTTTTTTAGACGAGTCATATAGCGATTTATACCAAACTATTTTTTGAATCCACTCCTCTCATTAAAGCTCTTCTCAGCACAAACATTATTTTGCGTTTGAGATTATTAATATGTTTAAATATTTTATTTGTAAAATATGACGAATTGGGTTTTGAAATGACCCAAAGTTTCTATTTTTGCTCTAACGTAGAGAGAATATTGTCTGCGTATATGATTGACGAGGCTATCCACAGATGCTATCAAAAAATAATCATCTCTGTCGATAATTTTATACGAAATGGTAGCGGTTGGAGTATTAAACATATTATTTTTATCGATGTTAACATCGGCAACTATCGAGAACCTAGAGGTGGATGCACAAACATAAAATTACCTCGCGAAATTTCTGTAAAGAAAGCCGTTTTAAATGTACGATGCAATGATAATAAATGTTTTTTGCACTGCATAGCAGCCAAATTAAATCCTCGTTGTAATAACAAAAACCGATCATATTCAAAATTTATAAAATCTTTCAATACTAACAAAATTACATTTCCAATAGCTTTAAACCAAATACCGTTATTTGAAAAAGCAAATAATTTGAGAGTTAATATTTACGGTTACATGCAGAAGGAAATTTATCCAGTCTACATTTCATCAAACATTAACACTGTAAAAGAAATTGATCTGTTGCTGTTTAAAAAGCATTACTTTTTGATTAAAAATTTTCAACGACTACTAGGATCCAAACAAAGTTGTAAATACTTTTGTAAATCGTGCATGAATGGTTTTTCGCGTAGAAGTACATTGAATCATCATGTAACATTATGTGGAATTAACAAAGCGCAGAAAACTAGCATACCTACAAATCGCGTTCTTAAATTTTCCGACCTATCAAAAAATGGTGAGACATCCTTTCGCGATATTTGCCGATTTTGAATGTCTCACCACAAAAGTGCAAAACAGCTATGCCTTGCAGCACGCGAAGTTATTCTACTCCCATAGAACATCACATGCCAGTAAGTTATGCATTACTAGCAACAAACATATATGATGAACCGATATTCCACGAATATTTCTGCGGGGAAGATGCAATTACACATTTCTTAAAAAACTCTTAAAAGTTTGGTGAATAAACTAATTGATAAAATAAAAGAAATTGTACCACTTGACGTTAAAAGTAGTGCTACAAATATGGATTCCTGTCACATTTGCAAGAAACCTTTTAAATTGAACGAGACAAGAGTGCGCGATCACTCGCATTGGGAAACTGGTGAAATAAGGGGACTTGCCCATAATGCATGTAATTTGAACTATCGATGCACTTATTTCATTCCAGTTATTATTCATAATTTTAGAAATTATGACTCGCATCTTATATTTGAAACATATGCCGGCACATTATGCCAACAGAATTAAAATAATTCCAACCAACATGCAAAAATTTTTAAGCTTTACTTTGGATCATATACGTTTTTTAGACTCGTATCAATTTTTAGATGCAAGTTTAGACACGCTTGTAAAAAACTTGTGCGATTCTGGCCACGAATTCAAAATTTTATCTTCTTTTTTTGATAACTCTAATTTAGTGCATATGTTAAAACGCAAAGGATTATTTCCTTATTCTTATTTTTGTTCGCTAGAAATATTAAAAGAAAAATCACTGCCTCCCAAAGAGGCTTTTTATAATGTGTTGGATAATAAAACTATAACACAAGAAGAATATAATTATGCATTAAAAGTGTATGATGCATTTCAGTGTAAGTCTTTTTCTGACTATCTGGAACTTTATCAAAATACAGATGTAATTATGCTCGCTGAAGTTTTCTTATCTTTCAGACGGATGGCCTTAAAATATTATTCTCTAGATCCTCTTCACTTTTTTTCCCTCTCTCAACTTACGTTTGCTAGCGGGATGAAATTTACGAAGGCAGAATTGGAATTATTGGGTAACACTACGGATTATATATGGTTCGAATCTCAAATGAGGGGTGGCATATGTTTTCTTGGAACTCGCTATAAAAAAGCTAATAATCCGCTGTTAATCGATATGTATAAACCTAAACTACCTAAAAACTACATTATGGCATTCGACGCATCAAATTTATATGGAAAAATTCAATGTTTAAACCTCCCACAAAGTAATTTTTGTTGGCTTACCACAGATGAAATCTCAAAATTTAACATATTAGATACACGGCCCGACTCTGATGTCGGGTATTTCTTAGAAGTAGATTTAGAATATCCGTCTTCTTTACATGATTATCATAACGATTTGCCCATGGCCCCGGAACACTTATTGCTAACGTGGGAAATGTTATCACCTTATGCAAAAAAACTATGCGAGCGTTTTAATCTAAAGTCAATATTCCCCTGTAAAAAGTTGATACCCAATTTTTTTAATAAAAAAAATTATATTACCCACTATTTAAATTTGAAATTTTATGTGGAACAGGGATTAATTATTAAAAAAAATATATAGAATATTATCTTTTTCGACAAACACCTTTCTTAAAAGATTATATCACGTTTAACAATGAGAGAAGAAGTGATGCGACTAACAATTTCGAAAAAAAACTTCTTTAAAAAATTAAATAATGCATTTTATGGAAAATGTTGTGAAAATGTACGAAAAAAATTAAACATAAAGGCGGCATTAAGCGTCAAAGAATGTAAAAAATTTCTTTCAAATCCGATGTTAGAATACTTTGAAATTGTGAACAAAGATTTTACTTTTTTTAAAATGAAAAAAAATAATTTAATACTAGACAAACCAATTTTCGTGGGCTTCGCCGTATTGGAGCTCTCAAAACTCCATATGTATGATTTGTATTATTCCCATTTTAAAAAATTCTATCAAAATAACTGTCAATTATTATACTGCGATACCGATTCGCTTTACATAAATTTTGAAACTGATGATATTTATAGCGATTTAAAAAATCACTTTGCGGATATTTTGGATAGAAGTAATTATCCGTCAAGCCATTTCATGTACGATGATACAAATAAAGGAAAGTTGGGATTACTCAAAAGCGAAGTAATTAAGCCGATTAAAGCGTTTGTGGGGTTGAAAGCGAAAATGTACTGCTTTTTAACTGACGACGAGTGCAAAAAAACTGCGAAAGGAGTTAAAAAAAGTAGTGTTCAAACATTAACTTTTAAATCATATGAAGATATATTATTATCCGAATCGTATATATATAAAACAAAAACAATATTCAATTAAAGCAAAAAAACACTTTTTTTAAGCACGATGGTCGAAAATAAAACAAGCCTTTCAGCATTTTACGATAAAAAATTTTTGATGGATGCGATATCTTCTAATAGTTATGGCCATTACAGGAATGAAGAAATTATAGAAGAATAAAAACAAATTTGACTTTTTTTCTCTTATTTAGCTGTGTTCTTTTCCCTATCTTGGAATTTTTGCAGTTTTTCTTATCTATATTGTATTTTTTCAAAATATTACATATATTATATTACTTATTTTGTATCTGATATGAACTATTGAAACAAATGATGTTAACATAAAATGGATCACATCTTATGTGTGAATTTTGTATTGTATTATATTACTTATTTTGTATCTGACATCAACTATAGAAAATTTTGTTCTTCGTAAAATATGTGTCACATCTTATGTGCGAATCTTGTATTGTATTATATTACTTATTTTGTATCTGACATCGACTATAGAAAAATAACGTTCTTCGTAAAAAATGTGTCACATATTATGTGTGAATCTTGTATTGTATTATATTACTTCTTTTGTATCTGACGTCAACTATAGAAAAATTTTGTTCTTCTTCGTAAAATATGTCACATCTTCTGCGTGAATCTTGTATTGTATTACTTATTTTGTATCTGACATCGACTATAGAAAATTATGTTCTTCGTAAAATATGACACATCTTATGCATGAATCTTGTATTGTATTACTTATTTTGTATCTGACATCGACTATAGAAAAATAACGTTCTTCTTAAAAAATGTGTCACATATTATGTGTGAATCTTGTATTGTATTATATTACTTCTTTTGTATCTGACGTCAACTATAGAAAAATTTTGTTCTTCGTAAAATATGTCACATCTTTTGCGTGAATCTTGTATTGTATTACTTATTTTGTATCTGACATCGACTATAGAAAAATTATGTTCTTCGTAAAATATGACACATCTTATGCATGAATCTTGTATTGTATTACTTATTTTGTATCTGACATCGACTATAGAAAACATGATATTCTTCGTAAAATATGTCACATCTTATGTTTTTTGTGATTCTTGTATTGTTATTTGTACTTCGCATTGTTTTTTGTTTTTAAAAACTACAAGATGATGGTTTCAGAGAGAAATGAAATTTTCTGGAGATATTATAATAAAATTCATGTTTTTTTATTTCCTAACTTGTTGTCTTTCTTTCATTACAGAATAAATATTTCTTTACCTTGTTCATAAACTCATAATAATTATTTATGCTTAAATTATTTTTTAAAAATTATGTCGAATGAAATAAACTAAATAATTTTGTAATTATATTATTTTAAAAAAGAAATTTAAGTAAATATAAAGATTATTAATTTAAACTATATACTAACAAATAAATTATAAAATATCTCTTATTGAATATTATATATAACAATGACTATCTCATGTAAATCAATATAATGATATGAAAAATAAAAATAATAATAAATTACAAAAACATCTTTATTCAATTTATTAAATCTATAAATATTGTGAAAAGAAATAATTGCTTTAATATATTGTTAAAAAAAAAAAATATTTATGAAATTTTATTTACATAACTCTGTTGCAGAATTGTTATGCTTAATATTGCATAATATATATATAGAATAAAATACAAATCATTAAACTTTTTCAATGAATAATTTATATAAAATTAATGAGACAAGACTTTAATAATCTTCCTAGCATAACTGGTGAATGACATTGAAAGGATTAAAAACATATAATTTCTAATTTATTCTTTTGTAACGTATAAACTTTTTAGCAGACACAATTTCATTTAAAAAAAAAGATTTCTTTCCGTATTTACAAATATAGGCAATGGAGCATATCAACATAATTTCGTCTGAATAATGAAAACATTCGGTTCAGTAGAGCACGTCACAAAAGAATAAATGTTACATCAGGAAATGTAAGATGAAAAAAAAATACTTCACCTTGAAAATGAGAGTTAAAATCATGTGTTGAAACGACAACAAAGCTCACTGAACCATGGTGTCTTTTCGGTCAAAGGCTTAAAAGTGAAAGTAAAAGAAAACACGTGGTTCGCTGAGCCGGCAAATGTAAACAAACACATGTAACAACGTAAATTATGTATTTTTTTTAATTACAACATGCATACAGGCCCCCCAAGGTTGCTCTCTGGCTCGCAGGGGGCTTGGTAAGGGGTGAAAAAATAAAAAATTAAATTAAAAAAATTAAATATTGAAAGCAGGCTATAAATTTAAATATTTAAGTTCAATGACCTTCCAGGGGGCAATGTACTTCCGGGTGATCCCAGTCTTTGGCATTTTGAAATGAACCCAGTCTTATGCGATTGTATACTACTCACTGGAAAAAAAAAAAAAAAAAAAAATACTATTCTTTTTTCTTTTCTTTTTTGCCTTGCACACATATCGCGATCCAATCCTTATCAACTTTTGATTTTGCATTTCCAACAGTTGCCGCATAAACAGAATTCTTTTAATTTTATTTTTTTATCTATGAAAGCCCTTCAACTCCTTTTGAAAAAAAAAAAAAAAAAAAAAAAAAATAACAAAACTAACTTTTGCAATCTAGCTGAAGAACCAGATGCTTCATCGTACAATACTCATAAATAAATAGTAAAGAAGGGAAAAAAAAAACATTCTAGTGCTAGGCATTGCGTAATCGAAATATTGCTGACTCAGAACGGGAACAAATATTTGTTTACATTAGCTGAGAGTGTGCTTAATTAAAACCGCAAGCTGGAAGGGGGGGAGAAAGAAACGGAATTCCATGATTGATTATCTTCATGGGTTATCTTAATGCTTAATAAGTCGCTTAAAAATAATACTTTCTAATGAAAAAAATTGTTTATTTTAATTATTTATTGATAAAAATAACGGATTCAAAGCTACTGAACTTTAAGTACGATTGACAACGCAAGGAATCTAAGACCAGGAAGAGCTATCTTCCGTGGGAGACTTTCTAAAGTGTCTTAGGCCGTAATCACGCGAGTTTTGGAGAAAACAGTATTTAGTCAGACTTTAACGGAGGAATTGTCCTCTGCAATAGGAAACTTTCTTAAGTGTTTTAATATACAAGTTTCTGAGAAAATCATGGAAAATTTCAAACTTTATCGTACCAAGTATCTACCGTTGGAGAAAGAAAAAGAATATTTTCTGTGCTTTTTGTTGGGGTAACTGAATACGCGATAACTTAGTTTTTATAGTGCGTGGGTAATTCTAAGAAATTTTCATATCTGAAAATGGGACTTTCACAAAAATCGTCGGATTTAAAATGGATTTGTCAAGAAAATTGCGTATTTTATAAATCAGCCGCAAAAAATGACATTTCAGTAATCAAATTAAAAAAAAAAAAAAAAAAAGCTGATTTATGACTAAATAATTACACATTTTTAGAAAAATAACATCTATTTTAGCAATTAGTTTACGATTACGTAATTTTAAAAATTAGCTGTAAAATAATTCCGTATTTTTATAAAAAGCCACAAAATTATACGTATAATGCAAATCATGTTTGAAAAAAGCAAGAAATTCATCGATTAGCATCAAAAGCCTTTTTCAGCGATTAATTGCGATTAAACATAAATTTTGTTAATTAGCGGCGAAATGATTGCGTGTTTCCGTTATCGGCTACTAATGTATCGCGATTTACTGAAATCAACTAGAGGGAAAAAAAAAAAAACTTTATTGGCTAGCAGTCAAATGATAGCATATAAAACGTATTTTTTTTTTAAATTATTATTATTAGTGGGTAAGCGATACCGTATTTGCGAAATCTACTTCAAAATTATTCCCGATTTCCGAGATTCCGCTTAAAAAAAAATAATAAATAAAAATAAAATAAAAAATGCAAATTTCATTGATTAGTGGCAAAATAGTTGAGTATTTAAGATTCAGCTTTCAGAAGAACACATTTTTCATAGATTAGTAGCTAAATAATAGCGTGTTTCGACAATCGGCCGCATAATAATCGCGTATTTCAGAAATCTGCTTTGAAAAAAAAATGCGCAATTTTTTACCTATTAGGAGAAAAAAATAATTTAGTTCCGAGTAAACGTAATTTTTGACAATTAGCTGTGAAATAATCCGGTGTTTTTTAATTCATCTGTAAATTTTCACATATTTCTGGATTAGGTTTTGAAAAAAGTGCGTATTTCATCGATTAACAGCAAAGTTTGGTATTTGGGGGATGTAGCTTTAAAAAGGGCTCAAATTTCATCGATTAGCAGCCAGATAATTGTATATTTCGTTAATAATTAACCCCATTTTCGATATAATTAACCGCAAAAATATCGCGAATTTTAGGAATCATCCTTGAAAGAAGAGTGAGTTTTATCAATTAGATTCAAAATTATAGTATATTATTAGCAATTATTTGCTATTAAAAGTAGATTTTGTAAATTTGCAGGGAAATAATTAAAAATTTCGGCAATCGGTCGTAAAAATATCGCGAATTCTGTCAAATACGGGAAAAATAGCATATTTATTTAATTAACGGTAAAAACGTAATTCTACCTCCCCCCCCCCCCCCCCCTCTCCTCTACGAGAAACTCTCGATTTTTGAGGTATATTTAGCAATAATCTTAAGAAAGAAAAAAAAAAAAGTTTCAGAAAAGTTCATGGCTATTAGTTTGCACTAAAATTGAATTTAATGTTGTACAATTTCAATTATTTTATTGTAGATTCAGTTTTATTACATTTTCTAATATCCAAACTATTAAAATTGTCCATTATTTTGACTTTATTATTACTCCAAAAATTTAAGATTTTGTTTAAAAAAATCCAATTTTTGTATTTGTTTGAAGTATAGCATTGAAATTATTTTCACATCAATTGTCTTGTTCTTGTAATTAAACAAGTTTCTTTTGAATAGGCATGCACTAAATCAGGGTTGGCAGGTTTTTGACACGTGACAGTTTATGACGGTTTAAACCAGGGTTAAAACCGTCATGTCAAAAACCACCTTGTCAAAAATGTCAAAAACTGTCAAAAACCTATATTTATAATTTAATTGTCGTATGAAAAATTAGCCTTATAAAATATAGTTAATAAGGAGTTTTTGAAAAGTAAATAGAATGATGTTCTTTGAAAAACACATTGTTACAACATTTTGATTAATATAAAAAAACAAAACTTTAGGCTTTTAAAATTTTACTATGTATTATTTCTATGTTCATTCAAAATATGCTGTGATACTTTTATATATTATTATGAAATTTATTTATAACTATGCTTGATATAGCACATGTTAAACTTAGTTATGCGATACTTTAAAAATATAGTTGTTTTCAATAAGATATTATTTATCAGTATGTTTTAAAAGGTAAACATAATACATATTAATGTTTTTGGAGAAACATTATTATAACATTTTGATTAATAAAACAAAACTTTAGGCTTCTAAAAATTTATGATTCATATATCATTGATAGATCATTTTGATTGACAAATCCTTTTATTTGCAATACAACATTGTATAGTTCAACTTTTTTAGTATTGTGCTCTTAGTATTATGTATTTAACCAGTAAAATAAAAATACATAGCCTAATATTTTGTATTTAAATATTTTATAGAAAAAATATAACTTTTTTTACTTTCCGAACACTATAGTGAGGAAAGTATTGTAATCATGTCAAAAATCCGAATTCGAGATTTTGATGTTTCTATACGTTTTGAGGTCCCCTGAGTCCGTTTTCACTATTTTTACGATGATGTATGTATGTGTGTATGTCTGTGAGTGAACACACTAGCGTCTAAACGCTTTGTTCGATTAACCTGAAAGTTGGTACGCATATTGTAAGTCACCATAGTACGAACCCTATAGATTTTGGTGAATCTAGCACTTATAGTTTTTTTACAGGGACACAAAGAAAAATTCTTTATCATTATGGCCTATGGGAGCAAAATCTTAAAAGTGCGATAGCATCTAAACGCCTTATTCAATTGAGCAAAAAATTTATACACATATTATATGTCACAAATACTCAATCTGTATAGATTTTGGAGAATCTAGCACTTATAGTTTTTTTACAGGGACACAAAGAAAAATTCTTTATCATTATGCCTATGGGACCAAATTTTTAAAAGTGTGATAGCGTCTAAACGCCTTATTAATCTGAGCAAAAAATTTTTACACATGTTATAGATCACAGTTGAACTAACTGTATAGATTTTGGTGAATCTAGCACTTACAGTTTTTTTACAGGGACACAAAGAAAAATTCTTTATCATTATGGCCTATGGGACTAAATTTTAAAAGTACGATAGCATCTAAGCGCCTTATTGAATTGAGCTGAAAATTTATATGAGTATTATAAGTCACTGTTGCACTAACTATAAGCATTTTGGTGAATCTAGCAGTTATAGGTTTTTACAGGGACACAACGAAAAATTCTTTATCATTATGATCTATGGGCTCAAAGTTCAGTAGCGTTAAATAAAACATCGTGTAATAGATGGAGAAAAATGCTCAAACACTCTATTATGGTTTTCTCTCTTTTGTTTGTTTAACAACTCCTCTTTCTTTACTTTATCTACAAAACTGTTAATTACTCAATGTTCAGAAAGTCGAGTGGAGTCACTCCAGATTTTTTTTCTTAATGACTGCTGATATTGCAAGTTTTTAAGAAAAAGTAATAATTCTGAATGTTAAAAAAGCTTGAATTGTGTCTGAAATTCATATAATTACCGTGAAACACGAGAAATATGAATGATTTCTGGACATGTATAAATTGTAATAAATGTAATATTTACCCGTACAGATTTTTAAAAAAATTATTAGTCTAAGCTGTAGGGCCCACCAGCAGCCAAGTGGTACTATACTCAAAGCTGGTAAACGTGAGGTGTAGGGTTTGATCCCAGGGCGCACTCGTTGGCCTAGCCATTCAGAGTTTTTCATGTTTTTCTACGAAACTTGTATAAATACGGACTAGGACCCTGTAGACAGACAGACCCACACGGTGGGCAATACCCCTTAGGCCTAAGATACTAGAGTAGTCAATCAGCCTTACTCCCAAAACACCGAACACCAATAGTCCAAGCTATAAACAGGTACAAATATTTATACAATTCATTAATAAATGATAAGTATAATAAATGTAGATTAAAAATATAATTTTTTTCAAATTCATATTAATTTACTGCCCACATATATTATGTTTTACTTAAAGAAAAAAAAAAAAAAATCCAGTATTCCTGTGTTTTCATGTCTTATGTGAAAATTCTTAAGTAACTTCGGAATTTTAGAATTTCATAAATATTAATATAAATAAACATAAACATACAAAATATAACTGTATGCATACTTCATATATATTTCTTCGATTATACACCAGTTTATTTACCTAATTTTTTATAAATTATCTACAAATTGTTTTCAGATTTCTTAATTTATAAACAGCATAATATTTAGATATTCACTTGTATATGGCAAATATTACTAAATCCTATTTCTAACCAGATTTTAGCTCATTTATAGATGTTGAATTTTGACAATACAGGTTTTTGACGGTATAGAGGTTTATGACAGGTTTTTGACGGTTTAAACCATGTTTAAACCTTTGTCATGTCAAAAACCACTTTTTGACGTCAAAAACCCAACCCTGCACTAAATGTTTGATTATTACTGAATAATGAATATTCAGTATACCAAATAGCAACTAAAAATTCGGGGCTACATTTTGTAAGTGATATATTTCATTCAAAAATGTAAAAAATTTTCAAAATTGTTTCTCATAAAAATCTGATTTTGTCTTGGTGCATTCTATGATATAATATGTATTATTTGCACAAGCTTTTTTTTTTTATAATCTGATTTTTCTTTTCTTTTAAAATTTCATTATTTTGTTTATTTATTTATACCTTTGATACATTGCTGCTATAAAAAAAAATTAGTAAGTTTTTTTTTTTTTTTTTTGGGGGGGGGGGGAGGGGGGGGGCTACATTTTGTAAGTGATATATTATGAAGATGTTATAGTGCCCTTTTTGAATTATTGAGAATATTATAGTGCCCCTTTTGAGAGTATTAAAGTGCCCTTTTATCGAGTTCCCCCCAGCGGCCCTTTTGTTCTAGAGTCAACACTATATTATGTTGGGTTTTTCCTTCATTTTATAAATTAAACAAGAAATTTTTCAGATTTAAAACATTTTTTTCTTTTTTTCCATTTATGTAATTTCATACGCATGTATAACAGTTTGTGCACTTTAAAACCCCATAATTATGTCATCAGCGTGAAAATTATCCTCAGTTTTTTTCGCCATTATGTACATTTTTTGAAATCACACATTTCTTCTATACTTTAGGATACCGCATGTTGCAATATCTTGATTTATGCAAATATTATCACTAAATTTTGTACACATTCTCTGCTACACGCAACAATGCTTCATCCGCATAATAAGCATCATTTTCTTGCCTTTCTGATTAGTATTGTTCCTCATTTTTCTGCACTTAACTGCACTTGCTAAAATAAAGAGATTATTTCATGGTATGCTGAAATTATAGTAATGAATAAAGAAACACAGACATGGCATCACAATTTTGATCCTTCATGGAAATGGAGAAGAGAGTTATTTTACGATGCACAAAGTATCCAATTTGTACAGAACCGCTTGACCTTCATGAGAAAATTTTTGAGTCAGAAGAAAAACTTTACAACAATGAATGCAAGAAAACGAATTTTTGAAGCACGATACATGTGGGTTTAATTAACATTATATAAATATAATTTGTGCAGGGACCATAGAAATAAAATTATCAATGCGGGAATGATAGACCAGGTTTTCACTGCATACATAATTAAATTAAAACTAGAATATTAGTGCTGCACCTAGTAGCCGAATATCGAGTAGCCGACTAGTTGTAAGAAAGAATAATTGATGCATATATAATATATAAAGAAATGTGCACATCTTGAAATTAAAAAAAAAAGGCTTTTGAACATAAAATTTAGTTAAATGGTAAACAGCATGCTTTCATGCAGAACTTGGAACCAGCTTTAATATATGGCACCCATTGCTTATTGCTGTTGCTGATGTTTTGATCACTGGTATGATGTTGTTTTGATTCGGTTTGTTAGTCGGTACTGCGAATTGTTTCACAACGTCGTGAATCGAATCAAAATGTCATGAAACAATACTTTTCATTATTATGAAACATTAAAAACTAAATTTTAGAAAATAAATGATTATTTTACTTACCCAGTAAGAAAAAATTTCAAGAATAGAAAAATGTAGCAGGCTGATGAAGTCTTAACACGATGCAGCTATAAAAAATAATTTTTGTGAACTGTATTGATAGCAGGCATTGTACATTTAGTTTTTCAGCCTTTTTTTTTTAATGTTTCACTATGTTTTCTGCTGTTTGCTCGCTTTGCAAGCATTAAGACAAAAAAAACATCACTGGACGCCCTTAATTCGTGGAGCATGAATCAGTAAAAGCCCAGTAGCAGAATTTTTTGTATCATTCTGCAGCACCAGTTTCAGAAGCCAAAATTTTTCTGCGACTATGAACGACGAGCCAAGCTTTACTTTCATGATAAATTACTTTCTTTTTAAAGCAAAATTTGCATTTTAAAATATATGACAGATGCCTTTAATACATGCAGACAATAAATAAATGTTTACACAGCTTAATATTGAAACAGCAGTTAATGCAAGTTAAAAGAAATGTAATACCTGAAAGCAAAAAAAAAGTAACTTAAACACAAAAGCAAAAAAAGTAACTTAAACACAGTTCAATCTTTCAAAATTATAACATGGTAAACAATCAGAGTTATTAATAACTCTGCTAACTACTTTTGAAGTAACAGCATGTTTAAAAGTAACATTTGTTGAGACATGCTTAAAATGTTGAAAGTAGGACATGCCATACTTTTCAACTAATGCAGCTTTCAAAAATTTGCATGTATGCTTAAATCCACTTTCAGGACCATTAAGCATAATAAAGACACGCATATCTGATGTGCCAATATCTTCTAATGAGCCATCATTACAACTTGGTCTTTTTTCCATTACACTGCTTATTATTGACCCCCAACTCTCACATATTGCCTCTGAGACAGGGATTGACATACAAAATGAAAAAAATTTTACATCGAGTGTAATGCGGTTTTAGATTTTTTTAAATTACTGTTGTTTCACATAAACAACAAATAACTTTTTCATTAGATGACATGATAAAAAAAATATTAAACAGAAAATATTATACTTCAATCTATAACACGTGCTAACGCATCAACAATTAACAAAAAAAAAAATGGAGCATGTGCACTATGAACATAAGGAATCTAAAAATGACCAAACAATCGAGTGTGACTAGCGCTTCTTTCCCAAGCTCTCTCCGTCTCCCTACGAAGAAGATCATTCCACTTCGATTGCAGGTGGGAGAGGCAGATCGCGAAGAGAAAATGCGAGAGGAATTTTTCTATACAATATTCTTTGGTTCTTCAGCGTAGCGCACGTGGTGAACGATCGTAGCGAACACAAACTCGAGATTTTTTTCCGGTCGCATTTTTTCGTTTTCTTATGATTTTTTTTTTTCGTTTTTGTAAATTGGTAAATAAATCTGCAAACTTCAAGATCATTCTGCAAGCTTCAAGATAATTCTGCAGCATTGCTGCCGTGCTGCACGATTTCTGCTACCGGGAGTAAAAGCATGAAAATTCATGGAACCACGGTCACTATGTTTTCTGCTGTTTGCTCGCTTTGCGAGCATTAAAACAAAAAAGAAAACATCACTGGACGCCCCTAATTCGTGGAGCATGAATCAGTAAAAGCATGAAAATTCATGGAGCTGCGGTCACTATGTTTTCTGCTGTTTGCTCGCTTCGCGAGCATTAAAACAAAAAATAAAAAACATCACTAAATACCCCTAATTAGCAATGCATGAATCAGTAAATGCATGAAAATTTGTATAAGCCGCGATCAGTACACTAGCTGCTGTATGCTTGCTTCGCAAGCATTAAAATCAAAAACAAACATCACTGGACACCCCTATTTCGAGGAGCATGAATCAGAAAATGCATGAAATATGTACTGTAATGGTGAGTATTCCGATGGTAGATCGCTACGCAAGCATTATAAATAAATAAATAATCATTGAATGCACCTGATTAAATCACGATGCATGAAAAAAATCTGTACTGAAGCAATGATTATTATGCCCTACACTTTTTTTTCTTCATAAATTTATTAAACAATATATAAAAATACACTGAAAAAATTTTGTTTTAAACTTTGTAAAATCATTTAAAAACAGTAAAATCTAGAATTAATCTTACTTACATATACCGCGGTGGCTTTAAAAAAAGTAGAAGAGAAGATATAAACGATCTTTAACAACTGAAGATCCTTTTGTTCCATTTCGATACAACAGAAAAAAAGTATCGATACTCTGATTCGGGTCTCGAATCACCATCATATCACGTGATCCAAACATCGGCCACGGCAATAAGCAATGGGTGCCATATAGTAAAGCTTAGCCCAGAACTTTAGTAGTGTATATACATAATTAGGTTCATTGCTATAAATATTTTGATACTTTCAGCATAGTGGATTACTAAAAACATAACTGATAACTTTAATCTTAACATCTTTTTTAGATGCGAAATTATCATCCTCAGATAATTCTTAGTGAATATAAAACTTACTAGTCACTAAGGCTTAATTTAAGATACATGAAATCCACATATGAAAGGGGAACATTAAAATATTTTATAATTTCATTCAAACATGATAGGCTTCATCAGGGGTGCAGCTGCAGAATATGTCCGAACGCCCAAACGAGGTTCGGGGGAAATTTTGATTATTTTTTTAAGAGAAAATAAAAATGTAAATCAAAAATAACAATTTGCTACTTTGAAGTGCATATACACTAACAGCGATATTTTTATGTTACACTGTATACTTATTCTCTTAAAGATTTATTACATGGAACAAATGACTTTGTATAGCAAAGTAGATTTTTCATTATTGAGGGAAATTTATACTGTGTTTGGGGGAAATTTCCGAGGTTTGAACATTTTCTGCACCCTTGGGCTTCATTAATCTTTAGATCGTAGAAATGCAAAATGACAGGTGGTTTTGGGCCATAATTGGCAAAACAACAGACTTGATTAGGAAAATATGTTTCAATTAGTGTTTTAGTGTATTTACTTTTTATATGTATAACGTAAAAAGTCATAAAAGCCTTTACTCGGTTAAATGCCCCCTCCTCTTTTTACATTTTTGTTGTTGTTGTTGTTAAAATACTAAATAAACACACCTTTTGCTCAACAGTAGAATGTATTCGAATACGTGATAGTTTTTTTTTATGTTATTTTATAGTATAAAATTCAAAATCAATCTTTTCTTACCGATTTGGAAGTGTCTTACTTTTATTTGCACAAATGTATAACGAAAATTTTAATGTTAATATTACATAGAGGTTCTTTTTTCTTTCTAAATTATTTTATTTTTGTCTGATTTATAGATACAATTTTATGTACTAAGTTTTTATAAAATAATGTACATTCAAACAAGATAATTATAATTGAAAGCTCATATGATGAATCATCTCTATACTAAGTTTGGTAACAGTCCGTCTTAACTGCAGAAAGCTGTTATAGCAAAAATTTTAATTATAATGACTCTGTAATTATACATTCATATTTTTTTAGTTATAAAATAAATATCTCTCTAACACATTTTTTTCAATAATGCATAAAAATAGTGAAATTCCCACAACTACTTGGTATTGGCCGAATACATAGCCTAAATTTGCGAGTACCGAGTACTCGGTAAATAGACCGAGTATATACCGAGTACTCGGTACAGCTGTATAGAATATGATTATAATTATATTTAAAATATCTTGTCTAAATATAAAATTCAATGTTCTAATAAAATTCAAATTCTAATAGTTCTCCATCCTAACAAAAAGTTTCGTTAATATTTTTGAATAACAAAGCCTCATTATGCATTTTTATATACAATTTTGCCCTATGACTGGCCATGCTAAGAAAACTGAAATGTTCGAATTAAATTCGAAGATTTGATTGAACTTTTAAAATATTCCTTTTTTTATTAACTTTTAATATAAATGATTTTAAAAAATGATCAAATATTTAAAATGTATTTAACTGAAATATAACATACTCACGTACACAGAAAAAAAAAAAAAAAAAAAAAAAAAAAAAAAAACTCATTTCCGACTCTGTTTTTTTATCATCCAACTTATTTATAGAAAAAAAAAAGGTACCAAATTTTCTAAACAAATGTGGGGACAAATTGACGAGATTGAGATGACTAAAATTTCAAAATAAGAAATGGCAACAAAAGCAATACTAAAAAAATGTGCAGCACAATCTTCAATTTTAAATCATAAATTGCAACAAAAGCTTTATTTAGAAACGTGTTGTTATGTCTGGTATAGTGAAATACATAATAAAAGTTATTACCAGATAAATAATTCTAAGTAAAATTCCATTTAAAAGAATATAAAAATTTAATAAATGAAAATTAATGCGCTGGGAAGTTAGTGCGGACTGATCAGGTATTTGTTAAAGAATTCAACAGAGGTAAGTGTGTGAATAGAAATCTTTTTATTCTTTTTTTAATTTCAATTGTGTTTAAAATAAATAATAATATTAAATTTCCTGTAATACATTTAAAAATAAGCCTCTATTCTATTTCCAGTAGTAGTAAAAGCGTAGTATGGCAATAAGCGCTGCAAATAGTTTAATAAAGTTCTGCATATCAATTTAACAGCTAAAGAAAGAAATGTTTAGGGTTAACAATATACATATAATTTGCATTATCTCTATAGATTACTGTACTTGTTGCATAGTCTTAATTTATTTTTATTATAATTACATGCAGTTGCAAATTTTACTATTGTTTTTAGAGACACCAGGCTTAGTTCGGCATATGATTTTCAGATATTTATATTATTTTGCTGTAGTTAGATTCAGAAAATTCTGCTACTGGGCTGTATTTGATTTTTCATGAATTTTAATTAAATGAAAATTTGACTTTTTATTCAGTAAGATAATTTTAAGGTTGAATAGAGCAATGAGCTCTTAAGTATTATTATTTTTAGAAATTATCGGCACAAAAAGAGAAACAACGTTCCAAGACAGTTAAGCAAAGTTTCAATACAAAAAGGTTACTATTAAAAAGTGTCGATACACTGAATTGCCAATGGGAGCCCAATAGTAAAGCTTAGCCCTTAGTTTTTGTTTTAATAAATTATTGCATGCGTCACTAACTTATCTATATACTTACAAGATGGTTTCAATTAAATTTCAACTCTAAACAGTCCCTATAAGCTAAAATGGGCAAGTGCATCTCAAGAATCGCAATCGTCTGTATAGCTAATTTGGTGGCACATCCACTTGCCCGTTTTAACTGCAGAAAATTGTTTAAAGCAAAAGTTTAATTACAATGACACTTTTGGGGCCAATTTATTAAATGTTTTGGTTCAAAAACAGATTATTCATAAAAATCAATAATCTTGAAATGAAAAACCTTTCACATAAAAATGGAAAACACAGGAGGTGAGTTTTATCATAATTTCATATATTTTTAGGGAATTTAAAAAAGGAAATAAAAAGAAACAAAAAAACAGAACACTTAGTTTAGAAACTCACAAAACACAATACAGAAATGAACTAAACAAATAAATACACTACATGCATGCAAGCAGAAATGAAAAACATATTAAAAAGGGGCAAAGTTACCTGTATCTATAATTTCTAAAAATAATAATACTTAAGAGCTCATTGCTCTATTCAAATTTTTTGAAATATTAATTTACTGAATAAAAAGTTAAATACAGCCCAGTAGCACAATTTTCTGAATCTAACTACAGCAAAATAATATAAATATCTGAAAATCATCTGCCGAACTAAACCTGGCTTCTCAAAAAACAACAGTAAAATTTGCAACTGCATGTAAATAGAAAAAAAAATTAAGACTAACAAACACAGTACTAATCCAGAGAGATAAAACAAATTATATGTATATTTTTAACACTAAACATTTCTTTCTTTAGCTGTTAAATTGATCTGCAGAACTTTAAACAATTTGCAGCGTTCGCTGACATACTACACTTTCTTACTACTGGGAAATAGAATAGACCTTTTTTTTTAAATGTATTACAGGAAATTTAATATTATTATTTATTTAAAACACAATTGAAATTAAAAAAAGAAGAAAAAGATTTCGATTCAGAAACTTATCTTCGCTAAATTCTTTAGCGAGAAGGGAGTAAATAACAAATACCTGATAAGTCCGCACCATGAAGGTAGAAAGAGGATTGTACTACCATGGTCAGCACTAACTTCCAGGCGCATCAAATTCCATTTATTAAATTTTTATATTCTTTAAAATGCAATTTTACTTAAATTATTTATCTCGTAATAACTTTAATAATGTATTACACTATACCTGACATAACAACACGTTCGAAAAAGCACGCGATCGTTTCGTACAATTTCGTAGTAGTAAACAAATGTTTGTTTCTGTAAGTTGAGTTGTTCAACATCTCCTGCGTTTGTTAAATAAAAAATTGAAAGGATTATTTAAAAATATACCTTACACAGTCGGTACTGTGTAATTAAAACAAAAATTAAAATGTTTATTCAAAAAGATAATTGGATCATGGAACAAACTTATTTGCCACTATCAATTCTAGGATAAGGGCACCAAACGTCATCGTATTGTGGGGACAGTCCTCACTTTTGTTATTATTATTTTCTGCATAATCATTTTTTTTTTTTTTTTAAGTAAAACTTTGTGGCAATTTATGATTTAAAATTGATAGTTGTTTAATTTTTTTTTAGTATTGCTTTTGTCGCCATGTCTTATTACTTTCTTCTATAGTATAATACAATCAGCAGCAAAAGTATCCGAGCACTAGCAAAGATTCCTATGTAAAAAAAGTACACTTATACAGTTTTGTTAAATAAACCCTTCTCGAATTCTGTTCTTAGTCAGTCCAAGAACATGATTCGACAAGGATTTATTTAACAAAACAGCATTAAGTGTACTTTTTTTTTACATAGGAATTTTCGCTAGTGCTCGGATAATTTTGCGACCGACTGCATATAGAGAAAGTATTGGATTCGTGAAAATTTTCGAACTCCAATTTTCGATGGATTTGCATATTTTGGGATTTCCTGAACACGATTTGTCTGATTTTAAAAAATATCTGTCTGCCTATGTGTATTACAAATATTTCGGGCGCTGTATCTCACGAGCCAACGAACGAAATTTAACCAAACTTGGTATTTAGTTGGACACTAACATAAACTAGTGCTGATTGGATTTGGGGATCAATCGCTCAACAGGTGGCATTGTATTTTCCTTAAATTTTTAACGTGGCAGTATAGGACAAACTTTCGTGTAAATGTACATAATGGGAGTTATTTTTAACGTGTGATCGTAAAACTATTCTGAATTATTGATAACAGTAGTAGTAAACTAGGGAAAACAATTGTGCATGTGGAAACATCCCTTCCTTCCTTGGGGGGGGGGGGGAGGAAAATTTAAATATGTGGGTATCTTTCGAAAGATCTCGTCAATTCCTTTATAACGAATGGTGTAACTATAGATCTGTGATAATTTAAAACTAAGTTATCGATTTTTTCATTTTTTAACGAAAAAAAAAAAAAAAACCCTAGAAAAAAAAGGATTTCTTTTGATATTGGCAAAAAATTGACTTTCTTTCGGCATTTAGTGGTATACTTCCGTCAGATAAAAATCATCTGCATTCATAATGGAAAATAATTCAATAATTTAATAAATAATTTGTCCAGCAAGAATTTTGTGTAAAATAACACAGAAGAAAGTCTTGTCATCCCCCTCAACCCCCCATTTCATTATTGCACTTACATTTATATAGAATTTAATTCGGTAGTTAAAAAATAATTCGGTAGTTAAAAAATAATTCTGTTTTTAAAAAATAGTAGTAGTATCACACCAATTTATCCAAAAAAAAAGTCCATTTTATTCTAAATATTTAAAAAAAAAAAAAAAACTTTTTTTTTCGTTAAAAGTAAAAAAAAAAATCGATAACTTTGTTTTAAATTATCGCAGATCGATGGTTCAACCATTCGTTTTAAAGGTATTGGCGAGCTCTTTTGAAAGATACCCATCATGAAAATTTACTCCCCTCGGGGGGGGACTTCCCCCCAGGGGGGGGGGGAGAGGCGAGGCTCCTACATACACATTTTTTTTCCCTGTTGACTATCTCTATTACAAAAAATATATATTCGTTTCATTTGGTTTAGTGCAGTCTATAGATGTTAAACTCTACTTACCTGCAATTTCTCCCATAGAAGTAATGTATTTGAATACTTCTGAGTGTCCCTGTACACGAACCATTTGCTTCATCTCAACGAAAAGCTTAGTGTAACATCCCTATATGATACACGTTTAGAAAACCGAGTTTGGAATTTCTGCTACTATTTGTTCTTGAGATATGCTGATAACAGACAGACACACACACCATTCGCTAAAAACATAATTTTCGTATTCAGATGACCTCAGAACATGTAAATATAACAAAAACTCCCGTTCAAAAATTTGACCCTAAAACAATACTTTCTCGACCCTACGGGTAAGAGAAAGTAAATAATCTGGTGTGTCACTCACACGACTTTCTCTTACCCTGAAATTTAATACTATAAATACAGGTTGGATATTAAGAGGTAAGATAACGAGTACTGTTATATAAACCTATGTTAAACAATTCATATTAGGCTTCTGAAGAGTTTTATATGATAATTAGTTCTGTGTGAGGGGGGCTACCGCCCCCCTCAACCCCCCGTTTCATTAATGCACCTACATTTATATAGAATTTAATTCGGTTTTTAAAAAATATTTCTCTTTTTAAAAAATAATTTATTAAAATTATTATTTAAAAAAATTATCTTTTATGATAAGGCAGACGATTTCCATATTAGAGAAGTACTTTAACACCAAATATCCAAAAAAAAGTCTATTTTATTCTCAATATTAAAAAAAAAAAAAAAAAAAAAAAAAAGTACGTTTTTTTTTTTTTTTTTTTTTTTTTTTTTTTTTTTTGTTAAAAGTAAAAAAAATCGATAACTTTGTTTTAAATTATCGCAGATCGATGGTTCAACCATTCGTTTTAAAGGTATTTTCGAGCTCTTTTGAAAGATACCCATCATGAAAATTTACTCCCCTCGAGGGGGAACTTCCCCCCCAGGGGGGCAGGCGAGGCTCGTACATACACAAAAAAATTTTCCCAGTTAACTGTCTCTATTACAAAAAATATATATTTGTTTCATTTGGTTTAGTGCAGTCTATAGACGTTAAACTCTATTTTCCTGCAATTTCCCCCATAGACGTAATGTATTAGAATTCTCTTGATTCTCCCTGTACACGAACCATTCGTTTGATCTTAACGAAAAGCTTACTGTAGCATCCCTATATGATACACATTTAGAATACCAAGTTTGAACTTTCTGCCATAATTTGTTTTTGAGATATGCTGATAACAGACAGACACACAGACAGACACACAGACATACAGACATACACACAGACCATTTGCTAAAAACATGATTATCGTATTAAGGGGACCTCAAAACGTGTAAATATAACAAAATCTCGCGTTCGAAAATTTGACCCAAAAACAATACTTTCTCTACCTTATGGGTAAGAGAAAGTAAAAAGGGGAATATTTTAAAATTCTATCAAAACATCGAATTTTATTCGAACATTTTAAAGGGCAAAATTGTATATAAAAATGCATAATGAGGCTTAGTTATTCAAAAATCTTAACGAAACTGTTTGGGGAGGACTGTTAAGTTTCAATCTATTTTTTGTAGACCAGTTTTATATAAACCCGAAAACACATTAGAAATATCATTTCTATTGTTACAAATTCAGTACCAAACGAAAGGGGCGATTTTTCTGAACCCATGTGTGCAAACAGTTTTTCGACACGACAATTAGTTTTTTTTTAGAATTAACTAAAGTATGAAATTTAGGTGGAAACACTTCATTTTTAATTCATTTCAGTCATTTATAATTCAGTCATTTTTTCGGTGTGTCACTCACACGACTTTCTCTCACCCTGAAATTTAATACTATAAATACAGGTTGCAGATTAACGAGTACTGTTATGTAAACCTGTGTTAAACAATTCAAATTAGGCTTCGGAAGAGTTTTATATCATAATTAGTTTAATGTGAGGGGGGCTACCGCCCCACTCACCCCCCCTTTCATTAATGCACCTACATTTATATAGAAATTAATTGTTCTATTAAAAAATAATTCTGTTTTTAAAAAATAATTTATTAAAATTATTATTTAAAAAATTACCTTTTATGATAATGCAGACGATTTCCATATTAGAGAAGTAGTATAACACTAAATATCCAAAAAAAAAGTCCATTTTATTCTCAATAATAATAAAAAAAAAATATTTCGTAAGTTTTTTTCGTTAAAAGTAAAAAAAATAGATAACTTTGTTTTAAATTATCGCAGATTGATGGTTCAACCATTCGTTTTAAAGGTGTTGGCGAGCTCTTTTGAAAGATACCCATCATGAAAATTTACTACCCTCGAGGGGGACTTCCCCCCCCAGGGGGGGGAGGCGAGGCTCCTACACACATAAATTTTTTTTCCCAGCTGACTATCGCTATTACAAAAAATATATATTCGTTTCATTTGGTTTAGTGCAGTCTATAGACGTAATCCATCTAAAATTAACATCACCCAATGGGCTGCTCCCCTGTTCAGTCTATAGACGTAAACTCTACTTACCTGCAATTTCCCCCATACGTAATGTATTAGAATTCTCTTGAGTGTCCCTGTACACGAACCATTTGCTTGATCTTAACGAAAAGCTTACTGTAGCATCCCTATATGATACACATTTAGAATACCAAATTTGGAATATCTGCTACTATTTGTTCTTGAGATATGCTGATAACAGACAGACACACACACAGACATACACACAGACCAACTACTAAAAACATGATTTTCGTATTTAGTCGATCTCAAAACGTGTAAATATAACAAAATCTTACATTAGAAAATTTGACCCAAAAACAATACTTTCTCTACCTTATGGGTAAGAGAAAGTAAAAAGTACGTGGCTCAGTTTTACGGTCAAAAAATTAGATAAAAAATAAATTAAAAATAAAAATTTTACAGATTGAAATTATCAGTCTTTCGTACTAAACTAAATTCTGCCTTTGACATAATTTAGAAATTTCGGAGTCTATAACCCGCCCTTACAAAAATGCAGCTTTTTTTTTTATATATTATTATTATTAATATTTAATACTATTCTTCGCAAATTTTTATAAAAATGCAGTTGTTTTATAGTTACCATTTCTCATCAAGTTAACTGTGAAAAGTCTGCGATATTTTTGAAGTCACATCACTTCTTTAAGAATTCTGCAGTTTTTATTAAGTCGTGACCTTTACTTTAAAATCGCTGCAGTTTTTATTAAGTCATAAACATTACTTTAAAATCGCTGCAGTTTTTATTAAGTCGTGAACTTCACTTTAAAAACTCTGCAGTTTTTATTAAGTCGTGAACTTTACTTCATAAATTCTGCAGTTTTTTTAAAGTTAAAAGCACATTATTTGAAATACTGCAGAAGTTCTACAGTTTTGGGGTTTTGCTGCGGAAAAACTGCAGAATTTTTTAGCTGGGGAATTACATCTTCTGATGAAACATCTTTTAATATCAAAGGTATACTCATACAAATAAATTTGTTTTTGTGCATTTTTGCAAATCCAAAGAACTGTTTTACTTCCCCTTCTAATCTATCATTATTATTTAAATTCATTAAAAGCTTAAAATTTTCAGTTCATTATCATTTTCCATTAAAATTTGGTTTAAAGTTAGAATAAAGGCTCAAAAATTGCAGTTATAAATGTATTTTTTTTAAGTTAAATTTACTTGAATCAATTCATTACGTAGGGTTAAAAAAATTATTTGGTAAATTTTATCAAATCAGTATAATATTAATAATAATAATGATAATAATAATAATAATAATATAGAAAATTGTAAATTTTCAATATTAATCTGTGATCTATACTGAAATTAAAAATTTAAGTTTGAATTAATTTTTAGCAGTTTAAATTTTCACCTAAATTACCAATTGGGAAATCAGTATTCTCCGAAAACACAAAATAGCTCAATGATGAATAATTACCGTTTACCAATGTTTCATTTCAAAAGTGTTATGCACGTTCTTTTTAATTTATAATATAAATAATTGTGCGTACTGTTTTACTTTAAGCAACAATATTTAAAGCTCAAGTGAAACTTAAGCTTAGTTCAGGTATTTTACGTTAAACTAAAAGTTATATAATCTGATATTTCCCAGTTGTTAATTTTTGCAGATTTATATTAACTTCAGTCAATCCAGATGAAACGAAAATTCTACAAAATCAAATTTTTTATAAAAAATCTGCAGAAATCGCTTTAGATATTGGCTAAAGAGCCACCTCTTGACAAAAGCTAAGCACTTGCTTTACTTTCTTTTTTTTTTTTTTTTTTTTTCGACCAGCGCAGCGCCATCTAATTATTTCTGTCGATAGGTGGTGCTGCGCCAATATCTAAAGCGATTTTTGCAATATTTTAGTAACAAACAAAACAGATTTTGGGCATTTCGTCTGGATTGACTGAAACTGGTAGAAGTTATCTAAAAAAATTACCAACTGTGAATTTTTTTTTTTTTTTTTTTTTTTTTTAACAAAAAATCTACAAAAAAATGCTTTAAATATTGCAGGAACGCCACTTTTTAACGAAAATTTTAGCCCTTCCCCCCCCCCTTTTTTTTTTTTTTCGATTTTCACAGAATGTGTCCCTTGTACTTCATACTACACTGTTAAAACAGTCCTGTTTGCTGCAGTTTGCTGCCAGAAATTTTCGGTAATTCAGAAAAATCCGTTTTATCAATGGAAAAATTACGTTGATAGAACGTATTTTTCTGAATTGCAGAAAATTCCTGGCAGCAAACAGGACCTTTCTTTGACAGTGTAGGGAATTTTTTTTCGCTTGGAAGCCTGGAACCGACTCTATAGAAACTTCTGAATAGGTGAACTTTAATTAGAATAACCCTGTGTATATACTTCATTCTGACTAATTAATTAGTTCTGCTTTGCAAATAATAACGGTAGACCAAATTAAACTAAACCTATTGGTAAGATATAGACTTCATTTATGTATGTTAAACATTAATGTAATTAGCTAAAAGTCCAAGTTTAAATTCTGGTCTGTTGGCTGTGTTATTTCATTTTTATTACTTCTTTGTTTACATCAAAAATGAAGAAGTCTGTCCCAAACATTACTTATTTGTTTGTCTTTAAACATGTGTTACAAAAAAATCATGCAACATATGTATTTCAATTTTAATGTTTTTAAATTTAAAGAACAGAAATTTTCAAAAATTTCGTCTTGCCTGTAAAACTTTTTTTTTTTTTTTTTTTTTTTTGTATTGGTTAGTAGTGTAATGTAGAAATCAGGATACCTCTTGCCAAAGTTATACAGTCGAACCTCTTCAACGTGAATCTCAAGGGGAATAAAAAGTTGTTCATGTTATCAGTAGTTCATGGTATCAGTAACTAATTTTCAGGTAACTAAAGTAATCTTCATTTTGAAAGGGATTCATGCTAAAAGTAAGTAACGTTAATCGTGATCACGTGAACGAGGTTCGACTGTATTCATATTTTCCAGTATATATGGGTTCTAAATAGAAGTTTGCAGAAGAATTACAAATTCATACAATTTATTTTGTTATAATTAGGTTTGGGAAATCTGCATTACGCTATATTTAACACTTTTCACTCAAAGATATGAATTGTTTATGAATTCTGTTTGTGTCTGCCTGTATAACTTTCCACGCTTCTAATTTATTATAAAATGTCTTGGAACTAACGTAAGTTATTAAATTTCGTTATAGTATGTTTCCTAATAGATAAAGTATAAGTATCATTATTGGTTTGTGTATAGGGTCATCTAAAATAATTCCAACACATTGCGTTCGAAGATACCAGTGTTTAAGTTCTTTTTTAGAGATTTATTTTTTTATTAAAGTAATTTTCTTTTTTCACACAACATAAAAGCTCTGCTCATACACGATTCAGAGCCACCTGTAGCTCGATTTAACAACTGCAATGGCATCAAACTTGGTATGGAGACTAATGTTGAAACGAAAAGTAGGATTCCGTGAGAAAAAAAAATTAGTTTCAAAAATCGCCGATAGTTGAATTTATGGCACTGTACAATATAAAATGTGTTAAAAAAGATAAGAAAAAACAATAACACACACAAAATTGCAGTGAAGTGTTAAGCTTTATTTACTATATTATCTTCCCTGGCGAGCGATTTGACCAAAACCAGCATGACCGTAGTCTTGTTTTGTATGTCACATAGTCACTTAAGCTGGAATACTTGAGTTGACAATATTTTTTGGAGTTGTCTATAGTCCAAATTACTGGTACTGTTGTCGTCTGTTAAAGCACAAATTTAAATTTTTAATTTGATGCGCTAGTTCTATGCTAATTCTCAGTTTGACGGCCACAACAGCGCCATGAATACCCCAATTGACGATTTTTTTTAACAACTGTTTTACACAGAATCCTACTTCCCATGTTATCATTTGTCTCTATTACACGTTTAGTGCCCTTTATGTTCTTAGATAAAGCTACAGGTGGTTCTAAATAGTGACAGTTATTAAAAAAGAAAAAAAATGTCACCCTGTAATATAAACCAAATTAGCATGGAACTACAAATTCCCCAAAAGTTATGTATACTTACATGCATTTCTAACGTAGGAAAGGTGGGAAAGAGTCAGTTTTTCTTTAATATTAAAGCCATATTTTCTTTTTTTCTTTTTTTCAGATTTTTCTTTGTAAATAGAAAACAGGTGTATTTTAAAGTGTCATTGCAGAGTCAAAATACACTTAAATGTTGAATAATGTAATGGGTGTGTGCAGTTGGAAAGTAAATATAATGTGTGGGCTGCGTGTTATTTCTCTCTTATTTTAATAATAAAAATGAAATTGAATATGGTAGTGGAAAATATTACACTCTCTGTTAAATTAAAAGTACAGAAGATTGTTGATTCTTTACTACATATAAGAAAAAATAAAAGATTTAAAAGGAAAAATAAAATTACTCATGTATGTGTGGTTTAACCAAATAACTACTAAACGACACAATTTTTTCTTTTCCTTATATTTTGTCAGAAAATAAATACTCTCCGAAGTTTTATGCTGATAACAGGCGAAAATAACACATAAAAAATCCTGAATACATAATGTTATTTCGCAAACAGATTTCCTCAACCTATGTGTCTGCTTTTTATATTATGGGCTATAAGGAAGCAAAATCTCTAAGATGTTTGCCTACATAAAAAAAAGAAGAAGAAAAAGAAGAAGAAAGAAAGAAAAAAGTGTTTAATGCCATTTCTACTTTAACTTTATTCCGTTTTCGAAAACAAATAGATTGGATTAGTGAAAATACTTCAAATTTTTGTGTTTCTAGGTTATGCATTTTTTGTAAAATGCAGTAAACTATTTGACTATTTATAGATCTATGATTATTTACACTTTTCTTCCCTTCAATCACTGCAAGGTGAGAAATTAAAACTTGTTTTTTCGAGTAAATTTTGCCGGACAGATGTTTAATTAATTAACTTTGTAGTTGAATCATTTTAACTTTATACCAAAAATCCAGGGTAAGTTCCTGCCCTGATTACATTCTTCTTTTATCATACTTGCCAACATCCTAATTATGAACCGGAAAAATTTTTTAGTACACACCCCTTTTCCACACCAGTATATTTTTTGAGTCTTTATCTTCTTATTTATACGTATTTTAATTTGCAGAAAATTACTCTAAAAATATACTGGTGTGGAAAAAAGGGACGTGTACTAAAAATCTTCCGGTTTATAATTAGGATGTTGGCAAATATGTTTCGTAATTAATATTTCAGCTCTGAAATCAAAGATGTGGATAGTCTATTTCAAATTTTATTTGTATGTATGTATATTTGAATGTCTTTCACAAATTTCTCAACTCATGCATTTTATATAGCTTACACGTACGACAGTTTTTTTTTTTTTTTTTTTTTTTTTTTTTTTTTTTCACGACTTTTTCCCAGTAAAATTTTTCCTATTATTTCATTAGGAAAACCATAGATGCCAACATTTTAATTTATTCCGGAGTATTTTTAGCCCCGCCATTACTTCGCACCACTTTATTTATAGAAAAAATTTCTCCAATATATAACTTCGATTAAATAAGAAAAGTTAATTAAAAATAATAATAATAATAAGTGGTATGAAATCCAAAATAAATTAAAATGTTGGCTTCTAAGGATAAACAGGTACAATAATATATCACAACAAAACATAATATTATCCAACATCTATGGTATAATATCATAACAAATCTTAGTACCAGACAGTTATGTATATATATTTTCAATTTAATTTAATTGAGTATAAAGAACTGAAATCTCCAATTTCCGTATTCTAGTTTTTGTCTAAATCAGGTAACAAAATGTTTTTTATTCCATTACTTTCTTTTATAAGTGAAAACAAATACAGAGTTGCCAACTTTTATAATTTATTCCAGAGCAATAGTAGACCCGCCTTTTTTCATACCAGAAATTTTTAAGAATGATTTGCATCTTATTTAATCGTTGTCACATATTAGAAAAAAATACTGTATAAAAATTCTGATGCGAGAAAAGGGTGGAGCTAAAAATGCTCCAGAATAAATTATAAAAGTTGGCAATTCTGCGAATATATTGGATTAGTAAAAATGTCTCAGATCTTTTTAAATGTGTTTCACAAGTTGTAAAAATCTGAAAATTATTTGACTATTTTTAGACCTATGTTTATCTAAAGTTACCTTTTCTTTTTAATTGGCGAAATTTTTATTAACAATGACATAAAATGTCCGGGAATTGAATTATGATTTTTCGAGCGAATAATTCTGCTGATAAAATGCCATCTGGATTTACAGAGTTGTCAATATTTTAATTTATTCCATAACATTTTTAGCCCCATCCATTGTTATATACCACTTTTTATTCAGAAGTAAATCTTTCGTATTTGATCGTAGTTATATATTGGAGAAAAATATTCCAAAAATAAAGTGGTGTGAACTAAATGCGGGGCTAAAAATGCTCCGCAATAAATTAAAATGTTGGTAACTATGGACTTCTGGTTCCAGATGCCGGTTTCAGTTGTCGGTTATATTATGTAAAGTTTTTAATAAATCGGAATCCACTTTAAGCATAGGTTGTGATTTATATATTTATATTTATGACCACCTTGAAATGAAAAAAGGCAAATTCTACTTCAAATTTACAGTTTTTTCAATGTTTAAAAATGATAATTATTCTCCTATAAGATTAAAAAAAAGAAAAAAAAAAAAGCATATAATTGTAACTTTAACTATTATATATAATTCTTATACTTAAAAAAAAAAAAAAAAAATCGATAAATATATATGTACCCTGGAAGTAAAAGACTTCATGTAACCAAAACGAATTTTTTTTTAGGAATGATATTATAATGAAATGAATTAATGTCATCTGTCATAAATAACAAGAATAAACATGTTTTTATGTTCTACTGCCCCCATCTCCTTTATAGCAACCAACATACTCATCAACCTAACCAGGAAGATTGTTAATTCCGTCTCTTTCCACCTATCTTTTCACATCAGTCTTTTTTTAGAGTACTTTTCTTCTTATTTAATCGTAAATATATTTGAAGAGAATTACTGTAAAAATTAAGTGGTGTACAAAAAGGGGCGGGAACTAACAATTTTCCGGGTTAAGTTAGCAAGTATGGCAACTAGGCATAATGCTTAAAGGCTCTATATAAAGCAAAAAAAAAATATATATATATATATACATCAAGAACATGGTTTTAACTCTTTTCACAAAATGGGCATAGTGTCCTTTACCTCCAGGGTACAGATACAATTTTCAATTATAAGTGTAATACGAAAACACAAGACGTAAGTGAATGGATATATCCGATAGCAGTGATCAGAAGGCTAATGTGAAAAAAAAAATGACCGTACATCAACAAGCTAGACCAATACTGAAAGATCAGATGTTGAATTTGCTTAAAGCAATGCCGCATTTTTGCCGAAAAAATCCACGTTTACTACCTGAAATTGGTTACTATTTATCGTGAAACTTTAACCATGTAAAGAACATGCTCTACATCATATATTTTAGCAAAGGTTTTGCTCAAAATACAAAAATTGGAATCAATAGCATATTAAAGAAAAACAGAATCTGTAGAATCTTCCTGTTAAAAGTAGTGTTTGAAATGCATTCTGCCAGTAATATGTAATAATGAGTATTATTCTTATCATCTGTGCTTATTTGTATGAGATCAGCGCATGTAATCATAAAGATATAAAGATTTCTATAACTTTTGTTTTTTATTATATCATGTATTCAACTCAATGCAACTTCATTTTTAGGGAGCTAGACATACTACAATACATACAGTATATTATAATCATAATGTAAAAGTCTTATATATGGAGCGCTTTCAACCTAATCCAGAGGATTGTTAGTACCGCCTTTTTTACCACAGTACTTAATTTTTAGAGTAACTCTCTTCAAATGTATTTACGTGGAATTAAGAAGAATATATATATATATATATCAACTGGTATGGAAAAAGGGGCGGTACTAACAATTCCCCGGATTAGGTTGGCAGCTATGTATTTGTAATGGAATATGAGCATCATAACTAAATAATTTTCAAGTTCACATGAGCAAGTGCTAAAAAAATTCCATTTGAGCAATTTATTAGCTAAACACATTGAACAACATATATTAATACTCCAAGCAAATATCGTGAAATTTTTAAAAGGTATCATCCATAGAGTGAAGTGAATTTCAGTTTCTTTTGAAGTATTACGGTTTTTCATTATTATTATTTTTATTTTTATTGCAAATAAATATCGATAAATCCCCCTTTTATTTTCCTTTTATTTAATTTAATTTATTTGTTTGTTTGTTTTGAGAGAAAGTGGAATTCAGATAATTTTATTCGTAACTTTTTGAAATATATAATATATGCTTGGGGTTTTGATATAAATAATTCAATCAATTTGGTTAATAAATTATGCAAATGGCATTTTATTAACACTTGCGCATGCACGGTTAAAAAAAATTTAGAAAAAATGCTGGCTTTTCATTAGATATTTAATCTTTTTATATTGTTAATATAATATGTCGTGTCTAATGTATTATAACAAGTTTCCTTAAAATGGATTTAATCAGGATTTAGTACCCTGCATTCTGTTATCATAAAAATGCAGCGCGTTTTTTTTTTTTTTTTTTTTTACAATTTTTTAAGGATTTTTTTTTTATTTCCCTGATTATATACACTAGTCATCTACAGATGAATATAGATAATTAGAAGTATCCCAACTTTTATTTTTCACTGGTCTCCCTTTTGCTTTCGGAGCAAAATATTAGCTGAAATGTTTGTGGTATAACATGTACTTTACCACAACTGCCAACATCCTAATTAATAATCCGTAGTATTGTTAGTCCTGCCTTTTTTTTTTTTTTTTGCACACTGTACTTTTTTAGAGTAATATTTTCCAAAAGTAATTACGATTAAATAAGAAGAAAAACTCTCTCCAAAATTATTGGTGTGAAAAAATAGGAGCAAATAATACTACGGAATATTAATTGGAGCGTTAGCATGTATGATTTTACACGCCAAAAGTTGCAGGATATTCGAAAGTCATTACACTTCATATTTTCCCCCATTAATGTTGTTGCAAAATTAAATTATAGTTAATAATAATTAAATATTTAAATTGTGTATTTCAAATAAACAAATAACTTTGATGCATGCAATTACAGCAATTACAGCGGGAATTTTTTTAATTCCAGTTAGGAAGAATGAGCTTGTAAAAAATAAGTATATAAAATGAATGATAGTGTAATCTACGCATTTTTTAATTTATTTACCCTACTAAATTAAATTATCATATTAGAAAAACATAAATAAACTGCTACATATCATTTATTTACTAACGAAATTAAAATTATTTTTAACAATTAGAATGATAAAAGGAGAAACAATAGATTAAAAGTTTTAAAATGTTGTTTACTTTTTTAGAAACAAAGGAAAGACGCAAAACTTGTGTAATAAAATAAAATAAAATAATTCCAATTTTGATTATATTTTTAATGATTGAGTTTTTTAGTCAATTTATGACACAAAAGTTCATATTCTGTATATATCTTTAAAATATTGCTAGGTTTAAAATGACGCTTGCAAAGATTCTGAAGAAACAACTGTTAAAAATACATTTTTTCCTAAAATAATCTCATCAGACAAATGTCGTCATTTTTTCTTATTAGTCCATTGAGCTAAGTCCGCGTGCTTAAATATAGTCCATGTATAAATATTATTCTTTTTATTCTCGCGTATCGCATCGTTTTGACAAAAGATAATTGAAACTGGTCCACGTTAGAGAAATATTATATAGATAATAAAGAGAAAGAGAAATAGAGAAGAAAATAAAATAAAATAAAACGGTTCAACAAGATGTAATCAGAAATTATAATTAAAACGTATGACGAGACATTAAATTTGTCTGCATTTATATTTAAAGCGATAAAAAGCTAAAACCCAATTTTAAGCACATATTTTAAAGATAATTCAATTTATTTGGTGTTTAGAAATGCCTCGATAACCCAAACGCTATGATATATAAATTGCTCCTTTGAGAGGTATTTATTTCTGGAAATTAATCATAAATTTTCTATTAAAATGTTTAAGTGTTCTATTATATGATTTATTATATGTAAAAAAAAGTATCGACACGTGTTTTTTTTTTTTTTTTTTTTTTTTTTATGAGAAAGTTACGAAATGAGATAAATTCACTTTTTTTCCTTTAAAAAAAAAAAAAAAGTGTAAGTAATTATTATCATTGTACGCAGATTACTTCACAAATTTAGTGGTATTCAAAAGAAGTAACTGCGCTGACCCCTGATACAGAAATATGAGAAAATTTTACACAAACCCTTTAATAAAAATGTGTTTTACCCAAGACTCCTTTCACCATGAATATATACAGATGTATATTATATATATTAATAAAAAATCACATATAATCGAAAAATATAAAAAGAAACAAAAACTGCTTTCGAATTGAAATGAAAAAATAATAATAAATTGTTTCTTTAATGTTAAAGTTTATCACCTTAGTCAATCAACAGGCGATTTATTAATTGACTAGGACATCCGACTGAATAATAAGTATGATTAAACTTTTATTCCAATTGCCTTAAATTTATTATCAATTCATTCAGGAATATTTTTTAGAAATATACAATAATTTCATTTTAAAGTACTTTTCGAAATATATTCTCCCCCCCCCCCCCCCAAAAAAAAAAAAAAAAAAAAAAAAAAACAGCACTGCAATTTGTTTTTCGTGTAAGCATACTTGCTAACATTCTAATTAATAATCCGTAATACTGTTAATATCTGCCTAATGTTTCAGACCAGTCTTTTTTTTTTTCCTTATTTAATAGTAGTTACATTTGGAGAAAGTCATTCTAAAATTAATGTGGTGTGGAAAATGGGCAGGTTCTAACAATACTACGGAATATTAATTAGGATGTTCAGAGATGTGTATATATTGGGTTGTTCGGAAAGTAATTTCGTTTTTTCCTTCGAAAATGAAAGACGATTTTCTTATATTGTATAAATATTTTAATGAATTATATATTCTCCACTTTGATCGGTTTCTTAGCGATCTCACGAGTTGTTATTTGGCAGTTTTTCATAAATCAATACTTTATTTTGTCTTCATTAGCACAAACTGGTTTTCTAGAACGTTATGCATCTTCAACTCAAAATTGCCAGAACAAAATTTGGTAAACCAGTTTTGACAATAGCGTTCTTTAAATAAATTTTCTGTGCACACATCGTATACTTTTTTTCCTTGTTTGAATAGTATTTTCGCATTTTTGATAGCAAAAAACAAAATATGCCGAAAATGTCGCTTCTGATTTTCTTTATTTGATAGGGCACCAATCAAAAACTATTGAGTAGAATAAAACGACCTTTTTCACAAGCAAGCCTTGCTATATCAGCTGTCACAATATGTAATGGCAATGCAACTGAAATGTGAAGAAGGTGTGAAAAAATACAATTAAGTCCTCTGCTGAGAAAAACGAAATGACTTTCCGAACAACCCAATACATACCTGCCAACATCCCGCCTTTTTTTCACACCAGTATTTTTTAAGAGTAATATTCTCCAAAAGTTATTATGATTAAATATAAAGAAAAACTCACTCCAAAATTATTGAGGAGATAAAAAGGAAGAGAAAACGGAATATTAATTAGGGTGTTGGCAGATATGCATATAAGATGTATTTTGAACAACAAAAATAATATATTTTTCTGCAAAAATGGAAAATACTTAAAACATTTTCTTATGATTCTGTTGTTGAGATATTAAGACATTATTTGCACTACATCCTTAATTTCCCTTATTTTCTTACCCATTATTCACCACAAGTTTCGTAGAAAATTTCTCGAATAATGATTAAAAAGTCTCACAAAAGACTTCTTAATAAAAAAAATCAGTATTAAATAATTATATATATATATATATATACCGGGTGTTCCATAAGTCTCTAGATAATTTAAATTTCATAAAACTTGAAGGTATTGGTAGAATTAAAGGTGGTTTGCGAAAAAAGTTATTTTCGTGAAGGAGGATTTTTTTTTTTTTTTCTTTTGATAAAGAAAAAAATTGTAACATTTTTCGTCGATAGAGGAACTGTAATTTGTGGTGATGGTGGACACATAGAATATGATTTATATGCCTGTAAACATTTGCATGCGAATAAGTACAGTTTTTCAGGAAAATGTGTGATCTGATCAAGCACAGCGCCCTCTACCAAAAAATAGCTTAAATATTATTATTATTATTATTATTTTACCAAAAAGTCCCCTTCTCACGAGAGTGAGTTTTTCGCAAACCGCGTTCAGTTCTACCAATTCCTTCAAGTTTTATTAATTTGAAAATGTCTACAGACTTACGAGACACCCGGTATATATATATATACACATATATAATAGTAAATCTTAATAAAATTTAGAAACTTTATTATTCCCAATTTCATCTAAAAAATTAAATAAACAGAGCTTTGATTAGTAAATCATGCAGACAGTATTACTTACAAAAATAAAGCTGGCGTAACAAATATTCATTTTGCAGTACGGATTAGAAAAAGAAATTTAAAAAATGTAATAAAACCTAAATTACTAAACTGAGACAAAAAATTGAAATGATACACAATTGTATAAGCGCTTTTTGCAGCTGTAAACAAAGCGTATATGATATAAAAATAAGTGATAATCCTAAAATATGCAAAGCATTGTTCATTATTTTACATACGTTTATTGATTAACAAAATAAAATATAACCTTATAGCAGTGTTGCCAGATTCGGGACTTTTTCATTCAATATCCACCACTGAATTTTAATTGTATCGGCATGCTAATCACTTCGAAGCTTAATCGTGCATTACTTATATCAAATATCACTTCCCAAAACCATTGGTGGTATTTGAATTAAAAAAGGAAAAAAAAAATATCTGGTAGCACTGCCTTATAGAAAACAAAATACATTCACATTATATGAGCAAATGCAGCAGTTTGAATTTAAATGAAAAATGTATAACGTATTTAATTGTAAATCATAATACAATTTAGCGTACAAGAGAAAGATTTTTAATGCCAATTTCATGTAAAAAATTAAATAAATAAAATCATCATTAGTAAATGATTAGTATGCAATAGAATCAAGTCTTTTTTAACCCTCTTCGAAAAAAAAATGGTTGTTATAAGTTTTAAGCCCTTATCCGTCTGCGTATCTTTCCATCTTAGTACTGTAACTTCCAAACGAATAGACAGCTTTTTTCGTTTAATTAGAACGATAATTTAATCTTAAAAATTCTTAATTATGTGTAGTAAAAATCTTTTTATTAGATTTTATTTCTATTTTTTTATTCTTTTACTAATTGAAAAGTGATTTTTCAAATGAAATATGCTCTGACATTTTATAATGTTACAGTTTATAAGCTTCTAATTAAATTTTGGCAATTAGAATTAGTGAACGTGCAACTCTTTTTTGTAAATTTAAATAAATTACGTGGTTTATTAGACTGGGCTAAAAAAACAGCTTTTTTAATCGTGAATTCACAATTTTTTAAACAGATTTTGACAAATGTTAAAAATTAGTATTAGTAATGATTACAAGTTCACAGTTTAGAAACTTTTAAATTTGGTTGAAAATTAAACACTTTATACAAATTAGTTTTTTTTTTTTTTTTTTTTTTTTTTAGGCCACTATACTTTTTAGGAAGAATGCATTATTTTCTATTTAAAATTTTAATGATTATCAACGGAAAAATATAAAAAAAGTAAGTAAAAATAAATGATTATTTAAACGTAATTTCATAAATAACTCAAACCATAGCCTCCTGAACTAGATGATTTCAGCGTGGCTCGAAAATCTGGAAACAGTTCAAGCTGTAGACAGCGACATCTGGTACAGACTGCGCGTTTTTTTTCTTCAACTGTCACCAATAATTTTAAGAAGTGATATATGATATATATATAGTCGACGTTTCTTCGATTCTGCTCGCATTTGATGTACATAAAATCCCACTTTTAAAAACTTTTCTACTGCTTGAAATGTTGCCAAGTTTCAGAGCCATGCTGAAGGCATCTAGTTTAGGAGGCTATGCTCAAACTATGTTTCGTACGGCCACGCGCTTTTTTTGCGGACCCTCCCACTAATACTTTTATACAATTTATTTCCTTTCGAGTTTTAAGGCCTTTTTTATATAAAAAAATTGCTATATAATTTTATTGGAGCAGACAATCAAGAAAATGCAAGCTCTGTACGAGCTGCATGAATGGGAAAAATATTATGTCATGAATTCATTTTTAAAAAAGAATCCAAAGAAGAACTGGATATGGAGAAGACCCAATGGAGGAACAAGTGAAATATTCTACATTCTAGCTGACAAGAAATACATTTTTACTGATTGTGCCGTGGTAAATAGATTTAGCTATGGTACTGACCATAAATTGGTACGTTATAAGGTAAAATTCCAGGCTGCATTGGAAAGACAGAAACTGGTGCAACTGCTAATCAAAAGATTACAATTAGAGCTTCTAAAAACTAAAAATCAAGAGTTCCAGCTTGAACTAAGGAACAGATTTCAGTTGTTGAGAATACTGAAGACATCATTGAGTTCACTGTGAACTTTGTAAATGTTGTTCTGGAATCAGCAAAAACTTTTGCTGATTCAGAAGAAAATAGACCTGTTAAAAAAATCTCGGAAGAGCCACGACAGCTTATGGAAAAGAGAAGAAAAATGAAATATAGCAAGCATAATATTACTGCAAAAGTTGAATTTCCAGAACTATGTAAAACTCTGAGGAAAAATATTGTAGAAGACACCAGGAAATTCAGTTGTAATATGATTCAGCAAGCCAGTGGATAACATAAAGGTTTGAAGACTGCAAAGAGAAATCTAATGCTTGGTAGGAAGATAATTCTATCTTTGAAGACAAAAAGTGAAAATATCACGCGGAATCAAGAGCAAATTCTAAAAGAGGCAGCAAATTTTTGTTCAGAATTGTACAGCGCACCAGAACAACTTACTGGTTCACCTTATCAAAAACAAACGATGCTATACCAGCAGTATTGAAGGAAGAAATAGCTATGGCAATAAAAGTAGTGAAAGATGGTAAAACTTTAGGAGAAGACAAAATCTCTGTGACTATTTTAAAAGGAGCAGGGAACGAAGCCATTGAAATTCTTACTGAACTGTTTAACAAATGTATATCAGTATGTGATGTTCCAAAGGACTGGAAAAGCGTCATTACTCTTTAAAAAATACACTGCTCGACATTGAAAATGCAACACCAAAAAGGAATGATAATAACGGAATGAAATTTGTTGAACACATACACTATAGTAGGAAGAACAATTGATTAAAATTTCAGGATATTTGGAGTAATATGTACTGAGAAAACAGTACATAAGGCAGCGACGTCTGTGAGCAATAACAGCACATATCTGCCTAGGCATTGAATCGAACAGCGATTGGATGGCATGTACGTGTAGAGCACTTCATGAAGTTTTAAATCGATGCCACAATTCATCGATCGAAGTTACTGGTGAGTAGTTGGGGGGGGGCAGTCGTTTTTCAACGATTAAACAGTCATTTTCATTGGTGCGAGATCAGGAGAACGCGCTGGCCAGAGCAACAGTCGAACACATTCGGCATCAATGAAGGTCCAGACAATATGGACAACTTGCGGTCGTGCATTGTCCTGCTTAAATGTTGCTTTTCGGAGGCCTTGAACACAGGGCAGAGCTATGGGCCTTAACAGAAATGTAATAGGCTGGTATTCATAGTGGTGGGAATGAAAACAAGAGGTGATCGGGACGTGTATCCAATGGTACAACATGCCATCAATCCAGGTGGTGACCCAGTATGCGGCTACCAAAATTCTGATTACCCTCAAAACTGCATGACTGATATGGGCGCCATTAATGTGTGATCAACGATGAATCTGGACGCAGGAATGGCTTGAAGTCACTTTTCAGACAAATTACAATCATGTTTACAGCATCAAGATTGCCTTATCCGTATTTAATGTCATTATGAACAATGCACATTGCCAGCTGGGATTCGACATCATCATACTGTCCATCACTTGCAATGATGTTATGGGTTCCCATTGGATTCACGTCTCTATTACTTCATGTTCGTATTCCTGGCTCTCTGAACAGCGGCCATTAAATTTCTGATAAGTTAAGGCCCACCCCACTGCCCTGTATTCGAGGTCTCCGTAGCGCAAAATTTAAGCAAGATAATGCACGACCGCAAGTTGTTTATATTGTCCGGGCCTTCTTTGATACAGAATGTGTTCGACTATTGCTCTGGCCAGCGCGTTCTCCTGATCTCTCACCAATGAAAATGACTGTTTAATCATTGAAAAGCGACTGGCCCCCACCTTTCACCAGTAACTTCGATCGATGAATTGTATCATCGTTTTGAAGCTTCATGAAGTGCTGTACCCGTACATGTCATCCAATCGCTGTTCGATTCAATGCCTAGGCAGATATGTGCTGTTATTGCACACAGAGGTCGCTGCTTTATGTACTATTTTCTCAGTACATATTACTCCAAATTTCCTGAAATTTTAATCAATTGTTCTTCCTACTATAATGTATGTGTCCAACAAATTTCATTCCGTTATTATCATTCCTTCTTGGTGCTGCTGCATTTTCAATGTCGAGCAGTGTATATACATATATATATAAGAAACTATCGTCCAATCAGTCTGCTCTCAATTTTGTATATAATTCAGATGAAAGTTCTGTCAAACCGTTTACAGAAACAATTAGATGCAGCGCAACCTAAAGAACAAGCAGCATTTCGATGTAGTTTAAGTACCATCGACCGTATTCATATAATTAGAGAGATTATCAAAAAAAGTAATGAATACGAGCTCCCTCTGTGTGCGACTTTTGCGGACTACGAAAAAGCTCCGTATCATCACTAGCAGTTATGGATGCATTAAGGAATACTAATATTAATTCAGGATATATTGACGTTATTGAAAACATTTATAAAGAAGCAACAGCCAAATTAAAACTCCACAAAACGAGTTATGAATTCAAAATTAGAAAGGGCATAAGGCAAGAGGACACAATTTCATCCAACTCTTCAATGCAGTACTTCAAGAAGTTTTTAAAAACTTAAATTGGGAACAGAAAGGCATATAAATTAATGGAGAGATTATAAGTCATTTAAGATTTTCGGATGATATTGTATTGCTTGCCTCCTCATTTGAGGATTTGCAAGAAATGCTGCAGGAATTAAATAAAGAAAGCAAACTCGTAGAATTTAAAGTGAACTTCAGCAAGACAAAAGTTATGTCAAAATTCTTAGTTTCCCCACCGAAGATCACTGTTGATATGGATGAATTGGAAACGGTATGCAGAAATCCTTATCTGGGACAAGTCTTTACAATGCACGGAAACTTTGTGGAAGAAATAAACAATCGAGTTAAACTCACATGGAGTGAATTCGGAAGAAATAGCGCCGTATTCAAAAGTGACCTCCCAATTTCTCTGAAAAGAAAAGTTTTTTATCAGTACATTTTGACTGTTTTAATTTACGCTTCAGAAACTTGACATTAGCATGTAAAGCTATACAAAAACTTCAAATAACCATACAGAAGCATGGAGAGATGCATGTTAGGATTCAACCGAAAACACAGAAAGCGAAACACTTGGATTACGAAGCAAACTAAAACTACTGATGATATTTCTACAGTCAAGAATTTAAAATGGCGCTGGTCTGTAGGTGTGTATATATACATTAGAATCTCGTACAACGTGCTCCCAGAAAACGCGATTTCAGATAACGCGATGAAAAATCTAAGACTATTACTCATACAACGCGATAAAGAGTCTCGTATAACGCGTAAAATGAAGGAAGCACGTGACGACATCTTTCCTACTTTAAACCTCTTCAAGGAAGAATTGCTCCTTTACCATGCCACTGCCCGTCGTTTTTGGTCTCATTGCGGAATGAAATCGTCTGCTCAATGTATGTCTCCTATAACGCGATTTTCTATTATGCGGAACGTATCCCCCACGTTGTACGAAAGTCTACTGTATATACATACATACATAAAAGATTAAATACTTGTTAAAATACTCAATAATGTCAAGAACGCAGAGGAAGAATTTGCATTGTTTTCATAACCACATCGTTTATTTATTTTTATTTTTTCCAGTTTTCTCAAAGGAGTCAAATATCATTAAAATAAACTTTTTCCCTACACCTGTAACAAAAAGACAATTAAAACGCTTTATAGGAGTTGAAACTTTTTATAAGTCTCTTATTCATAATTTTTCTAAATTAATTCAACCACTTATTGAATTAACTAAACCGAAGACAAAATTTATGTGGAATAAACATCATCAGGATATTTTTAAGAAATTTCAAGATATATTTTTAAACTCACCTATGGTAAGATTACCTGATTGGAACAAGACTTTCTTTCTCAACACTGATGCATCAAATATCTCTATTGCAGGAGTTTTGATGCAGAAGTATGACAATCAATTATTACCTGTCGCCTTCTTCTCTAAATCACTTAAACCGTCTGAAAAAAGATATCCGGCTATCAAACTTGAATTAATGGCCATTTATAAATCTGTAATTGCTTTCAAATATTACTTATACAATAGAAAGTTTATCATTTTTTCTGACAGTGCTCCTTTAAAAACATATAGAAAAACAAATAGTCCTGCTGATTTAACTACTAAATGGCTGTTAGAGTTGTCTGAATACTCATTTGAATTTGAACATATTCCTGGCCCTACAAATGTTTTAGCGGATTATTTATCAAGATCAGACTTCTCAAATAATCAACAAAATTTAAAAACAAATCCAGAATTATTATTCAGTTCTCAACCTCTTCCTATTGTACAAGATGACACACATTCAATTAATTAAATTTCTACTTCTGTTCAGTTTATGCAACAAAATCAGTTCAGTAATTTTCTAGTTTCTGGTAGTACTGACAATAAAGATCCCCTTTTGGAAATTTCAAACAATACATTTGTATCTGAGTAAAAGAATGATCCAAAATTGTCAATTATTTACAAACAAATTTTAAGAAAGGGTTTTTCAAGAAATAATGATAATTTTTTTATTCATCCGGATTCTAAAGTTTTATTGTACAAGAAACAAAATTTGCATAATAATACTTCTTCATATCTCATTGTTGTACCGCATTCTTTAAAATCTAAAGTTTTAACAATTTCACACCTTTCTCAATTTGGGTTGACAAAAACATACGAATTTTTATCAAATAGATATTACTGGAAAGGTATGTACACAGACACCTTAAATTTTGTTGCTTCGTGTACTTTATGTTTACAAAATAAACATCATAACACACCACCAGCTCCTCTACAACCCACCTATACTCCAACACATCCAGGGCATGCTATTAGTGTCGATTTGGTTGGTCCTTTTATAGATGGACATTCAGTTTTGACTGTGATTGACCAATTTTTCGCGACACATTGAATTATTTCAACTAAAAGGCACTTCCTCATCAAAAATAGTTAAATGTTTATTTAATTACATTACAACATTTGGTAGACCGTCAGTAATATTATCAGATCTATGGAAATAATTTACATCAACTATTTATAATATTTTCAATGATAAACTTGGGATAAAAATTTTACATTCATCTGTTGCTCACCCCCAAAGTAACTCTATTTCCGAAAGGCTAAATAAATCTATAAAGTACTCAATTAACACTTTAATTTCTGAGGGGTATTCTTTTGAAAATTCACTAGCTATACATAAATCACTTTATAATGGTTCAACACATTCATCCACATTGTTCTCACCTAACCTTCTTCATTTTGGTGGGGAACTGTCTTTAATATTTGATACATTTGACCAATTTATAAATCAACCATTTTTAGATAAAAATGTAGACATATATAAATTATTACACGACTTGGATAACGTCTATAACAAAGCATATTCTAACATTAAAGAAAATCAAGACAAAAGATATCAAAATTTTCAAAAACGTGCAAAACTGAGGCCTGTTGCTGTTCATGATGTTGTATACTTAAAATCAATAGATAAATTTAAACCCAAGTATTCTGGCCCATTTATTGTTGTACAAAAACACTCGCCTGTGTCCTTTTTCATTAAGAGATTACATGCACCTGATAATAAAGCTTTCAGAGTCCATATTGATAGACTCCTTATTGCTCCTCCTCGACGTAACTATTTGTTTACTGAGCCCAACTCCAATGTAACACAGAATATTAGTAATAATTCCACCCATTCTTATAATTTAAAAAATCGCAATTAATATTTTTTTTTCTCTCAAAAAGTTTCATGAATATATTTTGCATCACAAATGCATTTTCCAATGGCCATGGAGGGTATTTGTTTGCTGTGCAGGAACTCGTCTTTATTTTTTATATGGCTAGTCCACTGTTTTTTTTTTTCTTTTGATGTAAAGACTATTTCTTGCATTGCAGTGTTGCTGAATAATATATATAATATTTATATTAAAGAAAAAAAAATGTTTCTGATGATAACATAAATGTTTGTAGATCATATTTTAAATTTTTAAATTAGTAATCAAGGTGTTATATTTTTTTATTTAATGTTTACTATCTATTTTTGTTGGGTGAAGGTTAAACAAATCTGAAATATTTGAAATATATTTAATGGATATATTTCAATGGAATACAGATTAAGTTCATAGGTATTTAATTGTTAATGATAATGGTAATAATAAGATACATACGACTAAATTTTATAAGTTTGCAATTGATTTTTGGTGTACAACATGTGTTTGGTTTGTTCAATCTGCAGTCTAAATTTTCTTTTTTTTTTTTTTCTTATTTTGGCATTCCCTCTCATCACTCAAAATTTTTGTCAATTTGTTGTCTTTTACTTATTTATTACCCTATCCTAGATATATGTTGTTTCGTTCAAAATTTTCTTCCGGGAGAGCAACATTGGATATGTGATGAGAATCTATAATTTTGATGTTATTTATTTTTCAACATTAATGACACCTGATTAATCGGTTTCGTGAGGTGTCCCTACAGGAGTCTGTTGACTCTGCTGGGGGACGGAGGCCTATGCCTAACAGTGCAGGTCTTTCAACACGCCCTGTCCCGCCAGGATGTTAGTCTTAAGTTAACATCATTACATTTACATTTTTGTAAGGATTAAGGGAAGATTATTATTATTATTTTTTTTTTTTGACTGCCAATGGCGTCCTTTTTAAAATCTTTCCTGTGTGGTATACACGAAAACTTTTCTGTTTCTTTGTTTTTATTTTATTTTTTTTGTACATAATGTTGTTTAACGTTGACCAATGTGTGTAACCAATGTGTTAGACAAATAAATATTACAATAATATGCTGGAACCTTTAGTCATTACAACAATATATACATAAATATATGTAGTATATATTATTTTTCTCTGTTTCACTATACATATTAGTGTGAAAATGTAATATTTTGAATATATAAATCTAACGTTAGTGACAGGAACTGTGGCATTATTTGCTGAGTATATCAAAAAGAGACTCTTACATAGAAGAATGTTTCAGCTGAAATTTTTGTGGCATATAAAAAAGGACAATATGAACAATATGGACTGCAGTTTAGACTATATTCTAGAAGCCACATTTTTGCGCATGTCATGACATATTTTTTTTCTTAAACATTTTGGTTCCACTGATGTTTTTTTGAAATATGTATATATTTTTTTTTTTTTTGAATTAGTAATTATATTTCACATATATTTTGTTTGTTCACTTTTAAGCATTCATATAATGTTTACTTATAATGTAATATCATTTTTAAGTGTACGTCCTTGGTAAGTGCTTTTGAATATTATTGTTTGTATATGCATTTCTATACAGGAGGCGAGGAGGACTTATTTTTTTTGCTAGTCGAAGGGGAGATATATGTGTGAGTATTCACACATATGTCCTTTAAAAGTTTATTTATTTATTCAAATTTAATATATAACAAAAAGGAGGGATTAATGGAGATTATATTAAATAAATCTTTTTAAATTTATGCAATTCAATTAATTAATTTTATAGAATTTTCCGTTTTATTTACAAATCAAAATATTTTATTTAATAGTGTTCTTTGTCCTTCATTGTTACAAACATATTGCTCTCGGAATAATATAATGCAATTTTTATATCGGGGTTCTTGAAAAATAATTTTATTTATACTCTTTCCCCGGAAGAATTAAATCAATTTAGCTATAATTATTTATTTTGAGAAGGTAATTTAAAAAGTCGTTATCAGCCTATTTCTAGCATAAACAGCTATTAATAAAATAAAAAAACAGTCATTTCAATTCATATTTATTACCCTTGTGTGTTTACATTAAAAGCTATTATTATTTCAAGCAGGTCATTATAGTTCTAAAAATAGAATTATAATCGTTGTTTCCCGTCTAAGTGGCGTCGCTTATGTACGTTGAAAATTGATTGACAGTTGGCGATTAGTTTTAATGCCAAATCGATCTAACTTTTCTAACGACATTTTTATATTCAAAATTTTGTATTAAAATCTTAGGAGGACAAAGAAACAGCTTGGCATTCTTTTGGCTGAATTTTAAGGATGCCAACTTTTGGGGTTGCAATTTAAGTTCTCTGAGGCTGGCAGATTTAGTTAAGTTTTTCGATTTTGACTTCGTCAGGGTAAGACGTGTTTTGTTTGTTTTCTCCTCTCCTCCCGTCCCAATTTCCGTGTGAGGTACATAGATTCTTTTGTCATTCAGTAAAGATGTAGTAATTTTTTAAGATGATTATTTTCACGAAGCATACAATAAATCAACAGTTAAGCTAAATGTTTCTTCTTACTTTCTGCAAGTGTTTCTTTTTCCTTTCAACAGATTTCTGTTTATAGACTTCGACACGGCCAATTATATATAAGGACCTGGTTAACTGTTGTTGATATATTTCAACACTACACTGCCCCTTGGCGAAGTTTTTTAAAATCGCCAAGATGGTGCCATTCCGCATTGTGTTTCGGATTGTAACCCTCCACCGGCGGCGTTCAATGTTTGTTCGATTTAATATTACACTAGAGCTGCGAACGTCCCAAAAAAGCGAGCTTTTCGGCGATCAAACAAAACAACGAAATCTGCCGGGGAAAAAAAAAAAAAAGCAATTTGATCAAAAACAATACATAAAACACAAAGAAAATAATCATAAAAAAAAATTTAAGAAAATAATAATTACTTCTAGTAGTAATATTCTAGTAAAGGATAATAATTTTCCTCTCACTTCACTACCATTATTATTTTACTATTTACAATATTTTAACAGCGTTTAAACACAACATTTTATATATTTTTTAAATCATAAACAAATTATCAACATTACTTTCGTTGTTCTAAAAAATCTACTGTTGCCGCACAATCTTAACAAACTTAAGCTGAAACGTAAATAACGATAGGATTAATCGATGTGATCGAAGCCAAACTAAATTATGAAATATCCACTAAAATGACCAAAAATAAATTTAAAAAACTGGTATAATTTCGCCACCACATGACTTTCTTCAATATAATTTTACACAAAATTCATTCAATACAAACAATTTATTAAATTATCAAATTATTTTCCATTCTAAATGCAAACGATTTTTATCTGACAGTATTATATTATCACTAAATGAAGAAAGATGTCAATTTTTGCAAATCAGAAGAAATGAGATTTTTATTTTTATTTTATTTATTTTTTTATTTTTTTCGTTAAAAAAAAAAAAAAATTAAATATCACAATATAAATAGTCAAAAATATTAATCAAACGTCTGAACACTTCACGTAGATGAAAACTAAAAAAAAAAAATACATAAATAAATAAAAAAATCACTAAATACTCCTATTAGGAAATGCATGAATCTGAAAAATATAAAAATTTATACTGCAGCAACGTGCATTGCGCATGTCTGTACGCTCCGCATACAAGAAAGGAAAAAAAATCACTGGATATCCCTATCAGAATATTCATCAAGCTGAAAACGCACATAACTCGGCTGCACGTTAAAAAAAAAAAAAAAAAAAAAAAAAAAAAATCACTGGACACCCCTACCCTGCTGTGCATGAATCCGAAAACGCACATAACTCGGCTCCGCGGTAATCAAGATAACTCGGCTCCGCGACAATCACTATCACGCACGTTAAAGCAAAAAAAAAAAAAAAAAAAAAAAAAAAAACCTCACTGGCCACCCCTATCTGGTTTGCGGAAATTTCGCCCCCAGCATTTCGTCCCTGGGAGATCTCACACCTCGGCAATTTCGCCACCAGCGACTCGCCCCCGAGTTGTGTAAAATATATATGTAATGGCAAATAAAGATATAAATATACATGTAATAATTCTCGATATATTTAATTCATACTATTTTCCCCTTTAATTTCAATATAAAACATATGAACTAAAATAAGGTTTTCGAATGCAAAAATTGTTCGATGAATTTTTTATCGCTGTTAATTAAATGAAAGTTTAAGTGTACAGTAATATTATTTATTTATTTATTAAATTTTTAGTGCACACATAATAATTTTATTAATTTATCAAATATTATTTTACTTTGTTTTATTTATTAATCAATTTGATCATTATTGATAAATAAGGAATAAAGATTACAGCACCAAGAAAATTTTTCTTCCATTACTCTACTGTAGGTAATGGAAGTAGTGTATTCGGTTCGAAAATTCAATATCGACATTTCATCTGATTTATACATTTTAAGGCCTCCTGAGTCCAGAAAAGTAGTTTATGACAGTTGGGCAGTGTGTGTGTATGTATGTGCGGAATCTTATGGGTATCATATCTCTGAAGCTAACAAAAGAACTACGAAACTTCAGAATTGAGACAGGTCTGGTATACAGATAAATTTTCCAAATTTTGGTGAAAATTGAAAAACCAGAAATGAGACAGCGGAAAACGGAAATGGGATCGTAAGTCCGTATCTCAAAAACGGCTCTATCATTTTTCTTCAAAGTTGCTATGTAAACACTCTATTAGATGACCTTTCATATAATGCAGTTGGTTAGTTCAGGGAAATTGATAGGGGTCTTGTAAAAGTAGCTCAATTCCAGGCTTCGCATTTGCGTTTCTTTAAAAATGACTGCACGGATTTTTTTCAAACTCGTTATATTAACTCCTTTATAAATATCTTTTTGTATGTAATTATTGTTTTCCGGTCAATAATTGAGTTTGCCAAGTTTTGGTAAAAGTTGGTATCTCAAAAGCGGCTCTAACGATTTTCTTGAAAATTACACTAAATTACACTTATTAGAGGAAAATTAACAGTCATCCTACTTAAGTAGGTCAGTTTTAGATCTCCGAAATTGGTATTAAAAAAATGAGTCTACCATTTTTATTTCCTACTACAAAGTATAAGGAAGTATAGTATCGTAGGTGTGGCGGTGTCTCGTCCTCGTTAATCTGTGCTGCACCGTCAAGTGTCGGTGGGGTCGTTTAGCAGTCATCGGGCTACCAACGCGGGGTACCATCCCCCGTGGTGGATCAAAATTGCGATGGTCTCTCTTTCTCCCTATTCTACATTCGGCCTCCCTGTGCATAATAAATTCCCTCCCAATTAGGTGTATTTAGGCCTTGCCACTCCAAAAACTTCTAAATTTCCGCTACAAATTATCAACATTACTTTCGTTGTTCTTAAAGTTCTACTGTTGCCGCACAATCTTAACAAACTTAAGCTGAAACGTAAATAACGATAGGATTAATCGATGTGATCGAAGCCAAACTAAATTATGAAATATCCATTAAAATGACCAAAAATAAATTTAAAAAACTGGTATAATTTGGCCACCACATAACTTTCTTCAATATAATTTTACATAAAATTCATTCAATACAAACAATTTATTAAATTATCAAATTATTTTCCATTCTAAATGCAAACGATTTTTATCTGACAGTATTATATTATCACTAAATGAAGAAAGATGTCAATTTTTGCAAATCAGAAGAAATGAGATTTTTATTTTTATTTTATTTATTTATTTATTTTTTTCGTTAAAAGAAAAAAAATTAAATATCACAATATAAATAGTCAAAAATATTAATCAAACGTCTGAACACTTCACGTAGATAAAAACTTAAAAAAAAAAAAAATAAATAAAAAAAAAAAATAAATAAATCACTAAATACTCCTATTAGGAAATGCATGAATCTGAAAAATATAAAAATTTATACTGCAGCAAGGTGCATTGCGCATGTCTGTACGCTCCGCGTACAAAAAAGGAAAAAAAAATCACTGGATATCCCAAACAGAATATGCATCAAGCTGAAAACGCACATAACTCGGCTATGCGGCAATCGCTATCACGCACGTTAAAAAAAAAAAAAAAAAAAATCACTGGACACCCCTACATTGCTGTGCATGAATCCGAAAACGCACATAACTCTGCTCCGCGGTAATCACTATCACGCACGTTAAAACCAAAAGAAAACATCACTGGACACCCTTACCTCGCTCTGCATGAATCCAAAAACGCACATAACTCGGCTCCGCGGCAATCGATATCACGCACGTTAAAACAAAACAAAACAAAAAAAAATAAATAAAAACATCACTGGACTCCCCTACCTCGCTACACATGAATCCGAAAACGCAGATAACTCGGCTCCGCGGCAATCACTATCACGCACGTTAAAGTCAAAAAAAAAAAAAAAATCACTGGCCACCCCTATCTGGGTTGTGGAAATTTCGCCCCCAGCATTTCGTTCCTGGGAGATCTCACACCCCGGCAATTTTGCCCCCAGCGACTCGCCCCCGAGTTGTGTAAAATATATATGTAATGACAAATAAAGATATAAATATACATGTAATAATTCTCGATATATTTCTATTTAATTCATACTATTTTCCCCTTTAATTTCAATATAAAACATATGAACTAAAATAAGGTTTTCGAATGCAAAAATTGTTCGATGAATTTTTTATCGCTGTTAATTAAATGAAAGTTTAAGTGTACAGTAATATTATTTATTTATTTATTAAATTTTTAGTGCACACATAATAATTTTGTTAATTTATCAAATATTATTTTACTTTGTTTTATTTATTAATCAATTTGATCATTATTGATAAATAAGGAATAAAGATTACAGCACCAAGAAAATTTTTCTTCCATTACTCTACTGTAGGTAATGGAAGTAGTGTATTCGGTTCGAAAATTCAATATCGAGATTTCACCTGATTTATACATCTTAAGGCCTCCTGAGTCCAGAAAAGTAGTTTATGACAGTTGGGCAGTGTGTTTGTATGTATGTATGTGGATGTATGTGCGGAATCTTCTGGGTATCATATCTCTGAAGCTAACAAAAATAGAACCACGAAACATCAGAATTGAGACAGATCTGGTATACAGATAAATTTTCCAAATTTTGGTGAAAATTGAAAAACCAGAAATGAGACAGCGGAAAACGGAAATGGGATCGTAAGTCCGTATCTCAAAAACGGCTCTATCAATTTTCTTCAAAGTTGCTATGTAAACACTCTATTAGATGACCTTTCATATAATATAGTTGGTTAGTTCAGGGAAATTGATAGGGGTCTTGTAAAAATAGCTCAATTCCAGGCTTCGCATTTGCGTTCCTTTAAAAATGACTGCACGGATTTTTTTCAAACTCGTTATATTAACTGCTTTATAAATATCTTTTTGTATGTAATTATTGTTTTCCGGTCAATAATTGAGCATGCCATGTTTTGGTAAAAGTTGGTATCTCAAAAGCGGCTCTAACGATTTTTATGAAAATTACACTAAATTACACTTATTAGAGGAAAATTAAGAGTCATCCTACTTAAGTAGGTCAGTTTTAGATCTCCAAAATTGGTATTAAAAAAAATGAGTCTACCATTTTTACTTCCTACTACAAAGTATAAGGAAGTATAGTATCGTAGGTGTGGCGGTGTCTCGTCCTCGTTAATCTGTGCTGCACCGTCAAGTGTCGATAGGGTCGTTTAGCAGTCATCGGGCTACCAACGCGGGGTACCATCCCCCGTGGTGGATCAAAATTGCGATGGTCCCTCTTTCTCCCTATTCTCCATTCGGCCTCCCTGTGCATAATAATTTCCCTCCCAATTAGGTGTATTTAGGCCTTGCCACTCCAAAAACTTCTAAATTTCCGCTACGCCCCCCACCCCCTCCAAAAAAAAAAACTGTCACCCCCATTGGCTTTACGTATTCAAAATCCTTTTTTCTTTATGATCTCATTGTTCCTAACTCGTTCAGCTTCTCTTTCTTAAGTGTTGTCCCCCTCCCCTTTTCAAATGACCGCCACTTTTGGTTTTAATTATTGTGTCACTACTACCTTTAGCGGCTCCCCCAGCGGCTTTTTTCCCCCTCTTTCCCTGCTTAAATTCCAAATTGTTTTAATTTTTGTTGATCTCTGGTTTTTTCGGCTCTCAGCTAGTAATTGCACTTATTCCAAATTCCATAACATCCAGAAGCGTGCGCTGCGTTTCCATCGTGGCTATATTGGAGGGTGTGGTGTACAAATCGAACTATGTGTCCAAAGCTGTAGTCGATACCCTGCAATTCCTAAGCTTTGGCGTTCTAGTTACATTGCTGCCCAGCAGCTTCCATTCGGTGATCTGGCGATTTATTCACTTCGGCGGACAGCATCCGACCCGTTAAGCTTGGCCGAGCCCAGGCAGGCAGGGGCCGTCCAAATGTTTCAAAGGAAGTATAGTAATCCCGATGTGCAAAACTGATTTTATCTTCTGCATAGCTCAAAAAATGAATGTTCGTAGAATGTTGCAAATTTATATGTGTAATTGTTATAATGTCTAGTTGTACACTTGCAACTTTGGTTTTAATACTTGTTCCCGTTTCAGAGATTTCAACGATTTTACACGAATTTTCGTGACGTCTGTATGTAAGTACGTGTGTGTGTGGGTATGTATATCGCATAATTCAAAAACTGTTAGACGTAGGTTGTTGAAAATTTGTATATAGGTTTCTATAACATCTAGTTGTGCACCTCTATTTTTGGTTTGTCTATGTTTTTCCGTTTTGGAGATACTAAGGAAAATTATGTTCATAATGACCAAAAATACAAATATTTTGGCCATTATATATGACATACCATCATAGAGATTTCAAAAGAAGCTAATGGTAGAGCTAGTGATGATATTATTATGAAAGTTGAGGACATTTTTGTGTGGATAAAGTAATATGTAAAGACATAAGCAGGTTCTTGTCGACGAATGCACTTTATTTATTGAATATTCAGCACGTAGATAGTAATTTTATTGTTGGGGAAGTTTTCGACATTTTAGCATTTCGAAATTGATTCTTTAAGACAGAAATATGTCTTAGTCGACGAATGGATATTATGTATGAATATTCAGCCCATAGATAAAGCCTGTAATGATATTGATAAAAGACGAATTGTTTACGAATTACTAAACAAACGAAAACATATATTTAGTAAGCGAGCATTATTTATTTTGGCTTAATGCAATTTAATTAAATATATGCTCCATTACTAATAAATAGTGTAAAATAATAAATGAAAACCCATAATAAAACTTTCTATACTCTATTAGAGTTAACAGTTACTTTTAAAATGTACTATATTTGCAAACAACTTCAGTTTCGATTCTCAGTTGAGGGTTCCTAAATCCTTGGGGGAGCAGAGTTGGTTGGTTGGTTTTTTGAGTTACACTAGGGGCTGCGCAATGGGTAATTGGCGACGGTCTGGGACTCACCCTAATGAGTTCACGTCGACTGCCACCACGTTCCAGAGATTCATGCATTTGACATCTACTATCCGTAGTGTGAGGGAGCGGGGGGAGCGGTTAGGGACCCCTGTTGACCTTCGGGTCTTTCTAAAGTGCTCCCTGCCTCCTCAGTGATAACACTTTTCAAGTTGTCCTTCTTTTTATGGTTTAGTTATTTATGTATTTCTCCTTCTTTTTAGTTTATCCTTCTTGTGTTCTTTGTCTTCTGTGATGTGTAGAACTTGAAATGGAGAAAAAAAATTGGTCCGAAGACATGACATCACAATTTTGACCTATACGGATGGGATTGAGGAGCAAAGTGATTTTGCTTATTGAAAGTTAAAAACGATCAGAATTTATGTACCACGTTAGAACAGAAATCGTAAATTTTTATTAGCGTGAATGAATATATTCAATATTCAAGCATATTTTTATGGCTATGCTATTTGTGTACCCTTGTTATAACCAAAATCAAAACATATATCAATACTGTATAAACTGCATATTTTATACAATAAATTATTACAAGATAAAAAGAGCGCACTTTTATATACCATGTTTTTAAATTTTCTGCTGAATCATACAAACGCTGCCTAAGGTAGTGGGAAATCGAAATATTTGGCTAAAAGTAATAAAAAAAATGCAGTTTCACCTTGTTCTTAGCTATTCTGACAGTTTTAAATGCCTAGCTAGTCGAGAAGTAACATGGTTGTTGAATCATATAAACGCTACCGAACGCAGCGGGGGCTCGAAAAAATTAGCTTAAAGTATTAAAAAACTCATTGTCATCGTGTTATGAGCTAATACAAAAGTTTCAAATCGCTAGCTAGTCGGGAAGTTAGTAAAATAAATTTTCTGTTGAATTATATAAACGCTACCAAAGCAGCAAGGACCTGCAACAGTTGGGTAAAAGTATTAAAAAAATGCATTGTCATCGTGTAATTAGCTATTATAAAAGTTTCAAATCGCTAGCTAGTCGAAAAATTAGTAAAATAAATTTTCTGTTGATTTATATAAACGCTACCAAAGGCAGCAGAAATCCGGAACAGTTGGGTAAAAGTATTACAAAAATGCATTGTCACCGTGTTCTGAGCTTTTTCTGAAAATATCAAGTGTCTAACAAGTCGGGAAGTTAGTTAAAAACCAATCGCAAGATTTGTACTGGTCACACAAACAAAGAAAGAAGAATTGAAGTTAATAAAAACATGTACTTGGGAAATACTATATGTATGTTTATATTTTTATTTGTAATTACATTTATATTTTATTCTTCTCCTGGGCAAAAAGTCTCGGAGGCGAAATTTCCGGGGTACGAAATTTCCCGGGAGCAAAATGCTGGGGGCGAAATGCCGGGGGCGAGATAATGGGGGCGAAAATTCCGGATCCCCCATACCTCGCTGTGCCTGAATCCGAAAACGCACGTAACTCGGATCCGCGGCGATCACTATCACGCACGTTAAATTCAAACTAACATCACTGGACACCCCTACCACGCTGTGCATGAATCCGAAAACGCACATAACTCGGCTCCGCGGCAATCACTATCACGCACGTTAAAACCAAAAATACACCACTGGAAACTCCTACCTCGTTGTGCAGGAATCCGAAAACACACGAAACTCGTTTTCCCAGCAATCACTGTCAAGCATGTTGAAACCAAAAAACATCACTGGACACCCCTAACTGGCTGTGCATGAATCCGAAAACGCACATAACTCGGCTCTGCGGCAATAACTATCACGCACGTTAAGACAAAAAAAGATCACTGGACACCCCTGCCTCGCTGTGCATGAATCCGAAATACCACGTAACTCGGCTCCGCGGTAATCGCTATCACGCACGTTAAAATTAAAAATGCATCACTTGACACTCATACCTCGCTGTGCATGAATCCGAAAGCGCACGTAATTCGGCTCCGCGGCAATCACTATCACGCACGTTAAAACAAAAAAAAAATGTGAGGTAATGTTATGTTAGCGTAACGCTACAAACGGAGTTCGCACTTTACGAATAACACGTGAATGTGCAGAGTTTTCGAATTCGGTTGATTAATGGAGTTAGTTCTTATGCTAAACTAAATGATAATTTGCGGTATGTTAATATTATAAGATGAGATGGATATAAAAGGTGATGTGTTTCGTAGTAGAGGGGGAGAGTAGGAGAGTTAGTGGTAAGAGTAGAAGTGGTAGGAGGTTAAAAGAGTTAGTAGCGAGCGGCTATAGTAGAAGATAGTCGAGTAGTATAGTGGTTTAGGGAATCCTCCCACTAACGAAAGATGAGTAAAGTCGTGAGTGGTAACGACGTTAAGTGAAGCTGTTGAGATTATTTATGGTTATCTATTGATGGTTAGAGTATAAAGTCTGCCCCTTTAATTTTGTAAAGGTATTGAATGTGAATATAGTCCAACGCCCACCTTTTCATTAAGCTCTAAATAAAAGCTCTGTATATAATTTATAAATCTGACTTTGTCGCTACTTCATTATTTAATTAAGTAAATTTAAATGAGGGCTATGCAGTCCACCGCAACGCATACGTCCTCACAGTGGCGCCCTTATTCGTCTGACACCCTCCACCTAGCTAGTATTTTTTGATGGCACTACTAGTGTGCTTCAATTTTTTGATGAGCTTGAATATTTTTTTTAATTTTTATAAAATTGATATTGCCAAAAAATATGCTTGGTTAAAGTGTTCCTTAAGAGGTGAACCGAGACAGCGGCATGATTTAATCGCCTGCCATTCACTTGGCCCAAATCCAACCTATGAGGATTTGAAAAATAGGGTTATCAGTCTCTTTGCCACTCGGTATGATAGATTAATATTGGAGCATGAAACGTTCCACCCCCCCTCAAAATTGTCAGTGGAATGTGGTAATAAAGGCAGTGGAAAACCCACAACAAGTTATTAAGTCACAGGAAGCAAGCTCGAGTAATTTAAATCAACCTAAAACTGGCGATAAAAACTCTATTTCTAGTGGCAAAAGTCAAATACAAGTTGAAGCAAACGAGCAAACTTCGCTTTCAAACAGTACTACAGACGAATTTAAGTCTGCTATTCAGCCTTTGGGTAAGGATAAAATATCCGACAATTTACCTAGTGTAGCGACGGCGATTGCAAAGGAAAATACAATTAAAATAAATGTGGCGACTGAAACCGGTTAAACTGAGCGAAAGTGATAAGTCATATTCAAATGCTCGACCGGTCAAATCCGGGGAGTTATCTAATTTCACAGAAACTGTGGTAAAAGAAAGTGAAAAGTTAAACCACTGTGCTTCTAAATATTTCGCAACTACTTTTAAAGAAAACCTTGTAGCTAATGTAAATGAATGTAATACATTTCAAAATGCAGTGTTAACTAACTTTACTTCTGCAAATCTTGTACATAAATACAACGATAAAGTCGTAAATCGAACGGAGAAGTCAGATAACTGTGTCGCTAGTTTAAACGACAAAGTAACAGATAAAGTGATTTTCACTAATACATTCTATTGAGAATTAATCACAGTAACTGTTTTATATTTGATGTAATCACTGTTATTTTGTATCACATTTAAACTGTCATTCATTTCTACCATATATGTAACCATAACTGTAAGTTTTCTTTATATATATGTTTTGGCAACACTGATTTTTGTTGTCGCCTCTTGGGTACGCTGACGCTCTAGCGTGATGTACGTGAGTGCAATTTCTGCACGTTTTTCATTATTAAACTTCATCTTATATCCATGAACATCGGACTCTGATTGATTTAATTTAACAGCAGAGCGTGGTTCGATGCTCTAAAAGAAGTTTAACAAGCCAATGAAGTATATATTTTGATTAGTTTTTCGTAGTGTGTTTGTCACGTGTGAAATGGCAAGTGAAGATTCAAAATATAGTGTTGAACCGTTCAACGGCAAGAACTTCTCGCTATGGAGTCGACGTGTTGAAGCTGTGTTTGCAGCGAAAGAGCTGGATTTGTATTTAGAAAAGGAATGTGATAGAACCAAAGAAGCGGAAGTACGTGCCGCGAAAAAGGCTTATGCCTTATTGCTGACTCTATTAGATGATTCGGTTTTGGCTGCTCTGGCCAATGAAAAGTCAACTTGTGAAATATGGAAAACTTTAAAAACAAAATATGCTAAAACGAGTGCTGTTAGTCAGATTTTGGCTAGAAAGAGATTAGCAACTATGAAGAAACGATCTGATTGCAGTATGCAGCAACATATTGATGAAATGCTAGGAACTGTAAATGACTTAAGAATGTCCGGTGCGGCTGTGCAGGATATGGATGTGGTGATATATCTTATGATGTCTCTTCCACCTGAATATGATGTAGTTAAAGCTACAATTGAAAATCAACCGAGCGAGAACCTGACTTTGAACTTTGTTACCCAAAGACTCTTAAGTGCAGAAGCCCTGAAAGGCGATAAAAGTAGTGAACAGATACGTAATTGTGGATCGTGTGACAACGCAGCTTTTCGTGTGAATAAATCTAATTTAACTTGCTATCGTTGCAAATTTAAAGGTCATGTAGCAAAGAACTGCAAAAGTAAAGTAACTTGTTTTAATTGTGGCCGTTCTGGGCATTACAAAAGGGACTGTAGAGTAAAATCAAAGATGGATCATAAAGAAACAGCTGCAGCAGTAACTTTTATGATGGGTGAATCTGACGACAATCTGTTTCTGTTGGACTCTGGAGCTACAGCACATATGTGCAGTAAAAGTGAGTGGTTTGATGATTTGAAAAGTTTTTCTGGTTCAGTGGCCTGTGCATCCAAAAATGACACTTTAAAAATAGAAGGAATTGGAAAAATTTCAGGAATTTTGCATGGATAGAAAATTATTCTGACTGATGTACTTTATGTACCTGATTTAAATGGTGAACTAATATCAGTAAAGAACATTCAAAAGGCAGGTTACAGTATTATATTTAAAGATGATAAAGCGTTAGTGCAAAAGGGTAAACAGAGCTTTGTAATGGCTCAGCTTAATGATAAAGGGCACTATGTTAGTGAATTTAAGCCCATTAAAGCTGTAGCTAGTGTCGCTAACCATTCTTCAGATCTTTGGCATAGACGCATGGGACACTCATCAAATAAAGTTTTAGAGCAAATGGGCCTTCCTACTTCAGATAATTTCTGTGAAGAATGTGTCATGGCTAAGCAATCAAATGAACCTGCTGTAAAGGGTCCCAGAAGTCGAGGAACCTCAGCTATGAGAATGGTTCATACCGACATATGTGGCCCTATTTCACCACCTACACCTTCTGGTGAAAAATATTTTGTAACAATTATTGATGATCACTCAAGATTCTGTGAGGTACATTTACTGAAGCATAAAAATGACATAGTTCCAGTATTTAAGCTATTCTTAAAGCAAAATCCTAATTTGTATAAAATCAGATGTGACAATGCGGGAGAGTATTTCTCTGGAGAATTAGCCAAGTGTTGCAAGGAAACTGGTATACTGCTAGATCCTGCTCCACCATACTCAGCTTGTTTAAACGGTGTTGCTGAAAGAGCCAATCGATACTTGTTGGAGAAAGCTCGTGCATTAGTGTATGAAGCACAGTTACCAAAAAGTTTCTGGGGCTTTGCTGTACAGACTGCAGCCTATCTTAAAAATAGAATTCCCTGCCAAAGTATTAATAATTGCATGCCATTTGAGCTGAAGTATGGAAAACCTCCTGACTTAAATTTAATAAAGGTATTTGGATGTGATGCATACATGAGAATTTCAGACAACCTGAGGAAGAAGTTGGATCCCAAATCAAGAAAAATGATTTTTGTTGGCTACTCAAGCATGGGTTACCGTTTGTTGGACCCTGAAACAAATAGAGTTACAAATTCTCGCAATGTTAAGTTTAACGAAGAAAAGAAAAGAATTTATATATCTGATACAAGTCAAGAAAATGTTCCATTAGACATTAATTCTCAACCTGAAGTTTTGCTTGAATCGAATGATGCTGAATCTAATAATCCTGAAGAAAATGAAACCAGAAGTTCAAGAAGAAGCACAAAGCCACCTGCTAGACTAAATGACTACTACCTATACAGTGCACTTGTAGCAAATCCTGATCCAATTTTGTTTGAAGATGTAGAGAAATTACCAGTTAATGAGCAGAATTTATGGCGAAATGCTATGAATCAAGAAATGAAATCTTTGAATCAAAACAAAGTGTGGGAACTTGTGGAGTTACCAGAAAATGAGAAAACAATATCCTGCAAATGGGTGTTTAGAATTAAACAAAATGGTGTCTATAAGGCAAGACTGGTTGCAAGAGGCTTTGAACAGAAAGCAGGTGTTGATTTCTTTGAAACTTATGCTCCTGTTATTAGTACATCCTCTCTCAGACTTGTACTGGCCATCATCATCCATAAAGAACTAAAAATGTTTGCACTTGATGTTAAAATTGCTTTCCTAAATGGTGAACTTAATGAAAATATCTTTATGGAACAACCCATGGGATATAGTGATAACAGTGGTAGAGTGTGCAAACTTTTAAAAAGTCTATATGGACTGAAACAAGCACCAAGGCAGTGGTTCGAGAAATTTACAGACTTCATAATCCATCTGAAATTTCAACAACTCAATAATGAGCCATGTGTATTTGTAAAAAGGTCAGATCACAGTGAAATGATAGTTGTTTTGTACGTCGATGATCTGCTGATTTCTGGTTCTGACATATCAGAAGTTAAAGTGGTAATTCAGCTTCTTCAGCAAAAATTTGAGATGTCAAGATCTGAAATTGCCAGTGAATTTTTGGGCATATGTTTTGAACAATCCAGTAACCATCTTTGTTTAAGTCAAAAATCTTATGTGTTGAAAATTTTAGAAAAATTTAAGATGGCTGATTGTAAGCCCTGTGATACACCACTTGTACCAAAAGCAACTGCATCAAACTTTGACAATGGTGAACATTTTGAAGGTCCCTATCGTGAACTTGTTGGTACTTTATTATATTTAGCAATGACAACTAGACCAGATATTTTGTACTCTGTAAACTGTTTTGGTCAATTGCAAGAGCAACCTACAGTTGCTGCTTGGACTGGTTTGAAAAGAGTGCTACGTTATCTCAAAGGGACTCTTGAGCTAAAATTATTTTTTCCTAAGTGTAGTAGTGATGATATTGTCATTTCTCTGTATGTTGATGCTGATTGGGGGGCTGATTTACGAGATCGAAAATCAATTTCAGGTTATATTTTAATGCTAAACAGTTGTCCAATAATTTGGAATGTTAAGAAGCAGACATCCATAGCTCTGTCTTCTACTGAAGCAGAGATTTTAGCCTTAGCTAAAGCTATTCAAATTTTAGTGATTGTTTATAACTTAACAAAAGAAATTTTGGGATGTAAAGAAATAAAAATGATAATTTTTGAAGATGATCAATCTGCCATAAAAGCTGTCTGTAATGAAAATTATTGTGCTAGATTAAAGCACCTAGACATTAAGCTAAAGTATATCAGGGAAATTATAAAATTAAATTCTATTAGTGTTGAATACATAGCTACTGAAGATCAGCTGGCAGACTTATTTACAAAAAGCTTACCAAGACCTAGATTATGTAAACTAATTAATCATTGTGGTCTAATATGTGATTAAGGGTGGGTATTGAGAGTTAATCACAGTAACTGTTTTATATTTGATGTAATCACTGTTATTTTGTATCACATTTAAACTGTCATTCATTTCTACCATATATGTAACCATAACTGTAAGTTTTCTTTATATATATGTTTTGGCAACACTGATTTTTGTTGTCGCCTCTTGGGTACGCTGACGCTCTAGCGTGATGTACGTGAGTGCAATTTCTGCACGTTTTTCATTATTAAACTTCATCTTATATCCATGAACATCGGACTCTGATTGATTTAATTTAACACATTCCAATATTTTAAAGCCTGTAAGCCCTCCAGGACCTCGCCCTCAACGAGTAGAGAGCGAGCGGAACCTTCTCCTGGAACTGTGAACGGTGACAAGGTCCCAGGTGCGAAACCCCCTCAAAATATTTACCAGGCACCAGGTTCGAAGCCTCCTCAGGACAGCGACCTTGCAACGTCTGACCTGAAACTGCAAGCCACCAGCGCTGAAATTTCTGCAGGAATTCCACACGCCTGTCTGACCCGCATCTCTGATTCTGCTGACATCAAGGAATCAATATGTCAGGTGCTATGGTTCCTTATTTTTTCTTTTATAAAGTGTATTTCTAGGAGAGCAGTCATAAAATCTACGACATGTAGTGAAGCCTTTTGGACTTTCAACCATCATCTGAAAGCCTTGAACTTTCTTAAATTTCAAAATTCTAAATTTAAACTTGGAGCATGAACTTTCAACTCCGGAAATTTCATGTTTTGTTTACATATCATAAGTTTTTTTCTCTTATATAATATATTTACGTGATTAGTAAGATAAAAAAAAATTTCTTCCCTTTGCATATAATATTCCCCATCTATGTTTCTCTAAATGTCGTATAAATTGTATAAAATGAATATTTCTTATTGTTAAACTTTTGTATTCTAACAAAAAGTTCAATGTATGTATGTATTAGTAGTATAGGGAAAAGAGAATTTTTTTAGCTATTTTGCATGTAAATTCGTGTTTAACGACTAAATTTATTAAACTAACAACTTCGTTTTTTTCCGTTGTGCAAATAGCTAGGTGGAAAATATTGGTTATCTCTAAAATTTTATATGTCAAACTCTGATTTATCTATCTACAAGTTGTAGTTTACCTTCTATTTTGATTTCTACGGTAAAAAAGTTTTGCATTTTACAAATACTATGATGATTCCTTCACGTGTTACTTCGAAATGAAGACGGAGAATTTCTGGACATTTGCCAGCAACTTTTGATTTCTGAAGTGGAAATACTTTTCTTGGACGCATGCCAGTGGATGCAAAGCAGTTTACCCTTTCAAGATATAAATCTGATAGAGTTAGAAAACTGAACTTTTTTTTTTTTTTTTTTTTTTTGTTAGAAATCTTCACATACAACGAAGTTTTTTCTTATCACTCTGCACCAGTCAATTTCAATTTTATAATTAATGATCGCATTTTTTGTCTAAGCGATCCACCTGTACTAAAATTTTTTTCATTTCATGAAATTTTTACCTTTCCGGGTTATAGGAAAGATGTGCCTGTAAACCCTTTTGTAATATGTTGGGGTATATTTCACTAACAAGGAAACATTCAAAAGCTGTCATCTTCAAAAAGTATTGAAAAAAAAATATATGTGATTTTACTCTTTATAAAACACCAGAAAATGAAAAAAATATCGACTGAAATTAATTATAGCGACCACAAAAAATTATCAAAATTAAGCATATTCGGCGATTTAGCGCTCTTAGACGATACGTTTGGTAGCACCGATATTGCCGTGTACGAACAGAACCGTGTTTTGCTTTTCCGCCAAGTACTCAAAATCAGTCGTCTAGCAGTGCGAAATCGCCAAATATGCTTAATTTTGATAATTTTTTGTGGTCGCTGTAATTAATTTCAGCCGATAATTTTTTTCATTTTCTGGTGCTTTATGAAGAGTAGAATCACATATATTTTTTTAAACATTTTTTTTTTGATGACACCTTTTGAATGTTTCCTTGTAAGTTTCGGCGCTAGGGTTTTCATCATAAATCAACTTAGAACGAGCTTTAATTTCTTATCATAAATGTTTTTCTAAGTTTATGGTTTTTCAGCCAGGCGCTCTTAAAATTTTTATTTAACATTAGATTTTAAAAGCAAGTAGTTATTGTTGGGCAGTTTAATTTAAGAATTCCTCCCTCTCTTTCTAGAGTATTGTGCAGTTTAATTTTAAGCAGTATGTCACTGCAGCTAATTTTCAGTTGCATAGCATAAGCAATACTTTAAAGTTTTTACGGGTAAAAACCCGTTGTGGATTTTTACGGGAATTTTTGTATTTTGGGGCGGAACTGTGAGGTAATGTTATGTTAGCGTAACGCTACAAACGGAGTTCGCACTTCACGAATAACACGTGAATGTGCAGAGTTTTAGGATTCAGTTGATTCATGGATTTGTTCTTATGCTAAACTAAATGATAATTTGCGGTATGTTAATATTATAAAGTGAGATGGATATAAAAGGTGATGTGTTTCGTAGTAGAGGGGGAGAGTAGGAGAGTTAGTGGTAAGAGTAGAAGTGGTAGGAGGTTAAAAGAGTTAATAGCGAGCGGCTATAGTAGAAGATAGTCGAGTAGTATAGTGTTTTAGGGAATCCTTGCACTAACGAAAGTTGAGTAAAGTCGTGAGAGGTAACGACGTTAAGTGAAGCTGTTGAGATTATTTATGGTTATATATTGATGGTTAGAGTATTTATGAAGGCTGCCACTTTAAGTTTTTAAAGGTATTCAATGTGAATATTGTCCAACGCCCACCTTTTCATTAAGATCTAAATAAAAGCTCGTTATTTATTTTATATTTCAAGTCTTGTACTCTCTTTACTTACCATTTAGTTATCTTATTAAGTAATTAAGATGGAGTTTGCATCAACGCAAACTTCACAAAATCACTGGACACCCTTATCTCGCTGTGCATGAATCCGAAATCGCACATAACTCAGCTCCGCGGCAATCACTATCACGCACGTTGAAACCAAAAAAAACATCACCTGACACCCCTACACTGCTGTGCATGAATCCGAAAACACACGTAACTCGGCTCCGCGACAATCACTATCACGCACGTCAAAACCCAAAAACTTTACTGGACTCCCCTACATCGCTGTGCATGAATCCGAAAATGCACGTAACTCGGCTCCGCGGCAATCGCTATCATGCACGTTAAAACAAAAACAAAAAAAACATCACTGCTCACCTCTACCTTGCTGTACATGAATCCGAAAACACACGAAACTCGTTTTCGCAGCAATCACTGTCAAGCATGTTAAAATTAAAAAAACATCTCTGAACACCCCTACTTCAAATCAATGAAAATCAAATAAACCAATCAAATCTCTCGTAATTCCTCAAAACGTTGCTCTTGTTCAACGTAAAATACACACAAATCAATGAAAATCAAATAAATCAATAAATCTCTCGTAATTCCTTAAAACGTAGCTCTAGTTCAACGTAGAATACACACAAATCAATGGAAATCAAATAAACCAATCAAATCTCTCGTAATTCTTCACAACGTAGCTCTAGTTCAACGTAAAAGAGATTCAAATCAATGAAAACCAAATAAACCAATCAGATCTCTCGTAATTCCTCAAAACGCAGCTCTAGTTCAATGTAAAATACACTTAAATCAATTCAATGAAAACCAAATAAACCAATCAAAACTCTCGTAATTCCTCAAAACGTAGCTCTAGTTCAACGTAAAATATAGTCAAATCATTGAAAATCAAATAAACCAATCAAATCTTTTGTAATTCCTCATAAGGTAGCTGTAGTTTAATGTAAAATATTCATTTAAATTAAAATACACTCTTTCTCATTAAACTCGTACGCAGTACTAGTGCGACGTTAAATCCTATCTACTTTACAAAAAAATTAATTTCATATTAAAATCGTACGCAGTACTAGTGCAACGTTAAATCCTATCTACTTTCCAAAAATATTCATTTAAAAATATAATATTTTCATGCTTTTGACGTCATACAGCATGTTGACGTAACCCATGACGCAAACAAGCAAAGCTCATCAACATACTAAGGTCCCTATATATACGAGCAAAGAATGTATAGAGCATTTCCTCGTGACGTCATGTGGTTGGCAAAAAAGAGCGCTCGACTTTCCCGCGCCCCGCCCACCATGTATTTTCCGTTGGTAGTAATCAAGTAATCGCCATCGCTATGCTTTTCCCAAGCCTTTTTGCCAACCACTCATAAAAGTTGAGATGTTTGTTTACAAACAAGGAACTGCCCTATACGAGCTGGCGCATCAGGCATTTTGTTGCCTTATGGTTGCCACGTGTACCCAGCGCGTTTCTCTGATAAACAAACGACAAACATTTTCTTTATCGTCTTACGTTAATTTAAAGTAACTTGTTTTATTATATTTCATAATTTTAGCTAAGTAAACTAGTATATTGAAGTTTGTTTAGCGATAAATTGCTATAATTATTCAAGAAGTAAATATAAAGTGTTCGCAGACCTTCTATTACTGTGTATTTGAGTTTTGGCGACATTTTGTAAAAGAAACAGAAACCGCCCTAACAACACGTCTTACTCCAGTACATCCATAGGATATCCTCAGAATAAAGTGACATCCTGAGAATGTAATGTGAAAAAAATCTGTTTCTAGGAATATTATTGTTGCTTATTTCTCTTATCTTGACCGGATTAGCTTCAGATCAAGATTTCTTAAAATCATTAGGGAAGCGATAAGGACGCCAAGCGGGAATGCTGTCCTCTTCAGAGGCAAAAAAAATGGCGGTGATGCGCCGCCTATTAATTTATTTAGGGTCTCTACAACATACAGCCCATAATATCTGGCAATGTAGCGCGCACTGACGGAATGCCCCAAATATTACGGGCAGCTTAAAATATTCTTCACCCGAAACGTCTATGTCCGAAATTTAAGATATAGGGCAGTTCCTTGTTTGTAAACAAACAGCTCAACTTTTATGAGTGGTTGGCAAAAAGGCTTGGGATTAAATTACTACCAACGGAAAATCAATGGTGGGCAGGGCGCGGGAAAGTCGAGCGCGCTTTTTTGCCAACCACCAGACGTCACGAGGAAATGCTCTAACCTGAGATGGCGTATAGATCAAGTACGCCATGCCTGAGTAGAGTGTTTTGCCGAGCGTGACGTCAGCTGCGCTTTCCTTATTAGAATCAAAATTATGATTGCATAGTATATAGTAGTCTTATTGTGAACATACTGGAGCTGGAGATCTATATTCAGAACTCGTCTATAGACGTAACTCGGACGCGATAGATGAAATATGAATATATGTGTTATGTGAGGACATAGTATGTTCTAAAGGATTTTCAGAATAGAGAAGATTGAACATCTACGCATCGATACAAAATTAACAGAATTCGTAATGTGCTTCAACTTCCTTGATTTTCTGCGCCAATAAAATAATATAACAATTTGTTATATTAAAAAGTCCTTAAAACTAGAAATAAAAAAATTGTATACAATTATTAGTGGGAGAGTCCTTCAAAAAAGTCGTGCCCAACGAATTATTATGGAAAAACCATACGTGTGTGAAACATATTCTGAAGCATTTTCCCAAAAGACACATCTGAACGAACATCTACGCACCCATACAAAAGAAAAGCAAGTGTGTGAAGTATGTTCTAAATTTTTTTCCCGAAAGAGTTCTCTGAATATTCATGTACGCACCCATACAAACGAAAAGCCTTACGTGTGTGAAGTATGTTCTAAAGGATTTTCTGAAATGAAAAATATGAAGGTACATCTACGCACCCATACAAATGAAAAGCCATACGTGTGTGAAGTATGTTCTAAAGGGTTTTCTTTTAAGAGCAATTTGAGCATTCACCAACGCACCCATACGAAAGAAAAGCCATATGTGTGTGAAATATGTTCTACAGAATTTTCTGAAAATGGAATTCTAAAGAAACATCTACGCACCCATACAAAAGAGAAGCCATACGCGTGTGAAGTATGTTCTAAAGGTTTTTCCCAAAAGAATTCTCTGAATAATCATGTACGCACCCATACAAAAGAGAAGCCTTACGTGTGTGAAGTATGTTCTGAAGGTTTTTCCCAAAAGAGTTCTCTGAATAATCATGTACGCACCCATACAAAAGAGAAGCCTTACGTGTGTGAAGTATGTTCTAAAGGATTTTCTGAAATGAAAAATAAGAAGGTACATCTACGCACCCATACAAAAGAGAAGCCATACGTGTGTGAAGTATGTTCTAAAGGGTTTTCCCAAAATGGACATCTAAGGAGACATCTACGCACCCATACAAAAGAAAAGCCATACGTGTGTGAAGTATGTTTTAAAGGATTTCCTAGAAAAGAAAATCTGAAGAGACATCTACGCACCCATACAGAAGAAAAGCCATAGTGTGTGAAGTATGTTCTAAATGATTTTCTATAAAGAGTAATTTGAGCATTCATTAACGCACCCATGCAAAGAGAAAACCATAGAGGAGAGTGAGGTTGAAAGGAACGTAGGAAGAATATGACAATAGCAAAATTTTTGTGTTTGCAAGCATCGGAAACTTTTGTATTTTTGTGATATATGGCAGCTCAGTGGTCATTGATCAAGTGTAGTTTCAGAATTGTGCTACTCATAGAAGGGCAGAAAAAAAAAATAAAGTGTCTTTCTCAGCTGCCAATGTAAGCTTTTATCGATTCAGTTAAGAAATTAACTATTTGCTTAAAGTTAATTTAACTCTTATACAGTTAAAAGGTATAATCTTTTATTGTGTTTATAATATTCAAGAATATTGTTAATTAATCATTAAGACTATTTCCTGTTTTATATGATCATGTGATGGGTGTCATGAATGGGACATTACCCATTATGTACTAATTTAAAATTGTACACAAGAATTATATTAAAACCTAAACTAGAAATACTTATTGTCAGGATTCTTAATTTTGTGGACTTAGATAAAAAATTGAAATTAATTGTACTGGTTTTTTTTTTTTGTATAATAATTATGATTAAAAAAATTATAAGTTAGAATATTAAATGCAAATTAAATCAATAATTAAAATAATAATAATTTGATTAAAATCCCAATTTCAATCAATCTTATTAAATAAATTCTTGTGATTATTAATGTAATACAGAATAGAATGTTGGTTTTCCCGATTAGTCGAAAAAAAAAATTATCTGGATAATTTGCACTTTATTATAATGATTTATCTCTTTCTAGTGTCTTATTTATTTTTAGATTAGGTCTTTTCAAATTAAATTACCGAAGCCTAGTGCACTAGGAACTGTACGAACCAAAGGTCTTCTGTCTTTCGATGTTAATTTGAGCCAAAACATCAATTTATATTAATTTCTGCTAATTTATAGCGTGTAATAAAATTGCATAAACCAATTTAACTTTATTTAGTTCCCATTTTGTTTTTTCTTTGTTAACTCCAGTCCTGTCCCATTCATTCCCATAGGTGGAGATGAATGGGACAGTGCACATGCATGTAAAAAAAAAAAAAAAAAAAGAATATTAATTAAAAATGGTAACTTTTTAGTAAAGTTATTATGTTTATATGTAACTGATTATAGCGAAATTCTGAATCACATACCGCCGACGTTATCAAGAGAAACATGAAAAATGTCCCATTCATCCCCACTCGCCCGTACTTGTGTGAAGTATGTTTCAAATGATTTTCCGAAAAGGGAAATCTGAACAAACATCTACGCACCCATGCAGGGAAAGCGCCACACACGCTTGTAGCATGTTCTCAACAGGGGTGTGATTTTTTTAGCCTTTTTTTTTTTTTTTTTTTTTTTTTTGTTTCTGGAGTGCATTTGCTACGTAAGTTAATCTAATAAAACATGATCATTTATTCTTATTTTATAGATTAAAAATCATTTATTATTATAATTTACCCACACAACACTGTTCATCCCGATTACGTTAATATTAAAAAATCAGGATCAGATCCCAGACAACTAATATTCGTCCAGATTAGGTCAAAGTACATAATCTGAACGTATAGACATATCCATATTACAACCAGTACCGAATCTACATTTTTTAAAGGGGAGGGGGGGTGCAGACTTTCAATTTGCCACCCTCTAGGCAAAATTTTTTTAACAAATAAAATACTTAGACTTTTACAAAATTTTTATTTTAGTTATAAAATTATACGTAATTCTAAAAATTTATTTTGCTCGACTTTATTTCAGTTAAAATTCAGAAAACATTCCCAATGTGTCGTCTTCAAAAAATATTGAAAAAAATATATGTGATTCTACTCTTCATATGACACCAGAAAGTGAAAAAAATATCGGCTGAAATGAATTACAGCGCCCACAAAAATTACCAAAATTAAGCATATTTGGCGATTTCACACTGTTAGACGATTGATTTTGAGTACTTGGTGGAGAAGCCAAACATGGTTCTGTTCATACACAGCAATCTCGGTGCTAGCGAACTTATCACATAACAGCGCTAAATCGCCAAAAATGCTTAATTTCGTAATACTGTATTAGGAAATCTTTAATGTATTTTCCAGCCCTTTCATAAAAAGAACTGATCTCGTTAAAACAATATCAGTTGTCAGTTTTTTGTATTCCTTTACCGACACAGTCGAACACTTTCAAAACGTAATTCTATATGACTAAGTATAAAATAAATTCAAAATTCCTGGCCTCATTTCGTAGACGCTTTTATTCTGGTGATTTACCTTGGTGATTTGTCTCCATCTTTTAGCTCTATCGAAGCATGACAAACTTATTTAGGCTTTTTTTCAAACCGATAACAACTTCTCCTTTCGCAGACCATCATGTCTGATCCTTTGACGTTATTCTTTGCATGTTTTTAATACTTTGTAACAACATTGAAAATGGTTTATGGCATGGCATAGATTTGTCTATCTGCGCTCTATCTCCGGTAAATATTCATGGAATTCACTGAAACTGATATATGTTATTCACGTTTACTATGGAATGTTCCGCATTGAAAATGGAATAAATACCCCCATTGGTTTGTGTGCAGTGACACACGAAAGAATTCCAAAGTATTGTGTTGTGTGAGAGGTATTTCTATGCACCATATTTCAATACATTTATTTTGCACAAATCGTAATGACATAGACATTTATCATTCCTATGCATAAAAATTGTTTTCTATAAAATATAGTATGATTAACATTAGAAAAAAAGACCACACAAAAATATTCAGATAAATTAAGGATTATGGTTGAAATTTGCTGCAGTTGCAGTTTCGCATTGTTTAAGCGTTTTCCACTTTAATCAACGCTTAAGAGTGATTATGATTTGAATTAGTCTATCTGTCTGTCCCTCCAACCGCCTCCAGCGCCCGTAAACATCTTCAGAATTTCTTTAAAATGATCACTCTAAAAACTATTTTCGAGTTTATTGTGGGTTGTTCACCATTTAAAATGGTATTAGTAGCGCAGCTGGTTTGTGTACAGGAACACTGAAAAGAATGTCAATGCCTTGCGTTCTATGATAGGGATTTTTACTGCACAAATTATAATGAAATTGAAATTCGTTATTAAGATGCTGAAAGAGTTTTTATTTATTTATTTACTAGGAGGCTACGCCCGCTTCGCCGGTTACTATTTTTAAATGAATCACAATAATTAATGAATTCTCAAAATTGCATTAATTTTTATCATGTGATAAAAAAAGAGAAAAAAAATTCTGATTGGGAAAGATGTCGCACCGGGTCCCGACTGCCTTCGGCAGCGTAGACCCGTGCGCTGCGCGCACGTATTCCTTCACCATCCTTATGACTTCTCAAAATTCCATGTTATTACTCATAAACTTTCATTCTTAAGAAAAGGAATTAAAAAATATATCATTTAGCATCGGGTAAAAACTCACACCGGGACCCCACTGCCTTCGGCCGCGCAGACCCGTGCGCGAGCATATGTTACGTGCGGTGAGCGCACATATTCCTTCTGAAATCAAACTCTTATTCTGATGAAAAGAAAATTTAAAAAATCATTTCTCATCAGGTAAATTGTCGGACCGGGTACCCACTGCCTTCGGCAGCGTAGTCTCTTGCGCGCTGCGCGCCTATTCCTTCCCCACCCTTCCAGCCCTTAATAATTAAATTACATGTACCAATTTTGAACGGTCTTACTCAATTAGCTGAGATGCAAAAGAAAACCTGATCAGGATACCTTAAAATTGTAAATCAGGTGAAATCTCGAATTCCACATTCGATAATATAAAAGAACTTTGAAATGTCTTTCGAATGATGTATTAAAAATAATTTAATCATAATTAGAATTCGAAATATTCAAATTTAAAAGTATTGCAGCGCCATCTGGCGGTAGAAAATTCTGTAATCTACTGTTCAATTCCAAATAATATATTACTTATAAAATTATTTATTAGTAGCAGAGATACAAAAGAAAACTTAATCAGGAGACCTTAAAACGTGTAAATCACATGAAATCTCGAATTCCGGTAGTCGGTTAATGGAAGGTGACAGAAATTTGTGGCGTCTACTCTTGAAATTCAATTCAAATAAGATTCAAAATGACATATTACTTTTGAAATTATGCTAATTAGAAGCTGAGTTACAAAAATGATATAAACACTATTATAAAACGATTTATGTCTGACTTTTTCGTGGTTTTCTCCGAAACTTGCGTAATTCCGGGCTAAATAATATTGAAAATCCATAGTATAAAAGGTGAAAGGAGTATCAGAATTCGAAACTCTGCAAAATATAAAAGAATAAAGGCGTTCTTTGTTTTCCGTAGTTTTCTCCGAAACAACCGTTCCTTTTCTACGTTTTTGCCAACCCCCCCCTTCCGTCCCTTCTAATAATTTTACACTTGAAAATATCCGCAACCGATTTATCTTTCCTTAAAACCTAATAATAACAATTTCAAACGCTGTAACTCTTTTTTTTTTTTTGCCCCTTCGCCCCCCCTTCCCCCTCAAGCCTTTCCTAATAATTCTACACGTTCAAAAATATTCAGAATCGAATTATCGGGCGTTAAAACCAAATACTTTTATTATTAAGAAAATAAAATTTAAAAAAAAAATCTTTTATCATCGGGTAAAAACTCGCACCGGGTCCCAACCCCATGCGCGCTGCGCGCCTGTTCCTTCCAAACCCTTCCAGCCCCTCCTAATTAACTTACATATACCAATTTTGAACGGTCTTACTCAATTAGTTGAGGTGCAAAAGAAAACCTGATCAGGACACCTTAAAATTGTAAATCAGGTGAAATCTCGAATTCCACTTTCGATAATATAAAAGAACTTTAATATATCTTTCGAAAGATGTATTAGAAATAATTTAATCGTAATTAGAATATGAAATATTGAAAATTAAAAAAATTACAGCGCCATCTTGCGGTAGAAATTTCTGCAATCTGTTGTCCCATTCCAGATCAACAAAGCTTACAAGTGATGTATTACTCATAAAATTATTTTAATTAGTAGATGAGATACAAAAGAAAACCTAATCAGGACACCTCAAAACGTGTAAATCGGATGAAATCTCTAATTCCATTTTCGATAATGTAAGAGTACTTTAAAATGTGTATCAACTAAAATAAGTTTTCAAATGATGTATTACTTATGAACTTTTTTTAATTAATAACTGAGATACAAAAAAAAAAAAAAAACTGATGGACACCTCAAAACGTGTAAATCTGGTGAAAACTTTCGATAATTTAAAAGAACTTTAAAATATCTTTCGAATGATGTATTAAATATAATTTAATCATAATTAGAAATTGAAATATTTAAATTTTAAAATATTACACCGCCATCTGGCGGTACAAATTTCTGTATTCCACTGTTCGATTCCAAATCGAAAAAGCTTTCTAATAATGTATTACTTATGAAATTACTTTAATTAGAAGCTGAGATACAAAAGAAAACAATTAAAAATAATTTAATCATAATTAGAAATTGAAATTTTGAAATATTACAGTGCCATCTGGCGGTAGAAATTTCTGTAATCCACTGTTTCATTCCAAATCAAAAAAGCTTTCTAATGATGTACTACTTATGAAATTTTTTTAATTAGTAGCCGAGATACAAAAGAAAACCTAATCAGGAAACCTCAAAACGTGTAAATAGGGTGAAATTTCGAATTCCATTTTCGATCATGTAAAAGTACTTTAAAATGTGTATCAACTCAACAAAGCTTTCAAATGATGTATTACTTGTAAAATTTTTTTAATTAATAACTGAGATATAGAAGAAAACTGACTCAGGACACCTCAAAACGTGTAAATCTGGTGAAAACTTTCGATAATTGTAAAGAACTTTAAAATATCTTTCGAATGGTGTGTTAAAAATAATTTAATCATAATTAGAAATTGAAATATTGAAATTTTAAAATATTACAGCGCCATCTGGCGGTACAAATTCCTGTTTTCCACTGTTCCATTTCAAATCAAAAAAGCTTTCTAATGATGTATTACTTATGAAATTATTTTAATTAGTAGCTGAGATACAAAAGAAAACTGATTCAGGAGACCTCAAAACGTGTAAATCTGGTGGAAACTTTCGATAATTTAAAAGAACTTTAAAATATCTTTCGAATGATGTATTAAAAATAATTTAATTAGAATTTGAAATATCGAAATTTTAAAATATCTGGCGGTAGAAATTGCCGTAATCTACTGTTCAATTCCAAATCAACAAAACTTTCAAATAACGTCCTTAATTAGTATAATCCTTAATTAGTAGCTGAGATACAAAAGAAAACTTAATCAGGACAATCCCAAAACCTATATATACCACGGTAGTCGGGTAATGGAAGTAAAAAGAAAAAGTATTTTTTAGTTCCTTCAAATGTATTTTGTTGCTATGGAAACTCCTATCGTCTATTGAAAGATAGATTACGTGTTGGAATAAAATTAAATTTGCAATTAAAATGTAACTGCTTTGTTTATTAATGAAAATTGATTAAATTTTAACTGCAGGTTGTTCTTGTGCTGAATAGGGTTGTGTACGAAAAAGAAAATTTGAAGCACTTTGAAATTTGCAATTTTTAACCCCAGTTAAAGATCATGTGATATTAATGACTTTCACATGTTTTGTTTCCGTTAGAGACAGCCGTTAAAATTGTCTGCTGAATGCTGATAGAATGCCTCTTTTTAAGCAATAAGGATTTCTGGTCATTTTTCGATCGACATGGGTCAACATTTTAATTAATATCTCCGAAAGTAATTAAGATTTTTAAATTCTGTTTCGAGGAAAACATCGGAAAGGCTCCAGATCATCCGTATGTCAATTCTTGTACTTCTGCGTTCAATAGGGGCTGAACGTATAAAAGAACAGACAGACAGACAGACAAACCTTTCCATTTATTATTATACACTAGCAGGCTACGCCCGCTTCGCTGGTCACTATTTTTAAAGGAATCACAATAATTAATGAATTCTCAAAATTGTATTAATTCTTTATCATGTTGTTAAAAAGAGAAAAAAAATTCTGATCGGGAAAAATGTCGCACCGGGTCCCCACTGCCTTCGGCAGCGTAGACCCGTACGCTGCGCGCGCGTATCCCTTCACCATCCTTATGACTTCTCAAAATTCCATGTTATTAGTCATAAACTTTCATTCTTAAGAAAAGGAATTTAAAAAATATATCATTCATCATCGTGTAAAAACTCACACCTGGATAGGACTGCCTTAGGCAGCGCAGATCCATGCGCGCTTGTGAGGATATACGTGCAATGTGCACGTATATTCCTTCTCAACTCAAACTTTTATTATTAAGAAAAAAAAAAAAAATATCATCGGGTGAAAACTCGCACCGGATCACAAACGCATGCGCGATGCGCGCGCACGTGTTAAGATAACGTGCGCTGCGCGCACACATTCTGAAACGACACTTTTATTCTTAAGAAAAGAAAATTTTAAAAATCATTTCTCATCAGGTAAAAAGTTGCACCGGGTCCCCACTGCCTTCAGCAGCGCAGTCTCGTACTCGCTGCGCGCGACTATCCCTTCCCCACTCTTCCAGCCCCTACTAATTAACCTACATATATAAATTTTTAACGGTCTAACTCAATTAGCTGAGATGCAAAAGTAAACCTAGAAATTATTTTAATTAGTAGCTGAGATACAAAAGATAACCGATTCAGGAAACCTCAAAACGTGTCAATCAGGTGAAATCTCGAATCCCACTTTCGATAATATAAAAGTAATCTAAAATATCTTTCGAATGGTTTATTAAAAATAATTTAATCATAATTAGAATTTGAAATATTGAAATCTTAAAATATTACAGCGCCATCTGGCGGTAGAAATTTCTGTAATCTACTGTTCAATTCCAAATTAACAAAGCTTTCAAATGATGTATTACTTATGATATTATTTTAATTATTAGCTGAGATACAAAAGAAAAGCTAATCAGGACACCTCAAAACGTGTAAATCTGGTGAAATCTCGAATTTCACTTTCGATAATATAAAAGTACTTTAAAATATCTTTCGAATGATGTATTAACATTAATTTAAAAATAATTAGAATTTGAAATATTGAAATTTAAAAATATTACAACGCCGTCTGGCGGTAGAAATTTCTGTAATCTACTGTTCGATTCCAAATCAACAAATCTTTCAAATGATGTATTACTTATGAAATTATTTTAATTAGTAGCTGAGATACAAAAGAAAACCGATTCATGAGACCTCAAAACGTGTAAATTAGGTGAAATCTCGAATCCCACTTTCGATAGTACAAAAGTACTTTAAAATATCTTTCGAATGATGCATTAAAAATAATTTAATCATATTCAGAATTCGAAATATAGAAATTTAAAAATATTACAGCGCCATCTGGCGGTAGAAAATTCTGTAATCTACTGTTCAATTCTAAATCATCAAAGCTTTCAAATAATGTATTACTTATAAAATTATTTTCATTAGTAGCTGAGATACAAAATAAAACCTAATCAGGAAACCTTAAAACGTGTAAATCACGTGAAATCTCGAATTCCATTACTTATGATGGTCGGTTAATGGAAGGTGACCGAAATTTTTGGCGTCTGCTCTTAAAATTCAATTCAAAAAATTTTCAAAATGACATATTACTTGTGAAATTATGCTAATTAGAAACTGAGATACAAAAATGATATAAACACTATTATAAAACGATTTATGTCTGACTTTTTCGTGGTTTTCTCCGAAACTTGCGTTATTCCGGGCTAAATCCTGTTGAAAATCCATAGTATGAAATGTGAAAGGAGTATCAGAATTCGAAATTCTTCAAAATATAAAAGAATAAAGGCGTTCTGGGTTTTCCGTTGTTTTCTCCGAAACAACCGTTCCTTTTCTACGTTTTTGCCCCTCCCCCCCTTTCCGTCCCTTCTAATAATTTTACACTTGAAAATATCCGCAATCGATTTATCTTTCTTGAAACCTAATAATAACAATTTCAAACGCTGTAATTCTTTTTTATTTTTTATTTATTTTATTTTTTTTCCTGGCTGTTTGCTCCCTCCCCTCCCCCTCAAGCCCTTCCTAATAATTCTACACTTTCAAAAATATTCAGAATCGAAATATCGGGCGTTAAAAAGATATATTACGAAATTTCAACGGCATATCTCAATTTAAAATAGTGCAAAATATAATACAAAATTTAATCTCATTTTTTTGTTTATCCACATATTTTCATGAAAATTGAACAGTAGCTTTATAATATGCTGTCTAGGCCGAATATGAATTCAAATGTAACGTGAATTAAAATTTGAAAGAAATTGAAAATTGCAATATTATTCCCCGCTACAAAACACGTGACATCTTGATCGGTTACTATCATTTCCTTTTCCTTGGCAGACGATAGGTCTACATTTCTGGCATTTGAAATGATGTTGCCACAGAAAATTCATACTTTAGTTAATTTTAAAAAATCTAATTGTTGTACCGATAAACCACTTGCACACTTAGATTAAGAAAAAATGCCCCTTTCATTTGGTATCGAAATTGTAACGATCGGACAAATATTTCTAATTTATTTTCCACTTTTTCTGCTTTGAGATCGCTTTTAGATTAGACATGAGTGGACATTTTAATTAATATCTCCACAACTAATTAAAATTTTTGAATTATGTTTTGAGGAAAACATCGGAAAGGCTCCAGAGCATCCGTATGTCAATTTTTGTACTTCTGCGTTCAATAGGGGCTGAACGCATAAAAGAACTGACAGACAGACAGACAGACAGACAGACAAACCTTTCCTTTTATTATTATAGAAATATAATACAAAATTTAATCTCATTTTTTTGTTTATCCACATATTTTCATGAAAATTGAACAGTAGCTTTATAATATGCTGTCTAGACCGAATATGAATTCAAATGTAACGTGAATTAAAATTTGAAAAAAATTGAAAATTGCAATATTTTTCCCCACTACAAAACACGTGACATCTTGATCGGTTACTATCATTTCCTTTTCCATGGCAGACGATGGGTCAACATTTCTGGCATTTGAAATGATGTTGCCACAGAAAATTCATACTTTAGTTAATTTTAAAAAATCTAATTGTTGTACCGATAAACCACTTGCACACTTTGATTAAGAAAAAATGCCCCTTTCATTTGGTATCGAAATTGTAACGATCGGACAAATATTTCTAATTTATTTTCCACTTTTTCTGCTTTGAGATCGCTTTTAGATTAGACATGAGTGGACATTTTAATTAATATCTCCACAACTAATTAAAATTTTTAAATTCTGTTTCGAGGAAAACATCGGAAAGGCTCCAGAGAATCCGTATGTCAATTTTTGTACTTCTGCGTTCAATAGGGGCTGAACGTATAAAAGAACAGACAGACAGACAGACAAACCTTTCATTTTATTATTATAGACTAGCAGGCTACGCCCGCTTCACTGGTCACTATTTTTAAATGAATCACAATAATTAATGAATTCTCAAAATTGCATTAATTTTTATCATGTGATAAAAAAAGAGAAAAAAAATTCTGATTGGGAAAGATGTCGCACCGGGTCCCGACTGCCTTCGGCAGCGTAGACCCGTGCGCTGCGCGCACGTATTCCTTCACCATCCTTATGACTTCTCAAAATTCCATGTTATTAGTCATAAACTTTCATTCTTAAAAAAAGGAATTTAAAAAATATATCATTTATCATCGTGTAAAAACTCACACCTGGATAGGACTGCCTTAGGCAGCGCAGATCCATGCGCGCTTGTGAGGATATACGTGCAATGTGCACGTATACTCCTTCTCAACTGAAACTTTTATTATTAAGAAAAAAAAAATTATCATCGGGAGAAAACTCGCACCGGATCACAAACGCATGCGCGATGCGCGCCTATTCCTTCCCCACCGTTCCAGCCCCTCCTAATTAACTTGCATATACCAATTTTGAACGGTCTTACTCAATTAGCTGAGATGCAAAAGAAAACCTGATCAGGACACTTTAAATTGTAAATCAGGTGAAATCTCGAATTCCACTTTCGATAATAAAAAAGAACTTTAAAATATCTTTCGAATGATGTATTAGAAATAATTTAATCATAATTAGAATACGAAATATTGAAATTTAAAAATATTACAGCGCCATCTGGCGGTAGAAATTTCTGTAATCTAGTGTTGCATTCCAGATCAACAAAGCTTTCAAATGATGTATTACTCATGAAATTATTTTAATTAGTAGGTGAGATACAAAAGAAAACCTAATCAGGACACCACAAAACGTGTAAATCGGGTGAAATCTCGAATTCCATTTTCGATAATGTAAAAGTACTTTAAAATGTGCATCAACTAAAGTAAGCTTTCAAATGATGTATTACTTATGAACTTTTTTTAATTAATAACTGAGATACAAAAAAAAAAACTGATTCAGGACACCTCAAAACGTGTAAATCTGGTGAAAACTTTCGATAATTTAAAAGAACTTTAAAATATCTTTCGAATGATGTATTACAAATAATTTAATCATAATTAGAAATTGAAATATTGAAATATTGAAATTTTAAAATATTACAGCGCCATCTGGCGGTACAAATTTCTGTATTCCACTGTTCGATTCCAAATCAGAAAAGCTTTCTAATGATGTATTACTTATGAAGTTATTTTAATTAGTAGCTGAGATACAAAAGAAAACTGATTCAGGAGACCTCAAAACGTGTAAATCTGGTGAAAACTTTCGATAATTTAAAAGAACTTTAAAATATCTTTCGAATGCTGTATTAAAAATAATTTAATCATAATTAGAAATTGAAATATTGAAATTTTAAAATATTACAGCGCCATCTGGCGGTACAAATTTCTGTATTCGACTGTTCGAAAAGCTTTCTAATGATGTATTACTTACGAAATTATTTTAATTAGTAGCTGAGATACAAAAGAAAACTAATTCAAGAGACCTCAAAACGTGTAAATCTGGTGAAAACTGTCGATAATATAAAAGAACTTTAAAATATCTTTCGAATGATGCATTAAAAATAATTTAATCATAATTAGAAATTGAAATATTGAAATTTGAATGTATTATAGCGCCATCTGGCGGTAGAAATTTCTGTAATCCACTGTTCGATTCCAAATCAAAAAAGCTTTCTAATGATGTTTTACTTATAAAATTATTTTAATTAGTAGCTGAGATACAAAAGAAAACCTAATCAGGACACCTCAAAACGTGTAAATCGGGTGAAATCTCGAATTCCATTTTCGATAATGTAAAAGTACTTTAAAATGTGTATCAAGTCAACAAAGCTTTCAAATGATGTATCACTTATGAAATTTTTTTAATTAATTTCTGAGATATAAAAGAAAACTGATTCAGGACACCTCAAAACGTGTAAATCTGGTGAAAACTTTCGATAATTTAAAAGAACTTTAAAATATCTTTCGAATGATGTATTCAAAATAATTTAATCATAATTAGAAATTGAAATAATGAAATATTGAAATTTTAAAATATTACAGCGCCATCTGGCGGTACAAATTTCTGTATTCCACTGTTCGATTCCAAATCAAAAGAGCTTTCTAATGATGCATTACTTATGAAATTATTTTAATTAGTAGCTAAGATACAAAAGAAAACTAATTCAGGAGACCTCAAAACGTGTAAATCTGGTGAAAACTTTCGATAATTTAAAACAACTTTAAAATATCTTTCGAATGATGTATTAAAATTAATTTAATTGGAATTTGAAATATCGAAATTTTAGCTGAGATACAAAAGAAAACCTACTCAGGACATTCTAAAACATGTAAATCACGTGAAATCTCTAATTCCATTATCTACGGTAGTTTTATTAATGGAAGTAAAAAGAAAAATAAATATTTTTTATTTCCCCGAAACCTATGTATACCACGGTAGTCGGGTAATGGAAGTAAAAAGAAAAAGAAAAGGTATTTTTTAGTTCCTTCAAATGTATTTTGTTGCTATGGAAACATCTATCGTCTATTGAAAGATGGATTACGTGTTAGAATAAAATTTATTTTGCAATTAAAATGTAACTGCTTTGTTTATTAATGAAAATTGATAAATTTTAACTGCAGGTTGGTTTTGTGCTGAAAAGGTTGTATATTAAGTTTTGTGTACGAAAAAGAAAATTTGAAGCACTTTGAAATTTGCAATTTTTAACCCCAGTTAATGATCATGTGACATTAATGACTTGCACCTGTTTTATTTCCGTTCGAGACAGCCGTTAAAATCGTCTGCTGAATGCTGAGAGAATGCCTCTTTTTAAGCAATAAGGATTTTTGGTCATTGTTCGATCGACATGGGTCAACATTTTAATTAATATCTCCGAAACTAATTAAGATTTTTAAATTATGTTTCGAGGAAAACATCGGAAAGGCTCCAGAGCCTCCGTATGTCAATTCTTGTGTTTCTGCGTTCAGTAGGGGCTGAACGTATAAAAGAACAGACAGACAGACAGACAGATAGACAGACAGACAGACAGACAGACAAACCTTTCCATTTATTATTCAAGATTTATCTATTTTGGCAGAATATGAAATGTTTGGCGTTAAGATTTATAGAGCTACAGTCGGTAACAAAAGTCTCCGAACACTAGCAAAAATTCCTATGTAAAATATGTACACCTAATACAGTTTTATAAAATAAATCCTTGTCGAATCCTGTTTTTAGACTGACTAAGAACAGGATCCGACAAGGATTTATATAACCAAACAGTATTAAGTGTACTTTTTTTATATAGGAATTTTTGCTGGTGTTCGGAGACTTTTGTTACCGACTGTACACTGAAATATTTAGATACGTTATACAACAGGATACTGCTGGTGTTTCATTTTTCGTTTGTGTTAAGCGTTTTTAACACTTTACAACAATGTTTAAGGGTGAATATCAGCTCAATTAGTCTATGTGTCTGTCTTTCTTCCAGTCCGTTTGAAGTCTGTGTGACCATGAGCCGTATTCTCCCTAAACCGGAAAATGGAACGTAATCGGAATGGTTACTAGCCGGAATCGAGTCTAAATCCCGATCCGTATGGAAACTTCTATATAGAGATGCAAGGCTTTTAAAACACCCGGTTTTTCCCCTGGGAATTTTGAAATTATGAATATTTTTATAACTTTTGTTAATTATTTATCCTCCGATCTTTAAATTAACTTCAACTTTAATTCCTGCATAGATTTCCTTTTCGTTTCGCTTTTCAGCTAATTCGAGCATCTTCGATGTTTATTCTGAAGAAGAAAATAATTAATTATAATTAATGCGGTGCTATCACTATCAGTAAGTTTCTGTCATTATTCATTAATATTATTTTGTTATGTTCTTGAGATATCATTTCTATTCTTAATGAGAATTAATAACATTTAATTTTTCTTTTATTCATAAATGGTTTATGAATGTACTATGAAACAATTAGAGAATTGGACTTAAGATTTTAGGAAAAAAATCAAAAAAAAAAAAAAAAAAAAAAAAACAACTAAATTCAAGTTTCATTAAACTTAAGTGAAGTATTAAAGAAATTAGTTTGTTACCTGATAATTTTTAAATTGTTCTTTTTTTTTTTTTTTTTTTTTTTTTTTTACAACAAAGGGAAAAAAAGAAAAAGAAGAAGGGAGACATACTATTGTAACAGACGCAATCGTAGATCGTAGTCTTAGATCACAAATCCTGGAATTTGTGATCGGCTCACAAATTATGATACTATTCTAACATTTATGGCAGTCACAAATGGCAACCCTTCGATCGCAAATTTGTGATTTCCGGTTATTGGCAATTCGATTATTTTAAAGATTGGCTTCACTGATTGTCTGGTAATGTAGGTGTGCCGTGTGCAATATTTATATTTTTTACCTTCTTAATCTGTACATTTTGTTTGTTATTTTTTCATAAACCATGTTCAAGTTTTACAAACATTCTTATATAATATTCTTCTAGTGACATATTTACCAATTTTTAAATACGAATGAAGGGAATGATTACATTTGAGTGAAGGATTCAAATTTCATTTTTCTGTAAAAAGTGTTTCTTGCGTGATCTGTAAGTGGAGAAAAAAAATATATATATCACATCAAATATATATATATCAGTCACATTGCATTAAACTTACAGATATGGTACTTTTCCTATTTTCATAATAAAAAGTTTAACAGTGTTTTATTTATAAAGTATCTTCTCTTTTATTTAGGTATGTAATTTTTTTTATAAGTCCTACACAAAATGGGAAAGAGAGGGAGAGGGGTTAGTAAGTAATTTTGAAATTTTTTTTTCAAATTGTTTAAAGCAAGATATTTAAAAATATTTCCTTGCAATCTCATTTTCTAACATCAAAAAGCAGCTTTTGAAAAGTTGAATCTGTAATTAATGTCTTTGTTTATATATCTGTCACCTAAAATGTATATAATTATATAATCATTACAGCTACTCAATCTACTCATTAGTGTTCCAAATAGTTATTTTTTTAAGTTTGATGTTTGTTTTCAAAAAGTACATATAGCATTGATATTAAAAAAAGAACACACCGAGCACAAATTCGACCAAATTAGGTTAAACTACGTAATCTGATATGTCCATATTACAGCTAGATTTAGTCTATATGTCACAAATGGACAATCGTACTCTTACAAACACGATTTATCACATTTAATGAAGTAAATCTTGTAATTTATAAATTATACAGTTATTAATTTAATTTTATGTATCAATAATAACATTCCACACACGAAAATAAATAAATATTTTATTTTTCATTAACCAACGTTAATATCTGCCATCTTAATTGTGAGAGCTTACGGGAGAGCGCAAGCAGTCGCAAATTTTTATGACAACAATCGCAACTTTTTATGACAGCAATCGCAACTTTACGATCCAATATGGCCGATGGCCTTACATTTAAATCAAAATTACGACTACGATCCGATTTGTGATCTACGATAGCTGCGATTGTTACAATAGTATGCCTCCGGAATTCTTAAATTTAATATGTTTTAGGGAAATATATAAGTAATTCGGAAAATTTCTCTACTTGTTAGAAATGCAGAAACTTTATATATATATATATATATATATATATATATATATATGTATAAAAATCACAAAAACAATATGTATGTAAATTTTTATCAAAAATTTTTCATTGTAGGAAATTTTATATCAATTTTTTACAAACTCTAATAAGAAATATTTATGAAAATAACTTGTAAAAGAAACTATACCACTGCAGTAATTGCTTAAAATGTCATCTTTTCCTTTTAAAAACCACTTCATTATTTTAAATAATTCTTTAGTTTCATAAAATAGAAATTTTTAAAGAACTTTTCAAATCTTAATTGTTTTTCTTCTCAAACTATTACAGGATTATGTACATTGCTTTTCTTAATTCTTCAGCTTATATAAAATGGAAATTGTATCCAACATTGTACCGATACATTTATCTTAAATGCTAATTTAATAAAGAAAGGTTAAGTTTCTTTTCAAATTTTGATTTGGCTGCAGTTCTGAAAAATTGAAAATAAAATGATAAGTTAATGTTAAATGCTTATCAGTATATCAAAGTCCTTAAAACTGCCATTCATATTAAATAAACAACTTGTAATATGCTTTAGACATTTCTAATTTGTTTTTCCCCCGCAAAATTCCCAAAGTTCCCAGTTTTTTCCCTTGGTTTTAAATTCCCGGGTTTTTTGTATCTCTATTTCTATTCTCAATTCATTGAACTCCGTATGCGAAATCATTCCGAAGCATTCGAGAGGAAATGACGTACATTGAGATGCTCAAACTAATCAGCAGTTAGAGAAAAATCACGTGTATTTAGTTCCTTGTTGTTAAACAAACAACAACCACTCATTGCTACTATTAATAACAATGGTTGTATTTTCTCTTAGATATTTAAAATCGCTCATATTTAGTTCTGCTTAAACAGATATTTCCGAGTGTGATTGAAAAGAAAGATGCATTTAAAAATTAAAAAAGTGATCGGCCAAAAAATCAGCGTTCAATAAAACGTATGATTAATGTAGTAAAATTTTCATAAGATTTATTCCGAATACTTATGGATTCGATTGCTTTATAACTAAAACATGTATATCATCAGGCTTTGTTTGCCTCATGGACAAAAAGAAAAGAAAGAACATATAAGCCAATTTGTTTGATTGAAATAAAAAATTAAAATAAAATATTATGATGTCAGTTTAATATATATATATATATATATATATATATTATTGAATAATGTAAACATTTAAATGAACGTTAATAATTATTGGCGACTATTTTAAGCACAGCTTTAATATGGAAAATGCTTCGCAGTTTCAAACATTTTGTTTGTCATTTTAGCAATAAATTGAAATGGTTATTGCAATTGCATAAGTAAAGTCCTTGGCATAAACATCACCAAAATAGAAAATAAATTAAAAATAAATAAAATTTTATCACATATTTTTTTTATGATACATATTTAAATAAAAATAATTTTTATTATTATTTTTTTAAATCAATGGTTGGGGGGGGGGATAACATTGTTATGAGGGTTTTATTTAATATATTTTGAACAAATTATCCTATTGAATCAAAAGTTACAGATTTTACGCTAGACAGATTTTTAAATTTGAAATTAATGAATGTACCAATTTTTGTTGCGATCAGTGCAACGGTTGACTTTGTATAACAAACTAAATCTGATATAACACAACGTACAATTTATTAAAATAAAATCGCAGTCTAGATTTTTTTTTTTTTTTTTTTGGAATGGTCGTACCTGACACCGTTCTAGAAACTTTTTACTTACTAGTTAATATACATCTATTTCCAGAAGGCTTAAAAATGAAATTCTTATACTTACTCAGTATTACATACTGAGTTCTTAGTGAGTACATACTGAATTCCTGGTACAGCTCTTCTAAAATATAAAATAATTCTGAAAAAAAAAAACAAAAAAAAAAACACCACAGTTGTTTCGGATAAAAATAATAGTACAACATTTCATCAGGCAAAAAAATAGACATAAATGGCATTTTCATCCACCTTTTTTTTTTTTTTTTTGAGGGGGGTGGGGCTGATGAAGGGTTATGCTAATATGTTGACTTAAGATGATTTTTTTTTCAATTTATGGTATTTGCTGGCAAAATTTATTTATTGAATTTGAACGACAGATCTTTAACACATTGAACTGTTAGAATATGTAAACAGACTTGAGCAGAAATATAAATTTAACAAATGCCAATGTATGTAGTGCAGTATGCTATACGGTACAAAAAAATGCATTTTGCTCTTAATATATTTTACGTTGGCAGTTTTAAGATTATGCAATTATTCATACATTGAACTACTTTTTAAATTTATAATTAAAATTAACATAAATTGAGAATCTAAGACTTTTTTTTCACTACTGTTTGGATACAATTTATTTATAGTCAAACCATCTAATTACAAGTAGAGTTGTATTCAAATAGTAATGGAGAAAACAAAAAGATTGCTTTTACTTTAGTGTGTCTCTGTACTATTGTGACATAGTTATCATAACTAAGCTTTGCGAGTCTTAACAAAACTATCCTTTAATCAGAGATATGATTAGCAAAAAGACAAAGATGAAACTATTACATGCAAAGAGAAGACATGCAAAGAGATTATATATTTAAAGTCTTAAGTTGTTGCTATTATATATAATTCATTTTATCTTCTTAAAATTATTCTAGTGTATGCATTTTGTCAAACTGACCTACTTTATCCAAACCTCTCAGTTGCAAGAAATTTTGTACCACAAGTGACAGCACGGCTTTCTGGGCGATAGGAGAAGCTGTAACAGCTGTCACAGCGTGCTAAGTATTCCAAAAAGCATATAATATTCATCTATGATTCAACAATTAATTAATAAAGAAAGAAAAAATAATGCAAATTAAGAACGTGAACTGTTTCAAAAGAGCACAAGAAGTAAACAAAAATTTCGGTTGCTCTATGAATTTGAAGTTGGATATTTTCTCTCTTGTGTAATGGTTGGGAGAAATGGTCTCCGACCTTTGGCGATTGTTTAACAATATGATTTGTTTAAATACAAGTGAAATCCAGAGTGTAAATAATGTAAATATAAGTAAAATTAAACTGCATATTTATTTTATAAAACGGCTCAGTTATATTAATATGAATTGAAAAAACTTTGACATTACTTAGTGCGTCGTTGTTTGAATTTTTCAGCCGGGTACCCAGCTCTCCTAAGAACGACATTCTCTGTAGAGGACTTGAGCTTGACTGACGATGATCTTCTGTCACAATAGGGTGGCACTACACACGGTCGGGTGCCACTGCGCCGCTGTCGTTGCATGCCCCTCTATTGGTTGTAATTTCGATTGACTCGCGAAGCATCGCGTATTAATAATCATCGTACTTAGCAATTTTACTGGCTTTATAAAATTCAATTTTAATATCTTGATTACTAAATGTTTTACCTAAGGCTGTATTAAATTTTCCCGTTTTTATATCACTTTTGTGCTCATCAATTCTTGTTTTCTTTTTTCTTTTTGTAACACCAATATAAGATCATGGTTTATTTATCTTGATTTTTAAAAGGAATTTTATAAATTCCTGCAGTTTCTAAAAGGGGAATGGGGTCTTTATCAGTTCTAATCATCTGAAAAATATTTCTATTAGGTTTGATCGGGATGTTTAAGCCGTATTTATTTGCTACATTTTTAATTCTATTGGATGCTCCGCGATCATATGTTACAGAAGAAGTAAATTTTAAGGTTGGTTTTTGAAACCTGGGTATATTCTCAAGAGTTTTACTTTTACTTTTCATTAGTTTATTAACAATTTTATCCGGGCATCCTGCTTTCCTTGTAAAAACTTTAATTAAATCTAGTTCATTTTTAAGATCTTCTGGTTCGTTACATATTCGAAAGGCGCGATTAGAATAAGAACGTATTGCATTGGTTTTATAACGGTATCGTGTTTTGCTATTATAGTGGATAATGTCGTTACTATTAGTTGGTTTGCGGTATACGGTGGTTTTAATTTTATTGACTGTACATGTAATTTTAACATTTAGAAAATTAATTTGTTTGTTTATTTGTTCTTCGCAAGTGAATTGGTTATCCGAGTCATAACTATTAATTTCATTTAGTATTTTGTTAACATCAAATTCTTTATCAATGACAGCAGAAACGTCGTTTATGTATCGGTACCAAAAAAGAATATTATTTTTCGAATTTTCCAGAATTTTATTTTTCAAGCAATCTTAATTTGAATTCTACAATAAAGCCCGAAATAGGTGATCCCTTAGGGACTCCTTTCTTCTGTTGATAAATTCTTCCATTAAAGTTAAAATAGTTCTCCTTTATCAAAAATTTCATAGCAGCTTTGAGTGTTTGGGCTATTTCAGGGTCGGAGTAGTAATCATTAATTGTTTTGTTAACTATTTGACAAGCTTCATTTATGTTTATAGACGAGTAATGAGTTAATTATATCGAAGCTAACAAAGTGTTAGTAGTTTTTTTTTTTTTTTTTTTTTCAATTGCTCTTAATTTCTTGACGCTGCCTTTTAATTAACTACGGGTTTGAACTCTGGGGGGGGGGGGGGGTTATGATCTTTGAACCTACCAAAAATGCGGGAGTATTAGTTTCATGGTTATGATTTTTTTTTTTGGAGGTGGGGGTGGGGTGGGGGAGGGGAACGGTATCTGGCTATTTACCTTCCTTAATGATATTCCGGGTTTTATTTATTAATTTGTCATTTGGATCTTTATTTATAACATTTACACCTATTTCATTTATTGTTTTTTCCATTTTTAAAATATAATATTTATGGTCTAGTATAGCTGTTTTATCTGTTAACGTGCAGGGAATTTCACTATTCTTTTTAAGCTTATTCAATTCTCTAAGGTCTTCTCTATTGATATTTTTATTTTTAGCAGATTTTTTAATTTCAGTAACAGCAACATTACGCATATTAATTCTGTTATCTTCCGGGATTTTATTTATAGCTGATTCTACTTTTGCGATACTATGTTTAATATTTACGTGTTGGTAAAGAATATATTTAGGTCCCAATTTAAGAAGTCCATTTTGATGGTTATTAATTTTAGCATTAGACAAGTTAATAAAAGGTATTTCGTTTCTTATACTAGGTTTGTTATTGCTTTTTTTAAGCCAGAATTTAAGTTTCTTATTATGTTTATTTACGATTGCGTTTTTTTTTCAGTTTCATAATATTGATTAATTTTCTCACTAATTGAAATCCATTTTTCGAAATATGTGGCATTATTATGATTTTCAGCAGTTTTATTATATAATTTCTTATTTTCAAAAAATTAAGCTTTCTTTTTAAGTATTAATTTACTTAGTATTTTGTGCTCAAATTTACGTACGTGTTTTTTGAAATTATCAATTAAAAATTTATTATAAATCCTTAAAAATGTCGGGGTAAGTTTAAAATGTTTACAATCATTCAAAAAGTTAATCTTCTGTTCTGATTTAGCAAGTTTTTTATTAATATTCTTCCATTCATTAAAAAGCGGCTAATAATTTTGAAAACTCAAACCTAGATGCAAAACATATAAAATGCTACTAAAAAATATGAAATATACATTTCTTAAGAAAAGGTTAAATGTACTTAAACGATTTTAATTTTAAACAGTCTATAAAATTTCAATTGATTCGTATAACTATTTAATTAGAAAAAAAGTTAAAAAGAAAAAAAAAAGAATTATTTACAATAGGCAAACGACATTAGCGAACGCAGATGTCTTTCAAGTCTCTGTTAACCACATTCAAAAACATGAAAAGGTCCAGGTTTCGACATTAAACTTTAAACATAATAAATAAAAACGAAGTATTTAACTTAATTTAATATAAATTTAAAATTCTCTGACATTACTTCGTGCGTCGTTGTTTAAATTTTTCGGCAGGGTACCTGGCTCTCCTCAGACGACATCCTTTGTGGAGGACTTGAGCTGGACTGACAATGATCTTCTTTCACCATAGGGTGGCACCATACACGGTCGGGTGCCACTGCGCCGCTGTCGTTGCATGCCTCTCTATTGGTTGTAATTTCGATTGACTCGCGAAACATCGCGTATTAATGATCATCGTAGTTAACAATCTTACTGGCTTTATCAAATTCAATTGTAATATCTTGTTTACTAAACGTTTTAGATAAGGCTGTATTAAATTCTCCCGTTTTTATATCATCTTTGTGCTCATTAATTCTTGTTTTAATTTTTCTTTTTGTAACACAAATATAAGATCCTGGTTTATTATCTTGATTTTTAAAAGGAATTTTATAAATTCCTGCAGTTTCTAAAGGGGCATAGGGTCTTTATCACTTCTAATCAACTCAAAAATATTTCTATTAGGTTTGATCGGGATGTTTACGCTGTATTTATTTGCTATATTTTTAATTCTATTGGATGCTCCGCGATCACATTGTATAGAAGAAGTAAATTTTAAGGGTGGTTATTGAAAACTGGGTATATTATCAAGAGTTTTACTTTTAACTAGTTTATTAACAATTTTATCCGGGTATTCTGCTTTTCTAGTGAAAACATTAATTGAATCTAGTTCATTTTTAATGTCTTCAGGTTCGTTACATATTAGTAAGGCGCAATTAATATAAGAACGTATTGCATTGGTTTTATAACGGTAGGACTGGGCTTTATATCGATGTATAATCAAATATCGATTTAACGCTAATATCGTTTATTCGATTTAAATATTTCACCTTCCGTGAAATATCGATGCAGAAACATAAAAAAACGTGAACCTCTAATGCCAGGCTAAACTGATTCAGTAATGCTGGAATAATGCCAGATGGTTTTTCATTCAGTCGGATACTGGTTTAGTGTGAAACATGCGCAGTCATAAACAGCTAAATCATGAAAATCTTTACTCAATCAAACCGCAAAGAATCAAGAGAGTAATATTTAGCCGTTTTGATTTACTGTTGCGCAAGCGTACTGGGAAGAGAATATCGGTTAAGACCCGACCCGAGGAAGCATATTCTTTCGAATGGATTATGGTTTTAGGAACGCATGCGTAGTAACGAAATTAAAACCGAGAAATGAGGTCTATTCATTCATTCATTCGAAATTCGTTTGATTACTGGAGATTTACTTTATCAATATTAGTATTTTCTCCGGCTATTTTTATTATAGTTCCTGTTCCAATAATTAAAAAATAAGATACTCCAGTTTCTCTTTATTAAATAAGTGAATAAATAACTATTCTTTATTAATATTTCCTGTAAATAATATTGTTTCATTAAATTTATTAATTTCAGTAAAGAATATGACATTGTCATATTGTCAAAAATAAATTAATTCAAACAACAACGTCATCTTAGATATGATTATTCTAACCGAGGGCCGGGCTCGGGCCGAACATTTCAATCTGTTCTCGGGTCGGGCTCGGGCTTAAAATTTTTTTGCAAGCTCGGGCCGGACCGGACCGGGCCTGAATGAAATTTTTTCCGGGCCGTAACGGCCCGAATCTTTTTCTGGTTTCATCGTTATTCAACGAAAACAGAAAATGATAAAATATTTCTTCAGTCATTTATTTCACATCATTTTAAAGGCTGGTATATCACATACAATTTTATTTTGTTAAAAAATGCCTGTAACTTCAATTTAATTGCTTATCAGTATGTTCACGATCTGATTTTCCGCAAATATTTTTAGCATGTTTCGAAATCAATATATTTTATTTCAAGTAATATTTAATGGTTTCCTATTCAAAATAGTATGCATGTCACTACTAGTCTGCGCACATGTTCAAACAAGAGAAATTAGATACGTTACTGTGTACAAGGCTTTGTGTCCTATGGTCTGTAGAGTTCAGGTGATATGAAGGCTACAAAAATCCTGCCGCTGTAACTTTTCTCTTAACTTCTTTTTCTTTTCTCCAGTGCACTGAATGAAAGTAGCATCATTTTTAGCCTGTACAAAAGCCTCTTTTCAGTAGAATATGGTTGGATTACCGTTAAAATTTTGTTTACCGGATCACATGAAAGATTCGTATACATTACGGTACATAAGAAGAATTGTTGAACGTGCAAGTAGTAATAACCATTTTAAATACCGTCCTATATTGTTTGATGAGTGCTAATATTTTCGATTTGACTTTCTACCTATCTTTCTGTTTTCTGTACGTCTGTAATAATGAACTTTTATTTATATATAATTATCTTGTAAAAGTTCAGCAGTTTTGTTAAAGAAGGATCTATTGCTAAAATCTCTGCAAAACACATACTAAAAATCTTTTTCATATAGAAAGGCATGCATAATATTTTTCATATTTTTGAATCGGGCCGGGCCGGGTCAAGCTTGATTTTATCGTTTTTGTCCGAAACGGGCCGTACACTAGTAAAAAACAAACGGACCGGGCCCGTGCCTCAAAATTCCGGCCCGTGCAGACCTCTAATTGTAACATTTAATTATGTGATTTTTATTTATTTCGAAATCAATTGCTTAACAGTATATAGTTTGGGTATTTAAAAATAATTTGAATACGGTAAAAGTTGATGCTTTTTTTTGTGTGTGTGTGTGTCTTCAAGTGCACCAAACTGTTTTTCTTTCTATTAGGTTGATTTCTTTAGAAATCGACCTATTGCAATCACTTCGTTTATCTATCTGTCTATGTATCTATCTATCTATAATGAAAATTTTGTCATCACGATAACTCCCGAAATAATACTCGAAATGGAACCAAATTTAGACAGTGAACTGATATTATAAATATCTTGGAGGAGTTTGTTAACCAAGTTGCTCCGACTTTTTGTTTTCAAGTGGCAGCCACTTGAAAATTTCAAACCGACATTGTAAAAAGCATATTTAAAGCAAGATTTGCTTGAATTTTGTTGTAAATACAGGCCACATAATGGTCTCAATGAAGTTTAGTAATGAAGATTATCGTCATTTTTAATAAAGTGGCAGATATTTTAAGTTAAGTGGGACCACTTGCAATCAGGCTACCACTTGAAAATTTAAAATCACTATAACTTCCGAAATAATACTCCAAATCGATCCAAATTTAGACAGTGTCTTAACTTATCTTATAAATAACTCAGATGAATTTGTTAACCAAGTTGCTCCGCCATTTTGTTTTCAAGTGGAGAGCACTTGAAAATTTCAATTTCAAATTGTAAAAAGCGTATTCCGAATTTGTTTGAAATGTGATGTAAATATAGACCACATAAGAGTCTCAATAAAGTTTATTAATGAAATTTATCCGTCATTTTTAATAAAGTGGTAGATATCTTAAGTTAAGCGGGGCCACTTGAAATCACTCTACCACTTGAAAATTTAAAATCACAATAACTTCTGAAATAATACTCCAAATCGAACCAAATTTGGATAGCGTCTTAACTTATCTTATAAATAACTCAGATGAATTTGTTAACCTAGTTGCTCCGCCATTTTGTTTTCAAGTGGAGACCACTTGAAAGTTTCAAATTCAAATTGTAAAAAGCATATTCCGTATTTTTTGAAAATTTGATGCATACATAGATTATACAAGTGTCTCAAATAACTTTATTAATGAACTTTATTCGCCATTTTTAATAAAGTGGTGGATATCTTAAGTTAAGCGGGACCACTTGAAATCAGGCTACCACTTGAAAATTTAAAACCATGATAACTTCCGAAATAATACTCCAAATGAAACCAAATTTGAACAGTGTCTTAACTTATCTTATATCTTAGATGAGTTTGTTAACCAAGTTGCTCCGCCATTTTGTTTTCAAGTGGAGACCACTTGAAAATTTCAAATTTAAATTGTAAAAAGCGTATTCCGAAATTGTTTGAATTTTGATGTAAATACAGACCACATAAGGATCTCAATGAAGTTTATTAGTAAACTATATCCGCCATTTTTAATAAAGTGGCAGATATCTTAAGTTAAGCGGGACCACTTGAAATCAGGCTCCCACTTGAAAATTTAAAATCACGATAACTTGTGAAATAATACTCCAAATCGAACCAAATTTGGACAGTGTTATTATCATATAATTATCTTGAATGTTTTCACTGGGAATCTTGTCCCGAAATCTTGTTTCTAAGTTCCAGCCACTTGAAATCACACTGCCACTTGAAAATATGCCATCACGATAACTTTTAAAATACTAAACTGATTCAAATAAAAGTTGGATAGTGAACTTATGATTCAAATATCTAGGATAAGTTCACTTGGTGACTTGATCCGCAATTTCATGTCCAAGTGGCTGCCACTTGAAAATTTGTCAATATAGTAACTTTAATAATACAGAATCAATTCGCATCAAATTTGGGTAGTGGATTTATCCTTAAAATATCTCAGATAAGTTCGCTGGGCATCTCACTCCGCTTTTTTTTCCAAGTGGCGCCATCTGAAAATTTCTTATGACGATAATTTTTGAAATACTGATTTAATTTGAACTAGAACTGGACAAGGAACTTATACAAGTATACTGGATGATTTCGCTGGGCTAGTTGTTTTGCCATTTTGTTTCCAAGTTGCAACCACTTAGACTGCTGTTTGAAAATTTGCCATAAAATTAACTTTTGAAACACGGCACTGATTTAAACCACAGTTGGACTGTGAACCTATGCTTCAAATATCTTGGATATGTTTGCTGGGCAACTTGTTCCACTGTATTGTTTCCAACTGGCGGCCAAAGGAAAATTTGTTATCACGGTAACTTTAGAAATACTTAATCAATTCAAATCAAAGTTGAAAAATGGATTTATCATTCAAACAACAAAAATATAGAAAAATCACGTAACTCGTGAACCAATCGCGTTATTGCGTCCATCTTTGGTATATCGATTATAAGTATTTTCTCGCCAAAAGTCGCCAAAAAATTCGCCATAGGGGAAAAGTCGTCAAATCCATTACCTGCGTTGCGGGATCTTTTTAATGCGTTTTTAAGGAAAAATTAGGCTATTTCAATGCTAAAACAAGCTGGAAATGCAGAAAACTAACATTTTATCTACTTAATAATTGAAAGAATTTCTACAAAAAAAAAATTATTTTCAAATTTGAAACGATATTTTAGATCAGGAATTTTTTCTATCATTTTGATCGAGGTGCCAGCCACTTAATTTTTCAACACGATGACTTTTGAGATTTTGGATTAATTCGAACTATATGTGTACAGTAGACTTATCTCACAAATACATTTCATATATTTGTCAACTTAACTTACCATTTTCTTTCCAAGCGCCGGCCACTTGAAAATTTTAAATTCACATAAAAAGGTATCTATGAACCGATTTGCTTAAAAATCCATATGTGCATAGCCTACATCAATATTTCTACCAAGTGCATTAATAATTTGTAGGCGCCATCTTGAAACAAAATGACGGCTACTTGACAAGGAAAAAGAAATCAGCCTACCCTTCGGAATAAGTCGGAAGGACTTGTTACTAATTTTATTTCTTACACTAAGCCAGTTATTAGTCGTTTTGCATGTTGTAATATTTGATGTAATTTAATATAACATAAGTAAAAATTTTAAACTTCATTAAAAAAAGAAAATCTCGTGAATTTTGAAAGAAATTGTATTTTAGAAAATTTTAATTAAGATTTACATTTATTACGAGATTCAAAGCACTATAGAAATTAAATATCTTGTGTGAAATCATTTTGTAATTCGTTTGCATGTAAGTGGGGAACGTAAATAGTTTAATGCATTAAAAATTAATAAGAAATAATAAAATTATGAATTTATCAATTAGTTAAAAATTAAATAAATAAATTGGGGTACTTCATATGTTCTAAAAGTTACACACGAAATGTTATGTCACGAGTGAATGGGAAATATTTCTGTGATAAAAATAATAATTTCGAGGAAAAAATTTAATTTTGTCAAACTAATATAATTTTTTTATGGTCCATTGTTGATTTTCGCTTTTTTGCGTTCTTCTGTAGGTATTCATTACAAGAAAGTACTTGTAAAAATTTTTATCTTTTGGTTTTCAATGAATTTACACATTTCGAGAAGTCTGAAGAACGTTTTGAAAATTTTTCGAAATTATCCATCTGCTTCAGTGTGAAAAAAAAAAAATTCCAGCGTCTTTAGTGCGAAAAATAATGCACAGAATTTCCTAAAAAGTTTTACATACTTGCACCTTGATATAAATTAGCGCTTATTCACATTTTGTACACATCAGTATACAAATGGCACTGTCGTCCCGTTTTAGAACATAAGGATATAATAAATACTTTCCAGTATATGATAATTTTTTCTATAAATTTACGAAATAACAGTAAGGAATATTGTGAAACTAAAAAACAATTTTCTATAATAGTTATAGTCAACTAGGATAAAATTCTTGAATGTGTGAGAACATGAGTCGAGAAGGATTTATTTAACAAAGCAGTATAAAGAGTACTTTTTTTTTTTATATATATAGGCATTATTGCTAGCGCTCGAATACTTTTGCTGCCTACTGTATATGAAGTAAAATTATAAGCAATACCATAAAATGGTTCAACCTCTTTTTTTAAGTTTTCTAATTCTTGCGATTGAATTTAAGTTGCGCCAAAACTTGGATCTACCATACATCCACTTACAAGCAAAGTATGAATCAGTAAAATTCCTATTGAAATTAAACTAAGATTAAATTAAAGAGTGTGGTCGAAAACGTAGGATAAAGGGCAAATTTTGTGCAACAACTCACCCATAGGCCAAGATAAAACCTTACAAAATTTAATCCCTTTTATCAAAATGATCGAAACTTAATTAGCGAGTAAAAAAGCGTGGTACAGTGGCAGATTGTTTGATTTGAGATAAGAAGGTTTTCAGTTCAATCCCTGTCTCGGTTGATTTTTCTTTAGTTCTTACGTGTAGGGACTAACCCCTACAGTTGGTAACGCTACATTAAATCGATATATCCTTATATCGGTATTTAAGATGAACGATATATCGATTTAAGAATGTCAACATCGCCCAGCACTACGGTATGGTGTTTTGCAATTGCAGTGGATACTTTCGTTACTATTAGTTGGTTTGCGGTATAAGGTGGTTTTAATTTTATTTTCTGTACGTGCAATTTTAACAACTAGAAAATTAATTTGTTTGTTTATTTCTTCTTCACAAGTGAATTGGATATCCGGTCATAACTATTAATTCCATTTAGTATTTTGTTAACATCAAACTTTTTATCAATGACTGCAAAAACGTTGTCTACGTATCGGTAACAGAAAAGAATTTTATTTTTCGAATTTTCCAGAATTTTATTTTCAAGCAATCCGCGATAAAGCCCGAAATGGGCGATCCCATAGGGACGCCTTCCTTCTGTTGATAAATTCTTCTGTTAAACTTAAAATAGTTCTCCTTTAAGAAAAATTTCGTAGCAGCATTGAGTGATTGAGCTATTTCATGATCTGAGTAGTAACCATTAATTGTTTTGTTAACTATTTGACAAGCTTCGTTTATGTTTATAGTCAGGTGTAAGTCAGGTAAGTTTATAGTCGGATACAAAATTGTGCATAATTTTGAATTTCGTGCATTTTAAGTAAACTTTTGTACTGCAGCAGCCAGTATCATGCACGTCTGTAGGCTTTGCTTACATGAAAACCAAAAAAAGCATCACTGGATACTCCTATCTCAAAATACATAAATCTGAAAAACATGCACAACTTTGTACTGCATCAGCCACTATTGCGAACGTCTGTACGCTTTGCGAACATTAAAAAAAAAAAAAAAAAAATCACTGGATACCCCTATCTAAAAATGCAGGAATCTCAAACCTATTCACATTTTTGTACTGCAGCAGCCAGAATTGCGAACGTCTGTACGCTTTGCGTACCTGAAAAAAAAAAATCACTGGATACCCCTATCTCAAAATGCATGAATCTGAAACATATGCATTTTGTACTGCAGCAGCCAGTATTCCGAACGTCTGTACGGTTTGCATACATTTATTTATTTATTTTATAAATTCCAAACATTCTGACCTAAGTTAATGGAAATCATATATTTATCAGCAGCAGTAAAAAATACCGGAGACATTTACTGTTAAGAGATTTTCCATATTTTCACATTAAAAGAAAAGAAAGAAAATTTTGAATGCAAACTGGATTGATACCCTTGAGGTCTATAGTTCCAGTGGCTTTTACTTTCATATAATTCAGTCCCTGTAAAGGAGACCCATTAAACTTTTAGAACTGGTTTATCTAGCCAAAAGAATCAAGTAAAGTACATATAGGCATTAAAAAAAAAAAAAAAAAAAAAAAAAAAAAAAACTGCATGGCGATCATCATTCTAGTCCGGGTGTTTTAGACGCCATTTTCCGAAATGGCCTTCTCTGATTTTATTAAGACTGGACGATGCCATAAAATCGGTAGAAAAATTATTGAAGCACTTGCAATAATTCCTATTTAAAAGATCAGTACTTAAGATTGTTTTGTTAAGTGAATATTTATCGAGTCATGATCTTAGTCTTATGCTGCTTATAAAAAAATAAGTTGATGATGAAAATTAACGATAAAAATATATATGTATATATAAAATGTGGATGTGGGCTTCAATAATTTTGTTCCTGACTGTAGCGGGGCCACTTGAAATCAGGCTACCACTTGAAATTTATTATCTAGATAACTTTTGAAATACTGAATCAATTCGAACCAAAGTTGGACAGTAAACTTACAGTCGGCAGCAAAATTATTAGAATGCTTGCATAATATGTAAAAAAAATACACTAAAGTACACATAATTCACCTGTAATAAAATAGTACACTTAAAACGTTAGTAGTTGCTATAGACAGCGCCACCTATTGCAGATTGCGCATTTTTTATTTAACTGTCACCAATAATTTTAAGAAGTGATGTGATCGACGTTTCTTCGATTTTATTCGCGTTTTATCAAATGCCACTTCTAAAACTTTTTGGTGGCTTTTGAATAAAAAAATTCTGGCAGCAATGAAGGATGGGCGGCAACCGACCAACTAGCGACTACTAACGGGTTAATACTGCTTTGTTAAATAAATCCTTTCCGTGTCATGTTCTTGGTCACTAAGAACATGACTCGACAAAGATTTATTTACCAAAGCAGTATTAGGTGTACTTTTTTTAATATAAGAATTACTGCTAGCGCTCGAATAATTTTGCTGCCAATACTATCATGGAAATATTTTGAAGATGTGTTTACTGGGCATCTTCTTCCGCCATTTTGTTTTCAAGTTCCTAGAAGTATGATTTCGCTAGACGATTTGCTCTACCATTTCTAAATGGCGAAGCAACTAGACCAGCAAAATCATCTCGGCCACTAAGACTTCTACCTGAAAAAATTTCATCACAATAACTTTGGAAATACTGAACGATTTGTGCAAAAGTTGGACATTGAATTTATTTTGGATTTATAAAGTGAGCAACATGCTCTGCCATTTTATTTCCAGATGAAGGCCACTTAAAATCAGTTTGCCAGTTGAAAATTTGTTATCAAAATAGCTTTTGAAATATTGAATTTATTCGAATCAAAGTCGAACAGTAAACGTATCTTACTAACATATTGAATTAGTTAAGTGAGCAACTTGCTTCTGCCATTTTTTTTCCAAGTGGCGACCACTTGAAAATTTGTCAATATAATGACTTTTGAAATACATTTGAACCTCTTTAATAAATAGCACAACAGAACTAGTGTTTTGAAATAATAAGTAAAAAACTTTGGAAAACACCATAAAATGAAAGAAACTCACGAGTTTCTTGCATTTTATGGTAATTATCCAAAGTTTTGTACTTATTACAGTCGAACCTTGTTAACATGAACACGCCTTGTTAATGTGAATTACCTTTAACATAAACTGTTTCCACAATTCCCGCCAAAAGAAAGATTAGTTTCTGAGTTACTGATAACATAAACAAATTTTTTACCCCCTTGAGATTCATGTTAATAAAGTTCGATGCACTGAATTAATTCAAAAGGAATTTGCAGGGTAGACTCATCTTAAATAATTGCAAGATAAAAAGAAATTTTTATATACCATATTTTTAAATTTGTCTGGTGTATCACTCACACAACTTTCTCTTACCCTGATATTTATAACCATAAATACAGGTTGGAGATTAAGAGGTAAGACAACGAGTATTGTTATGTAAACTTACGTTAAAACAATTCATATCTTCGGAAGAGTTTCATGTGATAATTAGTTCTGTAGGATGAGGGCTACTGCCGCCCTCAACCGCCCGTTTCGTTATTGCACCTACATTTATATAGAATTTAAATCTGTTATTAAAATTAAAAGTTTACTTAAAATTATACAGTCAACTTTCACACGCAGCATTCCATGAAACTTTTCAGTCTTGATCAAACGTTTCGAGCAACAAACTTATATTAACTTGAAAATACAACTTTTGGATTTTCTGAAATTATTCTTTTTTAATTTACTCTAAGAGACACAGACAAAGATCAAACGTTAAAAAACTTGGCTTTGTAATCACGAAGCCTCAAAACGAGTAAATATACAAAAAACATACGATGAATATTTATCTTAAAAACATACATTATTTACCATATGTCGATGAGGAATTCATTTCAATTCCCGAAGAGCTTTGATGGAAATGGTAAAATATTTAGTAAAGAACTTCCACTAACAATAAGAAACAATGTCATCGCTTAAATATTTGCAGCCCTGTATATCATTTGAAGATTATATACAGACCACATGGTACACCTAGATATATTCCTATAGTAATGATACACGGCACAACCTGAAATACATTTCAATCAATTTTCAGCTATTGTCGCACTATAATCTAGTTCTTTTGTATAGCCCTCTAAGTAAATATGAATGATTTCCCTACTATATTTTACATGAGGTACGTTTTATGCATAAAAATATATATTAATTTCATTTGGTTTAGTGAAGTCTATAGATGTTAAATTCTACTTACCTGCAATTTTTCCACATAGACGTAATGTATTTGAATTCCCTTGGGTGTCCCTATACAGGAACCAGTTGCTTCATCTCAAAGAAATGCTTAGTGTAGCATCCCCATATCATACGCATTTAGAATACCAAGTTTGAACTTTCTGCTACTATTTGTTGTTGAGATATGCTGATAACAGACAGACAGACAGACATACACACACACACAGAGAGAGAGAAAGAGAGAGACCAACCACTAAAAACACGATTTTTGCAGTCAGGGGACCTCAAAACGTGTAAATATATTAAAAACTCACATTCGAAAATGTGACCCTAAAACAATACTTTCTCTGCCTTATGGGTAAGAGAAAGTAAAATTGCATTGCCACCGAGTACTGTGCTATCCTGAAAGTTTCAAATGTCTTGTTAGTCGTAAAATTATATGATTGTTGAATCATATAAACGCTACTAAAGGCAGCAGGGACCCAAAACATTTAGCTAAAAGTACAGTCGGTAACAAAAGTGTCCGAACACTAGCAAAAATTCCTATGTAAAAAAAGTATACTTCATACGATTTTGTTAAATAAATCCTTGTCGAATCCTGTTCTTAGTCAGTGTAAGAACATGATTCGATAAGAATTTATTTAACAAAACCGTATGAAGTGTACTTTTTTTACATAGGAATTTTTGCTAGTGTTCGGACACATTTGATATCTACTGTATTAAATAAATGATGCATTGTTATCTCATTTTGAGCTTTTCTAAAAGTTTCAAATGTATAGCTAGTCGGAAAGTTAGTTAAATAAATTTTATATTGAATCATATAAACGCTATCGAACGCAGAGAGGACCCGAAACAGTTAGCTAATGGTATTTAAAAAATGCATTGTCACCGTTTTCTGAGCTATTCTGAAAGTTTCAAATGTCGGAAAGTTACTAGTTAAAAAATCGATTGCAAGATTTGTACTGAACAAACAAATAAACAAACAAGAATACGAGTTAATAAGAACATGGGAAAATGCATTTGGCAGGTTCATTTACAAATTTGATCCACTCTCTTGTTTCTAAGTGTTGGTCATTGAAAATTTCAAATTCGAATATGAAAGGTATTTATGAATAGTGATGTAAAATACCCGGGTACTCATTTTTAAAAGTAAATACCCAAAATGGGTATTTATTTTTCAATGAACTCTATTAAAATAAATATCAGTATTTGTGTATAAAGTGATATTGTTATATATAGAGCGAAAGCAAGAAAGCGGCAAACTGTAAAGAAAAGTAAAAAACATTTCAGAATTTTATAAAACTAAAAAAAAAAAAAAGAACAGAAAAACAAATGCAATAAGATATGCGTTTTCCATAAAACATTTTATTTAAATATCAGACTGTGAACGCCGCACCTCTGATTTCGAGAGTATTAAAAAACAAGAACTAAAAAGTTTGGTACGAAAGTGTGGCAACAGTGTGTGCGTATGTGAATCAAGATGGACTAACGTTCCATTCTACATGTTTTTTAGAAAATACTTTACTTGATGTTAATTTATGTATTCGTTATGTATTTTATGTTTGTGCCGTAAGTAAATATACGTTTAAAAGTAAACAAAGTGTGATCAGTGTCTTAATGTGTAAAAGAGATGAATTTACCGGAAGAAAAGAACCAGGTGCGAAAAAGCAGGCGCCACAATTGGCGCAGTCGACAAGCATATGTGAAATAGCTAGTGCACGTATATGCTATTGCATGATATTGATGGAAAAAAAAAAAAAAAGGGTATGTTTTTTTTTTTTATGTTCCATCAAGAGTCATATTTTGTATAAGTTATTTTAAATAATTAGGATTAAGCATTTAGATATTTTGTTTCGATTTTGTATTCCAACAGGGTAAAGAATAGGTAAATGAAAATTAAATATTTCGTAATGTTGAAATAATAATAATTCTAGTGTTTGAAAAATGAAAAATAGAAATATATTTGTTTATTTGTATTTAAAAAGCCGGAAAATGGTAAAAAAGAATGGTGAAAAGAATATATTTTTATGCTATTCAAGGTCATTGTTATTAATTTCTGTGTGTTCTTTTTATTCATCACGTGATTTAGAATAAATAAGATTTCATTAAAGCAGATAAAAAAAAAAAAAAAAGAGAGAGTTCTGTTTGGTTTATTTGTTCTGTTTTATTGAATGATTGTGTATTTGTTAGACCTTGATAATTATTTATATTTATTTATCTTTATTATTATTGGAATATTAATGAAATATCTCAGTAAAAAAAAAACTAGTGAATTATTCTTGTGAACGTCCGGTTTTGTTTATTTTTTTACTTTGAGGAATGAATCGGAAATTGTTTTTTTTTTCTGTTTAAAAGCAAGTTTGATTAAAGGTTGCTATGGCAACATTATTTCTAATTTATTGAAAGCTGGTTATGTAATAAAGTATATTCTGATTTATTTAATGAAAGAGTTGATTGTGTTGCTATGGCAACATTATTTCTAATTTATTGAAAGCTGGTTATGTAATAAAGTATATTCTGATTTATTTAATGAAAGAGTTGATTGTGTAAAAATTTTTTTTTATTTGTTATTTCGATACATATTATTTCTTTTTCTCCTTTTATGTATGCATTCCGACTTAATGATTATTTTATTTAATTTGGGGGAAAATGTTGTTTAAGATAAAAAATAAGATGTCAAATCTGGCGTTCTTAAGGGAAAAACAATAGGATTTGTGATTATAAATATAAGAAAATTTATTTTATTCACGGAAAATTTGAACTTGATTTGATTTCATCCATCCGAAGATGGCATTTTTGGGTAAAGGGAATAAAAAAGATTTGCAAGAAGTTGCTACTGAGCTTGGAGTGGAAGAAGCTCAATATTTAAAGTTGTATGAGTTAAGAGATGCTATTTTGGCTTCAAAGAATTACGATGAAGAATTTGTTAAAGAAACATTAGCGAACGTACTTGAAGCACGGAAGAGGAAAGAAGAGATGGAGGAACGCATAAGAAGGGAAGAAATAGAGGAACGTAAGAGAAAAGAAGAGATGGAGGAACGCATAAGAAGGGAAGAAATAGAATTGGAAAAAATGCGGTTGGAAAATGCAAGAATAGAACTTGAGAAGAAAGGAATTACAAATGAAACTTCTGAGAAAACGCGCGTAAAATTACATAACATCTTACAAAAATTTGATCCTAAAACATGCGAAATTAGCCTGTATTTAGTTCTTTTTGAGCGGCAGGCAAAGCGGGCCGAAATTAAAAGAGATGATTGGGTTTCTCATCTCATTGGGCTACTGCCATACGAAATCGCGGAAGTTATAGCTCGGGAAGACGAAGAAATCACGAATGATTACGGAAAAGTAAAAGAGTTATTGTTAAAGAGATATAAACTTACTCCTGAAAGATTTCGACAACTTTTCAATAAGAATACTAAAAAAGCTGATATCACATGGAGAGATTTTGCTTACGAGTTGAAAAACTATTTTACTGAATGGATTCGGGGATTAGAAGTTAACACATTTGAAGAATTATATGATTTGATTATTACAGATCAAATTAAAAGGAAAGTACCTCCAGAAATTAAAGAACATTTCATCGATGAATGGTCATTGTTTAAGTCATCTGATATTATTTCCAGTAAATTAGATGATTATGAAAATGTCAAAATGACTTTCAATAAAAAACCGAAAGAAATTTCTCATAAAGAAAATTGGAATCTTCCATCCAAAGTGGCGAATTTCGGAAATAACAATAGAGATGAGAAAAGGGTTTTTACTAAGCCACAGCAAGAACAAAGAGACATTCGTCCGAAATTCTCCTGCTATTTGTGTGGAAAGGAAGGCCATATGAAAAAATCCTGCCCCAAATTGAATTCAGCAAGTACATCTTACGTGAAAACAAACAAAAAGAGTCAAGAAAGTAAGGGCCTTAATAAGGTCAGTGTTAATCTAAATAGCGCTTGTTTCGAGTGGGAATTTCCAGTCAACGAGAAAGATGGCGAGCTTCTGAAAGTGGATTTAGGAATCGGAGGTCAAAAATTTCAAGGCATCGTGGACAGTGGTGCAGAAATCACCGTACTACGAAAATCAGTTGTACCTGAGGAACACTTACAGTCAAGTGGGAAAATTCTTTTGAGACCTGCTATAGGTAATCCAGTGGAAGCACAACTCGTGTCAGTTCCGCTAAGTCTTCATACAGATGAAGAAATCATTCCATATGTTCAAGTGCATGCTGCAGTAGTAGAAGGGCTGCATGAGGAAGCTTTAATCACTCCCAGGGTATATGAATGGTTGAAGGAACAAAAGCGTTCTTATTTGGGAGATGATACAGGAATCACTTCAGTAAAAGAAGCTAATGAACAATCCTTGTTCAGTGTGGAGGGAAGGTCTCCCGAAAACATTTCTTTAGGGGATAAAGTGAATATCCCGAAGAAAGAAGTCGATGAACAATCCTTGTTCCATGTGAAAGGAAGAAATCCTGGAAATTCAGGGGTTGAGGTTAATATCACCCCAGTGGGAGAAAACAATGAACCGTCCTTGTTCAAAGTGGAGGGAAGGTCTCCCGGAAACTATTCTTCAGAAGAAGAGGTTGAAGTAATCACAATAAATGAAGTCGGTGAACAATCCTTGTTCAGTGTACCTGAGAATAATTCAAACGACAATTATCTTGGGGATGAGGCAATTAGTACCCCACTCACAGAAGATAATGAAAAGTGTATGTTCTGTATGGAGGGAGAAAGTCACGAGACTATTCGAAAGGCAAAGCTAAACAACAGCGAGTCGCATCATCCAGAAACCAAAGTCTTTAATAACTCAGTAGTTAAACAGACATTGACCGAAACCGATAGTAAGGATGAAAGAAATGAAAATATCCCTGTTCCACAAGCACAAGTGTTTAGGGATGAGCAGTTAGCCTGTCCTACATTGAAAAGGTGCTTCGAAGAAGCTAGACAACATAAAAATGGTTACTGGATTGAAAGAGGTTTATTATATCATATGGGTAAAGTAGGCGGACAGAAATATATTCAATTGGTCGTACCGGCAAGCAGAAGAAAGGACATTTTGAAATTAGCTCATGAAACTCCTACTGGTGGACATCTGGCAGCTAAGAAGACCAGAGACAGAATTGCAATGTCTTTCTGGTGGGAAGGAATGCCAAAAGAAGTCAAACAATTATGTGCTTCGTGTCATGATTGTCAAATGCGCAGGAAAGGAAAAGTAAACGATAGAACACCTATCGAAGCCGTTGGAAGACCAGAACTCCCATTTCAAGTAGTTAATGCCGATATTTTAGGCCCAATAGAGCCAAAGTCATCACGTGGCCATCAGTATGTACTGTGCGTTATGGACCAGCATAGTCGTTGGCCGGAAGCAATACCTCTGAAGTCTTTAACAGCAAAGGCAGCCTGTGATGCATTTATAGAAATATTTGTGCGAACTGGAATTCCTCGAGTAATTGCAATGGATAACGGAAGAAATTTTGCCGCACAGCTGACAAAAGAGTTTTTAAAACGATTAGGATGTGTTCCTAAATTTTCCACTCCAGGTTATCCACAATCGAATGGTTTGGTTGAAAGATGGATAGGAACTATGAAATCCATGCTACATCATGCAATTAATTCACAAGGTCGAGGCTGGGAAAAACAGTTGCCATTCTTGTTATGGGCATACAGAGAAGTGCCTAACGCTACAACGGGTGTTGCCCCATTCCTACTAGTTCATGGGCGACCACCTGTAGGACCTCTAGCCATCCTCAAATCAAGTTGGGAAGATGAAGTCGTACTTCCTCAAGGGATTGGAGAATCTGCAGCTGACTACCTGTTGAAACTCCGGAAACGTTTAGAAGACGCGGCACAGTATGCGAATAGCATAGCTCAAGAACAGCAGCAGAAATATGTACATTATCATAATTTACGGTCAAAAGATACCGAATTTTCTGTTGGGGATGAAGTTGTATTGTTAATCCCTGATTCAACAAATCGTCTTTGTTCAAAATGGAAAGGACCAGGAGAAATAGTAGAAAAGAAGTCTCCACATTCTTTTTATGTTAAACTACCTGATGGAAGTGTTCGACATCTTCATCAAAATAAATTGCGTAAATATATTCAACCTGTCAGAGCTGTAGGAATTATTTACGAAACAGATGAAGAGTTTGGAGATATACAACATGCGCCCGTAGAATCACGGCAAGTAACAGATGAAGACCTAAAAGCTGGTATAAAATCAAATTCGATATCAGCAAAGCAACATAAACAGCTGTTGAATCTAATTAAAGAATATCTAACAATATTTGATGGGGAATTAAAGAAAGCCAAAGTTCCTCCACATGTTATCCAGTTAAAGTCTGGAGTAGAGAGGAAACAACCTCATGTTTATAAAGTTCCAGAAACATTAAGATCTAATATAGAAAAACAGATAGCGGAATTATTGGAAAAAGACCTAATAGTACCCTCTTCAGCAGAAATAGCATATCCATTGGTATGTGTAGCCAAGAAAGATGAAACTGTCCGACTTTGCGTGGACTACAGAGAGCTGAACTCAGTTAGTAAAATTCCACCTTTTCCTATGCAGAATTCAGAAAATCTTAGATTTAAAGCTGGTGGAGCTCGTTACTTGACAACTTTAGATATCCTTAAGGGATATTGGGAAGTACCCTTAGCAGAGCAAAGCCGAGAATTAACCAGTTTTGTATCTCCAAAGTGTCAGTATCAATGGAAGGTGATGCCATTTGGGTTATCTAGAGCACCAGCAACATTCCAAAGAATAATGAATCAAGTATTGCGACCTCATAGTGACTACGCCGAAAGTTTTCTTGATGATATTATCATATTTTCTTCAACCTGGGAAGATCATCTTAATCATATTAAATCCATTTTAGAAACTCTGAAAAAATTGAATTTTTCGGCAAATTTAAAGAAATGCTCTTTTGCGATGTCGAAAGTAAAATATTTGGGACATGTCGTAGGCTCAGGAGAGCACGGCCCAGATCCGGACAAGATATCAGTTATTAAGGATTTGAAAGCCCCTAAAACTAAGAAAACATTGAAGTCACTCCTAGGATTATTTAACTATTACAGAGACTATGTGCCTCGGTATGCCAATTTAGCAAAACCTTTAACGGACTTAACTCGAAAAACTGTGCCAAACGACCTTCCATGGTCAGAAGAAGCCGAAAGCGCATTTAATTCGTTAAAGAATTGTTTGTGCTCTATAACCTCTCTGTATACACCTGATATGTTGAAACCTTTTGAAATCGATACTGATGCTTCAGTGACCGGAATTGGAGCCTGTCTAATGCAGAGAGATGAGCAGAATAAACTGAAATCTATAACTTTTGCAAGCCAAAAACTGACCCCTGCTCAATCAAAGTGGAGCACTATTGAAAGGGAAGCTTATGCTGTAATATGGGCATTAGGTAAATTCGAAATGTGGACTTATGGAACCACTATTATCTTACACACGGACCATAGCCCTTTAAAATATTTGACAGAAACAGTTCCTAAGAACGCCAGATTACAAAGATGGGCATTGGCTCTATCTCGCTATCAAGTGACTATTGCTCATAAGCCAGGAAGCAGTAATACTATTGCAGATGCTTTATCACGCATTCATGAATAAAGTCATAAGATAGTTTAATATTGTATTTGTTATTACATATATATATATGTGTGTGTGTTTATTTTGTTTCTTATATTCAAGTATATTAATTCATTAAGATTATTTAAAGTGTATAAGAAAATCCATGTCAGGATAAATATTTATTCATATATATATTATATCTATATTTTATTTCTATTATGTGTTTAAATGTTACTTATTTTATACCATAGAAAATATTTAAATTTTAAGTGAAATATAAATGTTATTGCTCTTGATGGAACAACGCATATTAGGTCAAAGATGAGACAATAATTAAGAATTTAAAAGGACAATTAAACTTTCATGAACATTTATTTAAAGATGAAACAATAATTAAGAATTTAGAAGGACAATTAGACTTTCATGAACAGTTATATAAATTATCCACAAATTTTTGTTAGTAGTTTCACTGTGAAGGCTATTGTCCCTCAAGTGAAACTGGAGGGAAGGTGTGAACGCCGCACCTCTGATTTCGAGAGTATTAAAAAACAAGAACTAAAAAGTTTGGTACGAAAGTGTGGCAACAGTGTGTGCGTATGTGAATCAAGATGGACTAACGTTCCATTCTACATGTTTTTTAGAAAATACTTTACTTGATGTTAATTTATGTATTCGTTATGTATTTTATGTTTGTGCCGTAAGTAAATATACGTTTAAAGGTAAACAAAGTGTGATCAGTGTCTTAATGTGTAAAAGAGATGAATTTACCGGAAGAAAAGAACCAGGTGCGAAAAAGCAGGCGCCACACAGACCTTTTTCATTTATAATGTATTTGCTAATTTTTTTAAGAGCAGTGTTAGTTAATTTAATCTGAAAGAAAATATTGAGTTTGTTTTTAAAATGATAAGGAATATTGATGATAACGGAAAGAAAAAAAAATAAAAATGTAGCTAGATACAATTGCAGGGGAAACTGTGATACTATTAAAAAAATCCTGAAAATTATTGCAGGATTGTTTCAACCCTGTTAAAATGATTCTAAAATAGTATTTAATCAATAAATAAATAAATAAAATAAAAAAAGTCTAAATTAAAAATCTTTATAATTATACGTATTGCAAGTTCTGTAATAAGTCCAAAAATAAAGAGATACATATTTAAACCATATTTTAAAAACTCATAAAAATTTATCCATATATTCATGCAGAATTTTGAAATATCTGTATTTAAAGTACCAAAGTTAATTTGTTAAAATTTATCAATGTATTAGGCTAAAATTTTACATGCATATGGGAATGTAAATAGGCTTTTTTAGTTAACTGTTGAACTATATAAAAATAATATAATTTTCTCAACTGACAACTTGCTAAAAAGTTAAATTACTTACAAGATTTTTGATGCATTTTTACAGTTCCTACACTTATTACAATTACTCAGCTGGTAAAAAAATAAAAGAAAAAGAAGTATTTGCCAAACAAATATATATGTAGCCATTATTTCAGCAAGTAAGGGGGATAAAAAACACTTCATATTCAAGGTATGTTGAATGTAAGTTCAAAGTAAGACATTCAATGTAAGTTCACTAGTGAGAAATAAATTTAAATTAATTTAAATATTATACAAAAAAAAAAAAAAAAAAAAAACTAATTTTAATTCTTTGTTTTTATTTTTTGCTTATTTATTTTTTTATTAATAAGATGCCTTAGCATTAGTTTTAAGCATAAAATTTATTACTAAAACAAAATCATGATATATTTTAAATAATTGTATTTTTCATTTTACTAATGCATGTTTAAGGGTTTTTGTGAAGCTAAATTAAATTAAATGAGTTTTATGTGGCTCTTAAACTGTCCTGTATTTAAAAAAATATTATTACTAAAACAGTCCGTTTCCTCCCTCCTTTTTTCCCTGTAATAAGAATTTTACATTCATTTGTTTTGTAAGTTTGTAAGTAAATTAATTTATCTATGTAGCAACAAGAACCTCTTAATAAAATAGTAAAGATTATTTTAACGTTTTTAAAGCTACGTGTAAAATTCGTAAATATGAAACGATAACCTTAGTTTTGGTAAAAATCATTCTTATTTCTCGGAACCCGTTATGTATGTTTGAAATAAACTGTATTTCTCCAACTGTTTAAGAATTTTTGTGAAAGTTTATATAATTAAATTAATTTTTAAAAAAATTGATTTTTAATCTTTCAGTTAAAGAAAACTGAGAAAGAGAACTTCATTTTTAAATGTCTTATACTGTTTCATTCATGAATAGCTTTATTTTGCAAGTAAAATATTGGATATACAAGTATATTACAAATCCATTACTTGTCTAAGAAACTTTGACACCCACCCCGTCCACACACTCACACTTACTCAAACAAACAAGTGATGTGTATTCAATAACTACAAATAAATTTTGTAGCACAGGGAATTCTGGATACTTTTTTTTTTTTTTTTTTTTCAGTTACTGAATCAAGACAAACGTTTAGGAGTTTCTGATTATCAAAATGAACAGTCTTTCACAACTTGTACAAAAACAGAAGATTTTCATAGCCCATAACACCAGGGGCAGAATGCACATCTGCAAAATGTGAAAGAGTGTGTTTAAAGTTTATTATTATTATTATTATTATTTATTAACCTCAGCAAGTGAGGGGAGAGGAGAGAGCTGTTTAATTTTAATCATATTAATTTAAATCATGATTAACAACAAATGATTTAAAAATAATCGTAATGATGCTTTCTCTTTTAGATGGATTATAATTAGAATATGGATAATGTATAATAACATGTTTGAAAAAAAAAAATAAGAAAATAAAACTATACTTAAGATAATTTAAAAGAAATTAGCCATTTAATAAAAAAAAATAATAATAATGATTTTATATAATAAAATTTTTATCAGAGTACATAAATAATATTTTATATAAAGGTTTTCAAGAAATGTTACTTTAAATCAGAGTTTACCTCCACGAAGTATCAAATATGTATTTATTGTTATTTAACGATTTTTTTTATTCATTTGTTAAAAATTTGCGTGTACCAATAGCAGCCGTTCTAAGTAAAATCTTGGTTTAATTGTTGAGATTACTTTTAAATTATGGCAAAGTTTTATAAATTGGAGAAGGTGTAGAAATTTTATTTAGCTTTATATATTTAACTATACACATCCTTTGATCACATTTATGAATCAAAAGGTTGTTTATATATTATGATCATTTTACTAATATTATGATAATTTCACTCATCAACTTCAATGCTCACTAAGTTTTTACAAATAGTAAATTTCTGTAAAATGTTTCAATTTTGAATACCATGACTTTTAAATGTTCGGGAAGTTTTCAATGGGAAATTAACCACAGTGTGTCATTTTTCTGCGCATGTTGGAAAAATATAATTCAATTGTCAAAAAGAAGAAAAAAAAAGAAAAGAAAAGAAAAAGAAAGAAAAACTTTGTGTTTACAATTAGAAAAATAATTTATACATTTCATAACATTTAACCTGTTGATTGATTTTTGTATTAAATCAAATTACCAAAAAACAAAAAAAAAAAAAAAAAAAAAAAAAAACGGAAGAAGAAAGAAGAAAGAAAGAACGAACAAGGTATATGGATTCACATGCATATGGAACTCATATGCAATAAAATATGGATTTTTCATAAATATAGTATACAAATAAATATTGCATATGAAGTAAGAATGTGTTTTTAGCAAAATTTTATTTAACCATGATTTTACCAGAATTATAAAATTGTATCATTTTCTACAAATAATTTCGTAGTCGTCACTTACTATGTATGAAAAATTGCAGTAAGTGTCACATTCTTGGAGGAGGGAGCAGAGGGAAATCAAATTATTTTTTATATTACTTTGTTAATGATTTTAACGATAATTTCTATAATTATCACTTACTATCAATTTAAATAACACTCATTGTTAAAAAAAAAAAAAAAAAAAAAAAAAAAAAAACAGTGAATGTTACACACATCTCGAGGGTGAAAGGGGCAGAGAGAAAGAAAATGGTTGTTTTCATACCACCATATTTTCTATTTTGATGAATCTTTATGTCACTTTACAGTGAAAATTACAATGAGTGTTATATATGCTTAGGGAGGGGGAACAGAATAAAAGAAAATGACTGTTTCAACAATAACATTTACAAGAAAGTCCATTAAGAAGTCACGAAGATTGACATGTAACATTTTAGGTTTTAAAAAGTCGTTTTATTTCCGTATGTCGCCCCCCCCCCCCAACTCCACTGTTTTATGTAGCACTCACTGTAAACTGTAATTTTCAGGCAGAGTTAGTGATATCATTAAAATCAGTAACATAGTGACACACACACAAATATATATATATATATATATATACATACATACACACACACACACACATATATACATTTTTTTCTGCCCCCCCCCTCAATTTCATTATGCGTGACACTTACTGTAATTTTTCATAAACAGTAAGTGATTGTTATACAGAGTTTCATGAAACTCGGTAAGAGGTTGATATAAAAACAGTTATTTTCTTTCAATGTACTAACAAAATGCATAATCCATGAAAAATCATTGTCAACAACTTTTATCATTAAGTGGAAGAAGTACATGGTAATACACATGTTTGTACTGGTAAAGTATTTTTTTTCTTTTTTTTTATGCATGACTTTTATTGAGATAAAATTTAGTTCAAGAAAGAATAAAAAAATCTACTGAATTAGCTTTTAGAAATTATCTCTCAGAGATCATTTATATATTTTGTGTCTCCTGTATATGGTTTTATGTTTTATAAACATCTTTGTGCATTAAATATAGTTCAGTTTGAAAATTTATAATTCAATTAAAAAAAAAAAAAAAAAGCTACCCTTAAAGAATTTACGCTTATATTCAGTAATGTTTGAATTCTTTTGTGAAGTCCAGTACATAATATATAGCAATTATATGCAACCTATATTATCCAAAATTAGTTAAACTTAAAAACACGGATCATAACTGAAAACACACTTCCAACAATTACCACTAAGGGACATTACTTCAGATACAGTTGTATACAAAATCTTTTTTTTATGTTTCTGGTATAAGGAAAAAAAACTATAAATGATAATTATTATATATTAAATAGTGTAACACAATTCAAATTTTATGCAAACAGTTTTCCATAAGAATTATGTAATGAAACTCTTGTGAGGCTCTATATATGAATAATATATGATTTGCACCCCATATTCCACAGAATTCAAGTGTTAGTACACTTCATTAATACATATCAGTTTTATGCTTGAAATGATAGAACGCCATTAAAATACATCTGATTTTTTTTTCCCTATTCATCATAATGAAACAATACTTTTAACTATCCGTGTTAATAAACTATAAATAGTATGTGTTACATTTTAAATAGGAATCACGCTGTAGTAAATGTCAATGAGGTAACAAAATTAGGACAATCCGACCGTTATTTATGACCGTAAGAGCACGGTCAGACGACTAAATAAGTCAAAATCCTAAACAATTTTATTTTTATTTAAAAGTATTAGAAAAGCTCACATGATACCAAATGTCATTATAATATTTCAATGCTGAGTAGTAAACCCATTGTGAAAATAAATCAACATCTTGTATTTCACGATTCAAACAAAATAATAAAATTGCAACAGAATCTCAGGGAGTAGGAAATCCACTGTATATCAGGGAATAAGGATGCTTTCCCATGTGGGGTGACATTATTCTCCATTTAGGGTGCCATTCTTTATATCCCGGAGAATCTTGTAGGGGTGCTATCAATCTAATTTGTAGTGTCATCTTTCACCCCTTAAAGCACCCTGAATTAGGGGTGCCATCTTTCCCCCCTTGATGGGCCCTGATTTAGGGGTGCCATTTTTTCACCATTTTTAAGGGCGCCATTTGGCACCCCTAAGGTTGTCACCAGTGAGACAAGCTTTTCACCCCCAAAGCGTGTCAAGTGTCACCTGTAGTTTTAACAGTGCAGTAGAATGTAATTTGTTAGAAATATTTTTGCCAAAAATGTCCAATTCATCCCTACTCTTTCATATGTTTCTCTATTAAAATTGTACATACTAATTTATATACATGCGTAGCGTCCAACATTTTAATTTATTCTGGAGTATATTTAACCCCGCCTTTACTTCGCACCACTTAAAGAAAGAAAAAAAAAACTTCAATATACAACATCTATAAAATAAGAAAAAAATGCTCTTAAAAAATAAATTGTATGGAATAAAGGCGAGCTAAAAATACTCCGGAATAAATTAAAATATTGGTAGTTATGTGTATACATATGTGTATAAACGTTACTTTTTAAATTTTAATATAAACAAATTGGGAAAGATTTATCCATCTATAAAAAAGAGACTACAAAGACGAAATACCATATCCTATCTACGATTTCTTTAGCAAATTTACCAGAAAAAAAATTATGTTACCATACCATAAATATTTATCAATAGAAGCATATGAAAGGAAAAAATAAAATATACAATTTCTTTCTACATTAAATTCTGAATCCTTCTGAAATACTAGAAATGCTGCTATTATATTTCTTTTTATATCGTAAAAACCAAAATGCTCCGAGCTCGCGAAAAGCATACGTTTAGATAAACAAAAGGTGCACATTAAATTTCATAGTCTAGACGATTATATCTAAGATAAATCATAAAAATAAAACGTTGTTGTAAATTACGTGCTCCTAAAATGAATTATGTACTTTGTTGATAAATGAAACAACAAATCTACGCTGTTAAAAAAAAAAAAAAATGCAACTGTGCTACCAGAAATTCTCTACAACTGGAGAAAATAGTCGTAAATTACGGAAAAAATACGTTGACAAAACGTATTTTTCTGTCATTGCAGAGAATTTCTGGCAGCAAAGTATCATATCGTACAATCGAATTATATGGTAATTAAAAAAATTATACTTCATAATCTACGTTATATCAAGCTGTAATTTTCTGTTTTAAACTCAAATAAATGTAAAACAACATTTTTAAAAGCTATAGATTTTTAAAATATATTCAACAATTAGGTTTTTTTTTTTTTTTTTTTTTATGAAGTGATATTTGTTATGAAATTAGATAATATTCAATTTTTAAGAACATTAAAAATAAAGGAAATATGATATTTCGCAACTTATTTTTGGTAAATATAATTTGTTTTTGTTAAATAATGTTGAAGTTTTTTTTTTTTTTTTTTTTTTTCGTTTAATGCTACAATAACAAATCATTGATTAGACCTCACAAAATATAGAGAAGATAATAAACAAAAACAAATACGTAAATTTCATATCTAGTGGTTATCTCTGAGACAAATAATAAACATACCACTTCGCAGTAAAATATATTCATTTTAAACTTATGCAAAAAATATACAATTGTTCAATAAATAAAACAATATGTTTATACATTGCATAATCAAAATATTTATTAGTTTTAAAACAATATTCATAATCTAATTTTATCGAAATAAAAAATTCTGTTTTATTTCCATATACTTTCTCTACGTCATGTTTAAAAGTAATTACATTTTGAAATTGTAACAATTAATTTTTGTTTATTTTAAAGATGTTTACTGTGAAATTGAAAAATATTCATGAGATATACATTCAAACGAACATTAAAAAAATAGATTCAATGTAATATAGTTGAAATTTCTCTGTAGTTGTAACCTATATAAATTTTATATTTATAATGAAATCATAGCAATATAACTTATTTAGAGATCGACAAATAAAATTATATAACGAACCTTTTTCTCATTCTTTTAAATCCACTGAAAAAGTATTGGATTAATAAATAAATATTCGTTTTCTAATTTTATATGAATTTACGTATTGAGATGTCAGGAACAAGATTTGGCTATTTTTAGAAAATATCCGTCTTCTTTTCTAAGTGTGGCAAAAATTTTGTGACAGCTTTAGATCAAGAACTAACTCACAGAATTTCGTGATAACATATCTTTAACTGAGTCTTTATATAAATTGATGTATTTCTTTCTTTTAGTAAATATCGCTCAACAGGTTTTGTTGTAATGTTGTTGTTCATAATTAGAAAATTCTTATTGAAACCAAACCAAACTTAAATTAAAGAGCGTGATCGAAAGCATAAGGTAAAGTGCAAATTTTGTTCAACAATTTATCGCTCAACAGGTTTTGTTGTAATGTTGTTGTTCATAATTCTTAATATAGCAGCGTAAGACAAAATTTCGTATGAATGTGCACTGTTAAAAATTTGCGTTCAAACTTGAAGCACTATATGGAGTAAAGCTATACGCAATACCATAATATGGTTCAACCCCAATTTTAAACTTTCTCTTTCTTGCGATTGAATTTAAGTTTCACTAAAACTTGGAGCTACCATACATCAATACCATATACTGAGAAGGGAATTATGAATCAGTAAAATTCTTATTGAAAACAAACCAAACTTAAATTAAAAAGCGTGATCGAAAACATAATTGAAAGCGCAAATTTTGTACAACAATTTGTCGCTCAACAGGTTTTGTTGTAATGTTGTTGTTCATAATTATTAATATAGCAGCGTAAGACAAAATTTCGTATGAATGTGCACTGTTAAAAATTTGAGTTCAAACTTGAACCATTATATGGAGTAAAATTATACGTAATACCATAATATGGTTCAACCCCAATTTTAAGCATTCTCTTCCTTGCGATTGGATTTAGGTTGCACTAAAACTTGGAGCTACCATACATCAATACCATAAATTCAGAAGGGAAGTATGGATCAGTAAAATTCTTATTGAAACCAAACCAAACTTAAATTAAAGGGCGTGATTGAAAACATAAGGTAAAGTTCAAATTTTGTACAACAATTTATCGCTCAACAGGTTTTGTTGTGATATTGTTGTTCATAATTATTAATATAGCAGCGTAAGGCAAAATTTCGTATGAATGTGCACTGTTAAAAATTTGAGTTCAAACTTGAACCACTATATGGAGTAAAGTTATACGCAATACAATTATATGGTTCAATCCCAACTTTAAGCTTTCTCTTTCTTGCTGTTGAATTTAGGTTGCACTAAAACTTGGAGCTACCATACATCAATACCATTCACTCACAAAGGAAGTATGAATCAATAAAATTCTTATTGAAACCAAACCAAACTTAAATTAAATTGCGTGGTCGAAAACATAAGGTAAAGTGCAAATTTCGTACAACAACTTATCCATGAACCAAAATAAGACTCCAGAAAATTTAGTCCCTTTTATCAAAATTAACGGGCAAAAAAGTGTGGCACAGTGCTAAAGTGGTTGACTTGAGGCAAGAAGGTCTTCAGATCGAAGCCCATCACGGTCGAATTTTTTATTTATTTATTTATTATTATTATTATCATTTAATTAAAACGTGATGCCAATATTGGTTGAACATAAAATTACCAAATCATGGTAAAACGTTAAACCATCGTTGGTTGCAGCTACATCAGTACCAAGTTTTGGTTCAAACTAACACCAAATTTTTAACAGTGTGCACATAGAGAATTAATTTTAACAAATCATTGTGGAATAGAAAAAAAAAAATATTTCTAAAATCAAAATATACATGACCCAAAAATTTAGTTTGGTTGTTTTAAGATTATAGCAAAACATTTAATTTCACCGAAAATTATGAGTCTAAATTTTTTTACAACTTAAGTATTTTCTGCTTCTTAATATATAGAAAATATAAATACACCAAATTTGATATGTGAAATAACCATTATGGATGCGAATTCTGACTTAATGTGGTTGTATATCGGCCAATAGGTGGCGTTGCTATTGCTCGGTTTTTGTGATTCACATGGCTACATCTTAGCATATGTTTATTAAAATTGCACCAACCTTCATAAGTAAAATCTATGATCAAACGTTTGCGCACGTTAAACAGAAAGAAGCGCTGTTATATAAAATTATTTAGAAGAAAGTTTTAAAATGACTACAACATACAAGATATTCATTCGAATACACTGTAAAAAATATGTCCTATTTGCTGCCAGAAATTCTCTGTAATTTGAGAAGATACGTTCTGACAACGTAATTTTTTCGTAAATTACGGGTATTTTCTCAAATTACTGAAAATTTCTGGCAGCAAATAGGACATATTTTTTACAGTGTAGCGTAAAAATTTGTTGAAGGCCTCGAGTCTAAAATATTGTATTAAGGTTTATTATGAAATTTTTTCTTTTACAACAGATGTAGTTTGTGTACTGAGGAAAAAAAACAACTTTTAAAGTGTTATCAAAGAGGAAAAATATATTAAAAAATATACAAATGCAATGTATAAATACAGTTAGAAAGACTTTCATAATCTATGCTAAGTTCATGATTTATTTATTTATTTATTATTATTATTATTAAAATGCATATGGATATATGCAGAAATATTCTGTAGTGTGTTTAATATGCCTGAATGGAAACATTCATATATATTTTTTTTTCTTTTACTGATATAGATTAAATATGAACTCGGAATATTAAGATTGCGTATTTTTTTTTTTTTTTTTTTTTTTTTTTAGGGAAAATTTATGATAATGGAAAAATCAAAAAACCCTCCCCCTTTTTTTATAGTTGTCAGATAGTTTAAAATTAAACATAAGAATATTGACAATGCTTTGCTTTTAGAGACTAAAAAAGAAAGATAAAAGATGCAGGGAGAAGGGAAGAGAGAATCATAAAAATCATCATTTTTCATAAATTTGATGTAGATTACAAAAGAACGTGAAAATATTAAATAATCTTTGCTTCTAGGGGAAAATTCTAGAAGTGCAGAAAAAGTATCATTTTTTATAATTATACTGCAGATTAAAGATAACTTGTAAGGATTTATAAGATATAATTAAAAAGAAAAAAAAAAAAAAAAAAAAAAAAGAAGCAAAACGCCTAAGAAATAATGCGATAAAAATCTTTAAAATTTATAGTTGCTATGAAATCTAAAGATAAAAAATATATATTTGTGATGCATCCCATGCACTGTAATTGTCAGTTGGGATTTAAATCTTTTATAAAATATTTAAGTTTGACCGTTTTGAAATTCTTCGAGCTATCCAGAGGTATCACGTTGAAATTTACCTAAGTACTGCGTTTAATTGGAAGCTGTAAGCAGCGCATATAACGTATCAAAATAAGCATATGCCAATTTGATATAGTTTTCGTGGGATAAAATTATGTTTATAACCAGTAATAGCCATTTTGCTTATTCGCTATGCATGTATACTTATGCCTTAATAATAATAATAAAAATAAAAATAATACACTGTCAAAGAAAAAAAAAAAAAAAAGTCCTGTTTGCTGCAGTTTTCTACCAGAAATTTTCTGCAATTCAGAAAAATACGTTCTATCAACGTAATTTTTCCGTTGATAGAACGTATTTTTCTGAATTACAGAAAATTTCTGGCAGCAAATTGCAGCAAACAGGACTTTTTTATAACAGGTTAGTTAAATAAATAAAATGGATCTTTCCTGATGATGCAGTTATAAATACTAAGAAGAAGCTTTTAATGACGCAACGCCGTATTTTGAAGAAAAAAAATTATATACCGGGTGATCCAAAAGTCAGGACAAACTTTAAAAGTGAATAATTCGAAAACGAATCAAGATACAAAGATACGGTTTGCACCAAACGGATGGAAAAGAAGCCGGGTTTTGTGTGGCAAAGAAATAAAAAATAGTTCTGTTGGTGATCAACAGATGGCGCTGTCGTATTTCTGATGTAGGATTATGGAAAGCAACAATCGATATAAAAAGGAACAACTACAGCAGGTAATGGTAGTCGAAGCTTATATGCATCGAAATATCGCATTCTCAGTCGCTAGTTTAATCACGCATGGCCTCCAAGATCTCCCGATCTGACACCCTGTGACTTTTGGCTGCGGGGTTTCTTGGAAGTCAAAAGTGTACCGTGACCAACCGGCATCACTAGCAGCACTGAAAGATGCCATCCGCCAAAAATGTGTCTGACATAACGCAAGAAATGCTACTAAATGTTGTGAACGATGTGATGAATCATCTCACAACTGTACTTCTGAATGATGGACATTGAACAGCTACTGTAGTAGTACTAATTAGCTGTAATTAAGCTGACTTGTAAGTTGTCAACATATTTGTAAATCATATTTTGGTGAAATAAAACACTATAGCGCCATCTGTTAGTCGCCAACAATACAAATTTCTTTCCTTTGCCACACAAAACCCGGTTTCTTTTTCATCCGTTTGGTGCAAACCGTATCTTTGTATCTTGATTCGTTTTCGAATTATTCATTTTTAAAGTTTGTCCTGATTTTTGGATCACCCGGTATATGCAATATATATATATATATATATATATATATTTATATATATAACCATTTAGAATAACTCACTTCAATTACTTTGGAGTTTGGAAGAGACTGTAACCAATGCCATGCATCTTCTTCTGCATTATAGCATAAGTAAATAATGGGTTGGGCAAATCAGGAATTGAATTGTCTGTGAGGAAGGTAATTATAAAAAACAATCTGGTGTGTCACTCACACGACTTTCTCTTTCCTTGCATTTCAATATTATTAATATAGATTGCATATTAAGTCTTAAGATTAACAAAGTTCGATAATAAAATTGAATATACTTTAAAAACAATGTAAAATATGTTTATGAACAGTTTTATTTTTATGTATAATTTTGTTTGAGGGGAATTACTGCCCCTTCAACCCCCATGCAATAGTCACTACCTAATACGAACGTCTAAATACAAAATTTGATTTTCCTGTAGTATTTTGTTTCTACGTTATGCTGATAAGAGATATACATACAAACCAGCCACTAAAAATTGGAATTTCGTAATCAGGAAACCTCAAAACATGATATTATTCAAAAACACATTGTTAAAGATAGAAAAAATACTTTGTTTACAGTGTGGTTAATATTAATATTCCCGAGTAGTGTTCATCTACATAGTAAAATGTACCAAAGCACATCCATCAATTACATTCAATAGAAAAGAATGTTTGACTCAATTTTGGGTAGCTCTGTATATTGTCTATAAGCGATATGAACTTTGAAAAATGTTGTTTACTTAAACTTAGTCTTACATGAAATATAGCTAACACGAAATGAATTACAATTCCAGTAATTTCCAAGTATAACCCCTAATATATCCAAATACTTTGGGTAGCCCTGTAAACGAATGATGAATGATTTCCCTATCACAATCGATACAAAACATATTTTTATGCGTATGAAAAAAATTGTCCATTCAGTCGTGTTTCAGGCAGCTTATAGATGTTAAATTGTACTTAACTGTAACTTCCCCCATAATCTTAATGCAGTATTTGAGTTAACCTGTGTGGCTTGTACACAAACCATTTACTTGATCACGGCGAACAGTTTAGTGTAGCATCCCTATATGATACTCATTTAGAATAGAGAGTTTGGACTTCTTGCTGTTTTTTGTTCTTGAGATATGCTGATAACAGTCAGGCAAACATGCCAACACCTAAAAATATGATTTTCGGATTCAGGAGGCCTTAAAACGTGTAAATATAACAAAAGCTCACTTTCGAAAATTCGTCCCAAAAAAGAAGGAAGAAGGAAGTAAGAAGGAAGAGAAAGTAAGAAGGAAGTTCAATAACAATACAAATAAAGAAAAAAAAAACACCAGAAAAAATAATAAATAATTAATTAAAAAATAATCTGGTGTGTCACTCACACGACTTTCTCTTACCCTGAAATTTAATACTACAAAGTATCAAAACAGTTAATGATAACATTACAACACTCAGAAAAGGTTATGGATGGATAAGAATGTCTTTGTATTTTTTAGAAAGCGTTGTATGAGATTTCCTTTCTTTTTCAGTTAAATATAAAAATAAATAAATAAATAGAAAGACAGCATGGAATAAAAGAAAGAATTAGAAAAGGACAAATAAAAGTTAAAGAAGGATTCTGTCGTAATCCCATCTGGGGCGTAAGTTTATTGATAGAATGAATTTAGTCATTCGTAGCTAGTGTGTTCAAAACAAGGTTGACAATCCATTCTAAAGCCAAATGAATGTTAATACTAAGGTGTTGCATAAAATTGTTTAACCTCGGAGTGGAAATTTCTTTATAAATTTGTATTTTTTTAATTAAAGTTTTAAAAGGTTTTTTTTTTTTTTTTTTTTTTTTTTTTTGGTCGTTAACGAAACAAAAACTTTTCCGTAAGAAATACGATATTTTAAATAATATTTAACACAATGATTTTTCTTTTCTTTTTTTTACTTAAACTAGGGGGCTCTGCTCACCAACCCCCGAGGGAGGCTTGCCCTCCCCCCCCCCGACTCACTTCACTTATTAACCCATGGAGATCTCTGCCGGCATATTCGCTGCTTTGTTTTGCATTGAATAGGAATATTAATAATGCATAATACAAGACAAAATCCGAAAAAAAAAAATAAAAATCCCCATATTCAATGTCAAATTGAAATTCATAATATTTAATACCACATTATTTACTTTTATTTATTTTTATGAAAATTATGCTGAAAATCTGTATTTATTTATTATTATTTTTTTTATTACAAAGAAATTCGTAATATCTAGACTATTTTGCCATACAGCTTTAGTATATGACCCTTTTTATTTATTTTTAACAACCATGGATCCAGGCCGAGATGCACATAAAATCCGCAGGGGTCGCAAAGTCCTCCATGTTTCCATCAAAACTATGCATCTGGGAATCACCACAGCTGGAATCACCATCCCCTCCGTGGAGGATCAAATTTCTGATAGCATGTCACCGGAATATCCCTAGGGATGCGTCCCAGACCGTCGCCAATTACCCATAGCGCAGTACTGGTGCGACATGAAATCCAAACTACCTTCCTACCTACCTACAACCATGGATCATATTTTAATTTTCCGGTGTAAAATGACTTCATGACAGAAGAACAACGTCACTGGGAGAAACTTTTTTCAAGGTGGCAAATAGAGTACCTTCATAAAACCGTCGTTTTCAGTTAATAACTTCTTTAATTAAAATTAGAAATTTCTGAGCAGCTAAAATGTGTGCCTGGGAGTTTCCGGAACACATTGATACCTCTCACGACGCGAAGGACCCTGCCCTGCGGGAGAAGATGCTCTCGCAGACAAAAAAATTTGACGCCAGCGACAGTAACTTTTTTTAATATATAGAGATTATCTTAGTAAAACTTTTGCTTCAATTAGCTTTTAAGCTAAGTTATAATGAGCTTGAAAACTAATTTAAACAAAAGTCTTATTTAATACTATTTTTTAGAAATTTAGGTACTTTGTTTTCTTATTATTATCGGTTATTTTAAACATAATACTACGCCTTTTTATTTCACAAAAATTAAATGTTTTACATTGCTTTTAATAGCGAACGACTAATATTACATTCGCTAATTTAAAAGAAAAAGACGATTTTAGATGAATCAATAATATTTGTTTTATCTTAAACTTGTTATATATAATAAGACGGCTATTTTAGAAAAAAACCTCTTTTTACCAAATATTAAATGAAATTCTGAAATGCACAAATTGCAGTTTCCAAACAAAATTCTTTTTAAGCTATAAATTAGAATTAAAAATTTCAAAAAAAAAGTTAAACCTACATCCATAATCTTTTGTTACGCAAGTTCGAGATCAGATAAGAATGTAAGCTTCGTTATGTAGATAAAAACACGTTTCATAACTTTTGTCAGATTCAAAATTAAAGCAGGTAGTATGTTAATTGACTTCTACAGGCAACTTAATTATTTTATTATTATAAAGGAATACGTTAATGTATTACTGCAGTATCTCATTTTTCTAGAAGTACGGCATTACAAGTTTCTTAATATTCTTTAATTTAATTTAATTTAATTTTTATTTTTTTACTACTACTTTTTTTTCGAACAATAATCTTTAATATTAGCTTGCAAAACATTAATAAACTGAATAATACTAAGATTGATATATTTATAAATCGCAGTATACGGAATAGGAAAGGCAACGGTTAAATAACTTTAATTAAAGAGTTAAAAATTAAAAAAAAAATTATTAAGACTTTTTTTTTTCTTAAAATGAGAATTTTTGTTAGACCACTTTATATTAATATTTTAAAATGTGCGCGCTTAAGTTGTCAATATTTCATCTCCAAATTCATCTAAGATAAATCATATATTCTTCTTATTATTATTACTAAAAATCTTTTAATTTATTTTTAATTTATTTTTAATTTTATTTTTTAAGAAACAAATTAATTAACTAATTTTTAACTAATTTCATTTAAAAATTAAAAAATTAATCCTAAAAACAATGATTAAGAGTTCATATTCAAAAAATAGATGTCTTCTTCAGAAAATTAGAGAAACTAAAAAAAAAAAAATAATAATAATTACAACTACGGCTAGTCCTACATTAATATTTTATAATTTACAATCTTCTAACTGAAAATTACAAGATTTTATAGAAAAAATATATTTAATTAATTTCAAATACAGTGGTTTTTATAAACCTAGCTTTACGTTTATCGAATGTCAATTTGAAAAATGTACGAATTTGCTCGGAGACTAATATATAATTATATTTTTAATCTAATCATTCTTGAAGTTTAAAATTTATAAAATGACATGTTTGTTAACACGAATATGTTTTTGATACATAATTTTATAAATATCTTAACATAGGAAATAAAAAAAGAAAAAAGAATTTTCTTATAAAATTTTACCGTGATAAGAAATAATGTTCTGCACTGATATATGTGAACATGTAAATAAACTTATGTTAATATATATCTGCCAACCGGTTTACATATTAACGTATTGTTTAAATTTTTCCATATCTATATATCTCTACATATAAGTCACCGTGTTAGGGAGCCACATATTACAAAACAATTCATATACACCAATACATATGTATACATCAAATCTGACGTATAGACAGATATACTGCATAACACAAATATCCATGCGTAGATGCAGGGAAGTTAAAACAAATTTCCATATCTTCTCCTACATCAACTCGAGGAATTTATTTAGAAAGATATCAAGTATGATATAACCAGGCAAAAATATTTAGTCAGACCAAAAATAATAAAACAATTCCAAAAATAACTAAATATTTCTTCCGCAAAATGTCTTATAAAATATTTTTCTTTTTTCTATAATTCTCTAATAATTAACATACGGATTGCCAAATTCTTACTTAACTAATGAATTACCTTACTATGAAATAAATAAAAAAAAATGAATAAGTCTTTAGGCATGAGTGGAAATACTTTTATACTCTTATTACGTGGTAAACAATTTTACCTGAGAAGCAAATACAACGTACATGTTTTCATTCAAGCAGTCATTTAGACAAAATATCTTTAAAAGTTTTTATTCGTTTAAAATATCATTGTTTCACTCGTGACTTTTTCATAATCACTAAAATACGATCTATCTCTATCCTCTCTACCATCCAAAAACATTTGTTAATCCATTTTGGAGTGGTTTTATGTTAGAGTTTTTCTTTTTCATGCTAGAGGTTTTTTTTTTCTGTTATATATCTGAAACTTCCCAGGACATTGTGCTGAAACATTATGCATAAACTAATTAATGTATAGGAGTACTTTTTACCACCAAAAGACATTTTTACATGGAGGCTATACATAAAGTGTTTAATGTTAGCATTTTTAAAATGACTAAAATTCTGTTTTAATTCTTTATTTAATATACATTTGTATTTCAATCAATGCATTTATATTTTGAAGCTCATAGCTTTTATATTCAGTAAGTCTCTCTCAGGGTTAAAGTATTTGCATTTTTTGCTACACCTATCCCTATAGCGAAAGATTTATCGCCTTTAAAATGTAATTTTTGTGACTGAATACGATAGAAATTATTAATAAAAAATAGTGGTTCCATCTTGATACGGAAACGTTTTCAATTTTTGTATTTTTTTACTAATCATAAAACAGTTGGTGACTCGCTAAGGTAAAAATAAAAACTTCAGCTTACACTGTCCGGACAGCACAATGACATCTTAAAATCACCCAATGGATAATATTTAAGATAACTTTACATTATCTTGATGGTTGAGATGATCCTGTTGACGGTTACAAGATGTCCCTCAGGTATCACTGTGTCAAGACTATTTTTGTCCGGTGAATAACTTTTTCACTTCTATTAGGCTAGGTATGAGATTATTGCAGATAAATTCTGGATTCAAAGAAATCGACAGAAAGAAATAGAATAACTGAAAAACTCACTTTTCTCGCCCTTAGAAAGCCAGAGAGCATTCCAACTATAGTCCTAGCACCGTAGCGTAGTCCGCCGGCCTTAAACCTTACAACCAACCAACCAATCACTTTTTCCGATGGGGTCTCATCTATATAATATAACAACCTTGATTAAAAGCATCTTCCAACCAAATTTACATTGTTACGAAGACAATGTTAGCTTTTTGTAATGCAGATGACCTTATTATTAGTCAGAGAATAACTGAGTTCAAATAATGTAATGTACGTGTGCCATCTTAATATTCATTAAAAGTAGTGATAAGAATTTTTACATCCTCAATATCAAACTTATATTGGCTTTTATTCATTTTAATTTTGCAGTCTTTCTCTGGTAAAACTATTGTTTTATATTATAACAGTGTAATGTACAAAATCTAAACTTTTCTTGGCAGCATTATATTTATATATTCCACCGTAAGTAATATACGATTTATAAAATGAAAAAAATATCACAGCCCAGTGAAAAGTTTTATAATTTTTAGATTTATATCACCTTAAATGCGTTCTTATTCGAGGGATATAATGTTATATTTTTTAATACAACAATGAAATTGAAAATGAGATTATGAAACTTTATACTTTTCCTTAAGCTGAAATTACCAAAAAAAAAAAAAAGCTCTCTTAGTATTATGTAAAAGATAAAGATTAAAAACTGAAGAATTAAATTAGCTAAGTGTCAATATTTCAACCAAATGCAAATACACAGCTATTGCTAACAGAAATAAATATTTATTTTAATTTTACTTTGTGAGAAGGCAAATACATTATCCTAAGTTTTATGCAAATAAAAGGAAGGTATGACAGAAAGAAAGCTGAAAATATATGGTTAGCTCACAAATACATTTCAACATCTTGTCCATTTTGCTTTTTAAGTAATAGGGTATAAAATACTGGAACCTCTAAGATATTCGTCAAAATAAAAATATAAACAAGCTTTTTTTATTTCTGTTTTAACTTTTCTTTATATACAAAAATAAATAAATAATAGGATTGGGAAAATAATTAAAATTTTGTATTTATAGGATATGGACATTTTGTAAAATTTTGAAAATTATTTGATTGCTTTTAGATTTATACCCATACAACACACACCTTTGAAAAAATGCAACTTTGCTGCTAGAAATTCTCTGTAATGACAGAAAAATACGTTTTGTCAACGCAATTTTTTCGTAATTTACGACTATTTTCTCAAATTACAGAGAATTCCTGGCAGCAAAGTTGCATTTTTTTAACAGTGTGGTGAAATATAGCATTTTATCTTCATAAGTATAGACTACCAATCGAACTTCTGTTTTCGAACGAATATTTCCGGCCAGAGGTGTCATCGCAGCTAAAAAAAAATCTGCAAAAAAAAAAAACTATAAAATCAAATGCCGTTAATCTGGAGGTATTTGGAACAAGAATCACAAAGTCTGCAGAATAACTGCAGTTTGAAAACAAAAAAGTTCTAGATTTTTTTTTTCCTTAAACTTTTCATTATTCCAAATACTTTTACATTATCTGCAGTTCTGCGTTATTTTTTTACACTTTCCAACAAGGTTGAAAAGTGTTAATGGCATCGGTTTGTCTGTCTGTCTGTCCGTGCTCTAATTCCCGTAAATATTTATGGAATTTCTTGAAAATGACATATGTTATTCAAGTTCACTATCGGATATTCCCTATTAAAAATTGAGTTTATGCCTCTACTGGTTTGTGTACAGGGACACCCGAAAGTATGGGACACCCGAAATTTGCTATAAGTTACATCTCAATCTGTCAAAAGTCACTTATCTTTCAAAACGGATAAAATCTGTGTTAATGATTATGCATACTAGCCAGTAGAAAAGGTTTTTTTTTAGTTAATGCAATATTTTTTACAGTTTGCCCTAATACAAAACTTCGTAACTTTCTTATAGATTTTTTTTTTCTGAAATTATATAAACTTACTATAAATTACATCTCAATCTGTCAAAATTCACTTTTTTCTGAAAATGGATAAAATCTGTGTTAGTGCTTACAGATACTAGCCAGTTGAACAGGTTACTTTTAGTTAAAGCAAGACATTTTACAGTTTGCCCTAACACAAAACTCCTGTAACTTTCCTATGGAAAATTTCCTCTTTTTTTAAAAAAATTGCAAAAAATTACATCTCAATCTGTGGAAAGCCTTTTTTTTTCTGAAACCGGATAAAATCTCTATTAGTGATTAAAGATACTAGTAAGTAAAACAAGTTAGTTTTAGTCAATGCAAGGGTTTTTGAAGTGAAAACTTCTTTAGGCGCGTTGAGCACTTTTGGGTGAAGAAAAATCTTGAAACTCCCGTCATCGTCAGCTAACGCTTTGAATGAAATTCTGCAGGCGTTCGTTACCATGACAACCCAGTCACAGAGAATCTGATAGGGAAGAAACATATTTTTTGCCAGTTGTTTATTTCGGTGAAGTTAATTGAGATATACTGTTTATGTTAACTTTTTGTAACTTGTTACTTGTTATATTTACATACATAACTTGTTACATGATGTAACATTTTATGCAAAGCAACGGAATAAGCACCGCAAATTCCTAGCTTTTCTCTAACTGAAATAAACTGTATAAAAGCGGACGCCAATACTTATTATTCACACTTTAAAATTAATAAAGTAGCATCTTTTGTGCTCGTATAACAATTCCCTATAGTTTTAAACATAAGAAATTATTCCTACGGTAAATAATACTTCACTAAAATTCAAAATTCAAACTATATGAAAAAATGCAACTAACATCGTTGCTGACTTTATTCTATTCTATTTCTTGAATAAAAAAACAAACCATGGATGCCACACGCTCCACATAATCTTTACATTTTAACAAATTTTTGAAGACAGCACACGATCATATTTTACACAGAGTACTGATAACATTCAGAGCCGTCACTTACATAGAAGCTAATGGTAAAGATTTAACATGTAAATTTCGCATAGACACTATCGCCCCTGACGAGGGACCGAAGTACTACTCATACGTCACGGATTACGTATGCGATTTCGTAATCAGTTTTATGGGTATAAAGATTTGGCTGATTATCGCTCTTTTGGCGATTTTTTTTTAATGAAAAAGAAAATGAGGTTTGGAAGGTTATGCACTTTTTATTTTTAGTTTTTTAAATATACACGTGCTAATATTTTCGTTACACATATTTCATGTGAAAAATTAATTATATGTATAAAATCTCATTTTTTTTTTTTTTTTTTTTTTTTTTTACATGTTTTGAATAAGTTTATATCGGTAAACCAATTTTAATGTATTTTTCAATATTGTTATGAAGATAAATGAGCTTTAAAAGAATATATTAAATTTGTATTAGGTAGTATTTAATAAAAATAAATTTTTGCATTCTAAAAATAATAATAATAATAATAAATGAAAAAAATCTTTTTATTAATAAATAAATGTTACACTACCATCTTTTTTATTTTTTTTAAATCCATATTAGAAATAGTATTGTTTTTGAGTCAAATTTTTGAAATTGAGTTTTTGTTTCATTTACACATTTTCAGGTTTCCTGAATCTGAAAAACATGTTTTTATCAGTTGGTCTCTGTTTTTTCTCAACAACAAATTATAGAAGGAAGTCCAAATTCGGTATTCTAAATCTGTACAATGTAGTGATGCTACATTAAACTTTTCGTTGAGATGAAGCAGATGGTTTATGTACAGGGATATCCAAAAGAATTCAAATACATTACGTCTACGGGAAAAAGTTCATTAAGTAAAGTGTAACATATATAGGTTGCCCTAAACAAAATGGAATGAATATATTTTTTTTTCAATGCATAAAAGCATGTTTTGTGTAGAATATGGAATAGAAATCATTTATCATTTGTTTACAGGGCTATCCAAAGTATTTGAATATATCGGGAATATATACTTGGAAATTGCTGGCAGTCTATTTCATTTTGTGTTCGGTGTTCTTTAAATACAACTGAATTTAAGTGCATAATGTGATATGCATAAAATTCACAGGCAACATACAAGGTTAACCAAAATTAAGCAAAACTTGAATGTAGCAGGTGTAAGTGCTTTGTTACATTTTACTATATCAACAAACACTGCTCAGGAAGAAAAATTAAATTTTAAAAGTCATACTGTAAAGAAAATATATTTTCAAATTCTATTTTCAACACTGGTTTTTTGTATAACATCACATTTTGAGGTTCACTGAATACGAAAGTCCAATTTTAAGTGGCTGATCTGTATGTATATCTGTTATAAGCATAACTTAAATAATCACAGGAAATTCAAATTTGGCATTTTGAAGTTCGTAATTCCACTTGAAAAATTTGATCGGGATTGGCAAGTTTGAAGACAAATTAGTAACAGTTTTGAATTATTAAAAAAAACCTATTTTAGATTATTTTAAAAGTAGACTGAACTTAATTATCGTAATTTATTGATCTTATGACTTAAACTGCAATGGATATTTATGCGAAATTTTGTGCGATTCTGCCATGTTAAAAAAATGGTTAATTTCGAGTAATGTATGCAGTTTCCATGGTTAATTATGTTCATGCGAGCATTGTAACATACTTTTAAGCTGGTCTCGCACATTTACTGTAAAAATATCCCTTTTAATGTATGTTGAAACAAAATTTTGAATAACTTATGAAGTTTTTAAATTAGAATGTGGAAAATCAATAGTGTTCTAGCCAATGTTATAGATAATATTTTAAAACTGGCCCCACCTACCTGCGATCTTTTATTCTTAAGATAGTTAGACAAACTAACAAACTGACACCCTTCAGACTGACAACATATAAATTTGATTATTTTTGGTATCCCCATACCTGAAAAGTGTAAAAATAATAATAATAAAAAAAAAAAAAACAGGTAAAAAATTTTCATGATTCTTTACGCTCTCCATACCTATAGCATGATGGTGAACAAAAAATTGTTTAAATACTTAAAATTTGCATTCAGTTCCAGCTTTTAAATATTAAATATATTTAATCAATTAACATACCAATGGATCCACAAAAAAATATCCAAGTAGGTCAAGAATAAATTGTTAAACAATAATAATGTAAAATTGAGGGAGAAAAAATAAAATTAGCAGGGAGCAATTTAAAATTTTTCAAACACATTAAAACTTTGAACGTCATTTTATTCAATAATTTATGAGAAATTTTATTAAACATGATAGTTACATTGAAATTTATATGTACTGTTAGTTCTCCAATTAGAGTCATAAGCAAATAAGGATGATTCTATTATTGCAGTAGTATTATTCTTGCTTATTTAGGATACAAATGGGAAAATGAAAAAATTGAAATTTTTAGAACTGTGAGGCACCTATTAAAAGAAAGGAAAAAGTAGTAATTTTTTCCATACCCCTAATGCCTAGTAAAAAAAAGTGAGATTGTCACTGACATCTGATTTGATAAGAAGAAAACATTTGGTTTGAAAATTTTCAGACTGCCAATTTTTGATGATTTTATACATTTTAAGAGTAACACACTTCTGGCTTTTTTGTCCTAACGTCAGTACAAGAGCGTAGCCAGAAAAAAATTTTGGATGTTCAAGTTCTAGTACATAATGTTGAATGCTAAAAATGCTGATGTAGAACTCTAAAATTTTTGACAAACCTGCATAATTTCAAGAAGGGGGTTGTATTTTAACTCCCCTCCTTGGCTATGGCTTTGTATGTGTGTGACAAAAATTCGATGCACCCTGAGATCAATAACATATGCTTGAAATTTTACATTTAGATGCAACTTGACATAATTTTTTGTCTATCAACTGCATATTGCTCAACAGATTGTGCTATCATCTTGTCTTTTCATAATAATTGGTTCATATGACAGCATAAGTCAAAATTTCATAGAAATGAATACAATGGGGAGTATTTTTAAACAAGCATAAAATTAAAAATATTTTAATTAATAGTAGTATTCAAACATTATAAAATGTATATGTAGAAATATTGCTTTCTCCAAGGAATGTAATTTTCAATATTTTTTTCCAAAAGAACTGATCAATACTTTTAACACGAGTGTTTCAATCATATATCTGTAATAATTTGAAACAACATAATCAATTTTCTTCACTTGTTATAATTTTAAAAATATCTGAAAAACATTTCCTTGGGAGGTAAAGAAAATTTCATGTCGGTTGCACAAAATTTCGTGTGACTGCACAAAGTCAATTCTGTGCAATCTGTAAAGCACAAAATTGACTTTCTTTAATACTCATGTTATACTTTTCCGAGATGAAAGAATCTGCACTGACCATCTAAAATAATTTTGAGATTTTACATCCTGCAAATTGCTATAAAATTTTTTACTCTTTGTATTGTAAAGGAAAATTTTGCAATGAGGATAAATGCTATTCAGTTTATCTATTTAAGGAATTATTTATATAGTAATGCAATTAAAAAAAATTGTTTTGTTTTTGCAAATCAGTAGTGAAATACTGAAGAAAATGTAGAACATGAGCATGGAAAAACAGAAAAATCAAAGAATTCTTCAGTGTTAAATAAGGAAAAAAAAAAAAAAGATATCTATATATAGAGAAATAATACCAAAAAACTGAGGATAGAATTTTAACGTCACTACTGAACTAATAAAGAAAAATAAATAAACATTTGGTTAACATTTCTTAAAATTTAACTGTATCCAAAATATGTACAAATAGAATAGTATTTGATATAACAAAAATGATTATATTTTAAAAACTTTCTCAGCTAATTAACATTTGTTTACCATGTTTAGGTTTTTCAAATCTTATTTTAAACTAGTATGTTGTGGCCACCACAAGACTTTCTTCTATATTTACCTATACATATTCAATCAGTAACAATATTTAAAAAAAAAAAAAAAAAAAAAAGTACTTTTTTTTTTTTTTTTTTTTGTTAAAAGTAAAAAAAAATCGATAACTTTGTTTTAAATTATCACAGATTTATAGTTCAACCATTCGTTTTAAAGGTATTGACGAGACCTTTCGAAAGATACCCATCTTGAAAATTTATCCCCCCCGGGGGGGTACTTCCCCCATGCAGAAAATTTTTTTCCTAGTTACATACTACTATTATCAATAATTCATATTAATTTTACAATCACAAGTTTAAAACAACTCTTATTATGCACATTTATACGAATTTTTGTCCTATGCTGCCATGTAAAAAATTTAGATAAAATGCTATCACAGCGCCACGTGTTGAGCTATTGATCCCCAAACATAATAAGCACCAGTTAATGCCGGGGACAAACTAAATACCAAGTTTGGTTAAATTTCGTTTTAAAAAAAAATTGCGATTTTTTTTCTGAGTTTTGTTTTGTTAAAACTAAAAAAAATCGATAACTTTGGTTTAAATTATCACAGATTTATGGTTCAACCATTCGTTTTAAAGGTATTGACGAGACCTTTCGAAAGATACCCATCTTGAAACTTTGCCCCCCCCGGGTGGGAACTTCCCCCCCCCGGTAGGGGGGAACCGATGGTCCCACATGCACAAAAATTTTTTCCTAGTTAACTACAACTATTATCAACCTGATCTTTCGAAAGATACCCATTGTGAAAATTTACCCCCCCCTGGGGGGGTATTTCCCCCCTAAGGGGGGGAAGCGATGCCCCCCCATGCAGAAAATTTTTTTCCTAGTTACATACTACTATTATCAATAATTCATATTAATTTTAGAATCACAAGTTTAAAACAACTCTAATTATGCACATTTATACGAATTTTTGTCCTATGCTGCCATGTTAAAAATTTAGATAAAATGCTATCACAGCGCCACCTGTTTAGCTATTGATCCCCAAACATAATCAGCACCAGTTTATGTCGGGGACCAACTAAATACCAAGTTTGGTTAAATTTCGTTAAAAAAAAAAAAAAAAAAAAAAGCGATTTTTTTTTTCTAAGTGTTTTTTCGTTAAAAGTAAAAAAATCGATAACTTTGTTTTAAATTATCACAGATTTATAGTCAACCATTCGTTTTAAATGTATTGACGAGACCTTTCGAAAGATACCCATCTTGAAACTTTGCCCCCCCGGGCGGGTACTTCCCCCCCGCTGGGGGGTGAACCGATGCCCCCACATGCACAAAAATTTTTTCCCAGTTAACTATTACTATTATCAACGAGACCTTTCGAAAGATACCCATCTTGAAAATTTACTTCCCCGGGGGGGGGGGAACCGATGCCCCCCCATGCACAAAATTTGTTTCCTAGTTAACTACTACTATTATCAATAATTCATATTAATTTTACAATCGTAAGTTTAAAATAACTCTCTTTATGCCCATTTATACGGTATTTTGTCCTATGCTGCCATGTTAAAAATTTGCATAAAATGCGATTACAGCGCCACCTGTTGAGCTATTGATCCCCAAATCTAATGGGCACCAGTTCATGTCAAGGTGCAACTAAATACCAAGTTTGGTTAAATTTCATTCATTGGTTCGTGAGATACAGCGTCCACAAAAAAATGATACAGACACACAGACAGACACACAGACACACAGACAGACAGACAGACAGACACACAGACAGACAGACATTTTTTAAAAACTATCAATTCGTGTTCAGGACATCCCAAAACGTGTAGATCCGTCAAAAAACGGAGGTCGAAAATTTTCGCGAATCCAATACTTTCTCTATATTACATATAGAAGAAAGTAAAAATAAAAATAAACAGGAAATACTGTCAGTTGATTTTATAAAAAAGAAAAGAGAATTTTTGCCAACTTTGTGCTTTAAAATGCAGCTACTTTAAAAAACAAAAATACTATTACTTTCAATATCAAGGATGAAAAAAATATCTTGAAAATTATTAGCATAAATTTATTTAATTATAAAATTTAGCAAGGATTTACAAACCTGCTTTTAATTTCATTTACCACGACTTCTGAAACTTGCACTTATTGCACTTGAACCTGAAAACAGTTTTCATATAAACAAATGTTTATATTAAAATATTTACCTGTATATGTTTTATAACTTTCACTGATTCTCCTTTATCAAGCAAAAAAAATCAATCCCTAAAACTTATATAAACATAAATAAGAATAACTAAAGCATACATTTGGGTTGCGGTACGCCGCTCCGTTTATTACAATTGTACATCACGATCAAAAAGCAGACTTCTATTTAACAGTCTTTAAATACAGAAAAGAAGTTCATTGTATGGAAAATTTGTTAAATACAGATTTACATTTTTTAATACTTTGAACTACATACACATAAAGTTAATTTTTCAACTCATAAGACAAGAATCATATAAATAACCATACTTAATAAATATAAGTCATTTGACACAGTAATTCTATTTTTCAAATGTTATTAAAAAAAAAAAAAAACTGTACAATCCAAAAAATATACCACTTTATTACTTTTAGATATAAATTTATTATTTTTAATTTATTATTGTTGCGAGTTTAGGAAATTGGTTTTACAGGCTTAGAAATTAATAAGTTAGCTTTAAGATTTAATATTATTTCCGTAGTTGCTAATGAGCCAGAATCTGAACTCTCTTTTGGCGGCAAATATTTGGAAACTCCTGAAACATTTATAAGAAAAGGTACAACAAATTTTGGGAATCTGCTCTTTAGCTCTGCTCTTTCTCAAAGTGAAATAATTACATGTCCTTTGTAGACACCTTGACCATCCACACTGCTGATTAAGTTGGAGAGATGCTGCAACAGTAAAAGTAAATAATTATCAAACACTTATTTTAACAAGGGATTTTAACAATATATTCTTCTTTTCAGTTGCAAAATGTTTAATAATTATATTCACACAAAGTTATTGAAGGATATTCAAAATGCTGATTAGCACCCATAGATCTCATGTATCATAATAAATAACATCTTCTCGAGCAAGTTACTCAAATTATATATCTGATAAATTTCTAAATGATGTCTTTAAATCAAAAACTTTTGTTTTTCACACTATATCTCACATTACTGTTACTGGTACTACGAGTACTGAAAGAAAAGTTTAAATATGTCATGTAAAAAATGTACTAAAAAAAAATTGACTTTTTTGGCTTTGAAAAATTTCTCGAAAAACATAATAGAAAATTTTCCAACCTATATCACTTATGAAAATCTGTACAGCATTTGTGCCGCACTCACTACCACTCATGCAAGCATCCTTCGTGCACATTAAAATAAATACATACATATATATATATATATATATATATATATAAATAAAAATCGGGAACATTTTTTAACAGACAAAAATGATAGTTACACTATGTTACAATTACACAACGACAAATTTTCCCTCCTACAAGAAATAGTAAAAAAAAAAAAAAAAAAAAAAAAAAAACTTAATGATTTTTTTTAAAACCATACATAAGTTTTCAGTGCCCCCCCCCCCCCAATTTCTCATATTTACAACACGTTAAAATAAACACTTTTAGCTCCTAGTCCCATATTATAGTAGTGATGATGTAAAGTAGAGTAAAACGTTGAGTCTGCTTTGCTTTTAAAAGGATAAATATGGAGGGGGGGGGGATGATGAAAGATAGCCATAGTGGCTGAGGACATTCTGATACTATTTAAAAAAATCTGAGATTTATTGCAGGGTTGTTTGCAAACCTCGTAAAAAAACAATCCTAAAATGATAACAAAAGAAAAGGGGGGGGGGGGGGAGAAAGGAAAAAAAAAGTATAAAAAAACTTGGTTGAAACTAAAAATTTTCATAGCTATCTTTCTGAAAGTTACAAAATGTATCATGTGCTGTAATAAGTTAAAAAATAAAACATGTTACAAGTATATTGTGAATTCTGACTAACAAGGAAGCATTCAAAAAGGTGTCGTCTTCAAAAAACATTAAAAAATATATATTTGATTCTACTCTTCCTAAAACACCAGAAAGTGAAAAAATTATCAGCTGCAATGAATTACAGCGACCACAAAAAATTATAAAAATTAAGCATATTTGGCAATTTCACATTGTTAGGCGATTGGTTTTGCTGTAATTCATTTCAGCCGATAATTTTTTCACTTCCTGGTGTTTTATGAAGAGTACAATCATATATATTTTTTTCAATATTTTTTGAAGACGACACCTTTTGAATGCTTCCTTGTAAGTTATATTTTGAATTTTACTGATTGAAAATAAAATATTAAATATTTTAAAAAATCAATTTTTTCAAACAATATTCACAAGTTATGAAATACCAGCACTGGGCTGACCTTAAATTTACTTAATTTAAGAAAAGAAGGAATAAAAGGCAAACTTAAAATGCTTAATAAAATCAAAAATGCAATTCTAGCAATTTCCAGTTATAGCTGTTAATGCGTGTGAATATTTTTGAGTGGCCCTGTAAATCTCATACTGTATTCTACAGAAAACTTTTTTTGTGCATATGAATAATAAATCTAAATTTCATTATTATATGTGCATATGTTATTAAAAATAAAATGAAAGTTTTAAAAAAATTAAAGAACACGCTTTTATAGAAATGTGAACTAAAAAGCACAAAATATCTATCTTAGCATTAAAATGCAGGGTAAGAGAAAATCATGTGAGTGACACACCATAATATTTACATACACTTAAATCTTTAATTAAATAATTTAGAATATAAAAAAAAAAAAAACATTTTTAAAAAATCTCCCTTGACTGGGCTCGAAAGCTAGACCTTTAGGTTCGTAGCCCGGAGCTTTACCTCACAGCCACAGCGTTCACGTAGGGAAGTCTTTTTTTACAATATAGATTTTTTGTTTGCTCCAAGAGCGGTTACAAACATACATACAGGTGAAGTTAATAAAAGCGTGTTAAACTAGTATGTTGTGGCCACCACAAGACTTTCTTCTATATTTTCCTATACATATTCAATCAGTAACAATATTTAAAAAAAATAAATAAAAAAAAAATACAATTTTTTTTTCTAAGGTTTTTTTTTTGGAGGGGTACTTGTTTTTTTTTAAGGGTACTTCCCCCCCCCCCCATGCACAAAAATTTTTTCCTAGTTACGTACTACTATTATCAATAATTCATATTAATTTTACAATCACAAGTGTAAAATAACTCTTATTATGCACATTTATACGAATTTTTGTCTTATTCTGCCATGTTACAAATTTAGATAAAATGCTATCACAGCGCCTCCTGTTGAGCTATTGATCCGCAAATATAATCAGCACCAGTTTATGTCGGGGACCAACTAAATACCAAGTTTGGTAAAATTTCGTAAAAAAAAAAAAAAAAAAAATACGATTTTTTTTCTAAGTTTTTTTTTTGTTGTTGTTAAAAGTAAAAAAAATCAATAACTTTGTTTTAAATTATCACAGATTTATGGTTCAACCATTCGTTTTAAAGGTATTGACGAGATCTTTCGAATGATACCCATCTTCAAAATTTAACCCCCCCGGGGGGGGGGGGGGTACTTCCCCCCCAGGGGGAACCGATGCCCCCCATGCACAATTTTTTTTTCCTAGTTAACTACTACTATTATCAATAATTCATATTAATTTTACAATCACAAGTTTAAAATAACTCTCATTATGCCCATTTATACGGAATTTTGTCCTATAAAATGCGATCACAGCGCCACCTGTTGAGCTATTGATCCCCAAATCTAATGGGCACCAGTTCATGTCAGGGTGCAACTAAATACCAAGTTTGGTTAAATTTCATTCATTGGTTCGTGAGATACAGCGTCCACAAAAAAATGATACAGACACACAGACAGACACACAGACAGACATTTTTTAAAAACTATCAATTCGTGTTCAGGACATCCCAAAACGTGTAGATCCGTCAAAAAACGGAGGTCGAAAATTTTCGCGAATCCAATACTTTCTCTATATTACATATAGAAGAGAGTAAAAAGCACCACAGTACTGGCGTTAAAAAGAAATAAGTATAAAACTTTGAATAAAAACCAAGAATAAAAGACCAATTTTATTGTAATTTAAAACTAAATTACAATACATTTTTTCTAAACAGGTCTTCTTCAGGTAAAGCAGGCATGAGTGCTGCAAACAATTTTATATTGATTATTTGTGCAAATAATTGGAGACCATATACCTCAATGTATAAAAATTCTACTTTGTATCCTAAAAAATAAAAAGTTATATGTCCTTAACTCATCAAACTCTATGTAGTTTGTGTGACAGTAAGGTATAATATACTAATATACTTTGAAGAAACTTTTAGACCAACTGAATATGGCGTTTAAATGCTATCACACTTTAAATAATTTGAGTTCACAGCCATAATAAGTAATTTTTCTTTATGTCTTCAGTAGTAAAAAAAAAAAAAAAAAAAACCTAAAAGCTACATTTATTCAAAATCTGTATAGTTTGTGTGACAGTGACCTATAACATACTTATTCTCTTTCAGCTATCAACATTCAAAGTGTATAGAGGCTAACATGTTCATTCACACACATATCTACATACACTATTGTAAAAATAACAAAATGAATTCAGAAGCCCTTAAACTGTATAGATACACCAAAATCTCACTCTTGAATTTTTTCACGATAAAATTATTTTCTTACATAGTATACGTTCGGAAAATAAAAATCTTTAATGTACCACACGTAACTTGTACTTTATTGTGTTTACAAATTATTATTATTATCACTATTTCTGTAAATTCTAAGTACTTTCCAGACACTGGTGGTGGTGGATGAAATATCATGCTTAAAAAAAAAAAAAAAAAACTTTATAACCACTATTTTATGCATATTGCATATGCATAGATTATCAAACTTGCACTACCCTACAATATCAAACTTATGCTACAAAGCATTTAACTTTGAAAAACAAAAACTAAGACCCTCAAGCTCTTTTAAATTTATAACTGATCCCTTTCATTTTACAAATCTAAAATAGAGACATTTTACGCCTCCAAAAAGACATAAGTAAATTCTGAACCAAATGTTGGTCTGAAATTTACCTACACTCTTTGTGACATAATTATTCTACCTTGAAAACTTTTTTTTAATTACTCCTAACAAAAAATAACATTTTATACTCTACATACTGAAAAGAAAAGAGGAAATGAACTTTTCAAATTTGTTTATAAATTATGGTCTCAAATAATCCTGTTACACAATTAAAAAATTTTAGTAGTTTAACTAATAAATTTATATATTAGTTAAACTACTAAATACTAATATTTTACATATTATAAATTTACATTTTTTTTTTTTTTTTTTTTTTTTTGGGGGGGGGGGGGCTTCATCGACAACTTTAAATAGGTATCTAACTTCAAACACTTAATAAAAGTTATATTATTATTTTAAATTTTTATTTTAAATTTTTCTGGTTTTCATTTCCAATGCTTTACTTGGAGAAAAAAAAAATTGCTTCTGCTTCTTTGGGCATCTACAAAAGGATCTAGAATGCATAATAAAGGCTTGTCTTCATTCTTCATTGTAATTTCATTCTAACAAAATACAATACAGTCATTTAAATAGTACAGTATTCTTAATTGCATCCCCCCCCCCTAGAATTATACCATGTCAATATCAGTTATTTTCTTAAAATTATTAAACGACTAGCACATAGAGAAAAATATTAGGTTCTTATTAAATATTAAGATAATAAAGTATAACAGAAAGCTAATCGCTTCCAAAACTTAGAAATGTATATTATTTTAATTTATTTACTTATTTGCTTAAGAAAAAAATATTTTAGCATCTTAAACAAGTATTCCAATACTAAGATTATAATTTTTTATAATTATTTTAATTCATAATTTCTCAAGTTATACACATTTATTTATTCAATGCAGGGTTGGCAAGTTTTTGACAACAATTGTCCAAAGCCTAAAATTCTATACAAAGAGCATCCTGAAATAATTTTTTGCAAAAAATTTATATCTATAGTTTATTACATTTTCCTAATTTTTGGTTTTAGTCCCTTTAATAAATTTTAAAACATTTTTAGATACTAAAAGTCACATGTCCCATCAAAAATTTCAAGTTTGATTTTAGTCAGTAAGCTTCTTTGAAAACAGAAAATAATTTTAAGATACTATTAAATATAGAATGAAAAATTATAAACACAAATATACATTAATAAAATAACCTATGCACTAATTCCTTTTAACTAAAAAAAAAAAAGTATTTTAATCTGATACTGTTACTTTTAGCATTTCACATCATTCTAGTTTTCCTCTTTAGAGTAATTTCAATGGGATTACATTTATGTGTTATAAATTTTAACAATTGGCTAGTTATAGTGTAAAACAGTAATTCTGAATTTAGGGGGGAAATTCTGTTATTGATTTCATAATTGATGTGTCTGCTTTCGAAAATACTATAATTTTACTGTAATTGAAAACCCATTGTATAAACAAAATTCAATTTTTATCTATATTAATAAAATCAGAGTTTTGTCTGTAAATTTGTCGGAATCAAAAAATTTTGCGATATCTTCACGTTTTACATCCCATGAAAGCCGAAAATGACTTCAGAAAATTTTGCCTGTGTGTGTGTGTGTGTGTGTGTGTGTGTGTGTGTGTGTGTGTGTGTGTGTGTGTGTTATCGTGTCCGAATGTCGCTTTTTTTTTGTCCGGGCATCACTTGAGAAAGGCAGGACGGAATTCAACGGCGCTTGGCAGGAATTTAGGTCTTCACCCAACTTAAAATTATCTCTATCAACTTTTCAGAAATTGCCCCCCGTTCCCCCCTAGGGGGTAAAAGACTAAAACACGTTTGTCCGGGCATCACTCGAGAACGGCTGGACGGAATTCAACGGCGCTTGGCAGAAACTTAGGTCTTTACCCAACTTGAAATTATATCTATAGAAATTTTCAAAATTCTGATTAGTGTTTAAATTGTGGGTAAAAAACGCCTGCGCATGCGTCATAAATATTTTTTCAATAAAACGCTTTGAATGGAAAAATAAAATGCAAAAATAAATTTTTAAGATAAAGACTTTTGTATTCGCGTGATTCGCACTACAAATTATGAAAAGATTGAAATGAAGTTTTGCCATCTGAGTTTCATACTTTAGTTAATTTTAAAACATCTAATTGTCGTATCGAAAAACTGTTTACACCCCAGGATTCAGAAAAATCACCTCTTTCATTTGGTACTGAATTTGTAACGATAGGTCTGATACTTCTAATTTGTTTTCCCCTTTTTCCGTTTTTCCGTTGCCCCTTAAATTTCATACTTTAGTTATTTTTTAAAAATCTAATTGTCGCATCGAAAAACTGTTTGCACCCCTGAATTCAGAAAAATCACCCCCTTCATTTGGTATCAAATTTATAAATATAGGTCTGATATTTCTAATTTATTTTACCCTTTTTCCGTTTTCAACCCAGATTCGATATGGAGCAGCTTTAATATTAGATCCCTTTGGCAAAATTTGAAATTCGGCACCGAAGTAGCTCGGCCGTTTCTCGCCAAGATCTTTAATTACACAATTGAGATAGCCAATTCAGTTCATCGCAAAAATGGCTTAAAATATTTAAAGTCGCCAAAGGGTTCCCATACTAAAGCTGTGCTTTTTGTATTTATTTATTTATAATATTTTCTATTAAAGACTTCTGTGGTCACGAAATTTGGTGCGTAAATTGTTTGTATGCATCCGGCACTTATTGTAACTGGATTTCACGAAATTCGAAATCCCCCCACCCCACCTTCTCGGAGTCGGATGGCAATACACATGTGTAAAAACATGTTTTTCAGTTTGAATTCGCTTTGAATTATCTTAAAATGGCGAATTTTCGTGTGTGGATATTGATTAAGTGTACGCATTATGCACATTAGTGGGATTTTGCAAAACTTCGAGCTCACCCGCTAAGGGTGGGGAAGTAAGAAGTGGGTAAGTTGTGCCGAAGACAGTGGGGACCGAGACTCCTCACGTTGCGAGCGGGAAAACCTCTACCAATCACAGCGAGAACGTAGGTTATTAATAAAAATACGGGATTTTGACAACTCATTTAAGTTTAATGTCCAGCGAAGCGGGCAAAGCCTGCTAGTTTGATATAAAATCAGAGATTGAAATATTCGTTAGTTTTTAATTAATTAGATGGAAGCAATCCAATCAAACTGCAAATTATCCGGCATTGGCATTCGTAGAGAGTAAGCTAATTATTTATAGCTGAACAATTCAAAAAGAAATTATTTAATGAAAGCCAGTATAAGAATATTAATTTATACTCTCGTTGTGGTCAGAGTTCCAAATATAAATGCAATTTATTTTTGCAATAAAAGACAAGAACAAGATTTTTGTTTTTTAATCAAACTCAAGTAACATTGCACATTCTATACGTTAAAACTTCTTTGTGATTGTGTAGCATAAATTCAAGTCCCGAATAACCACAATTTTTCCAATTAATGATTAATTTTAAGACCAAACAATATATTAATAACTTTTAAGTAGGTATTAAAACATTTATGGGGGGCAGAAAAATCAGAAAGGAAATCGAACAGAAACATCATTTAAAAGATGATGATTAAGATGATGATTCAATTACTTTTAGATTGAATAAAATAGTGACATAATAAAAAATTTACACTAATCCATTTAAATAATTAACATTAAAATTAACTTACTTATTACAAGTACAAACAAGGAACACGAACAAAAACAGTTTTAAACCAGCGCCATTGCATTCACCACAGAATAAACAAAACCAGACCAGAAGAGAAGAATGCGGTAACCGTAAAACCAATGCCAGCTTGGCTTTCTCAAGTCAAACTCGTCGTTGCTATGGTTACAGGCATGAAATTCCGCGATTTAGGACAATGGATTCTCCCAGGGGCTGGTTTGGCGCTGGATGTAAATTGCCAACTGCTTTATCTGTATATATCTATAATCTGTGATATTTTACATAAAAATTAAAGCATTAAATTCATTTAACTCTTTTTTTTTTCTTTGACATATTGTTCAGCACGTGAACTTACAAAAAATAGAGGATAAATAATAAACAAATTTATACACTGAAATTGAAAATGGCTCAGTTATAACAGTATATGTATCCGCGATTGTAATGAAATGCTCGCCTTCTGGTGGGCTAAGGTGAAATTACAATAAACATGGTTTAATTCGAATTCCATACAGCCGCCATTGCTTGCCGATATTTAGTTTCACATATATTTATTGAATAAAAATGAATAAATACGGTAAAAAAGATAACACATACTTTTGTGTGCCACAGTGTAACTCCAAAGGATCAAGAAACGCAGAATTGAGCTTCCATTTATTTCCAAATGACAAATTTAAAATTTCAGTTGCTTCGGCTAATGGAAGTAAAGAATTAATCAGATGATTTGAAACTAACATTTGTTCAACTTCAGTTAAAAATCTACTTCCGATCGAACTTTGAATAAACTGAAGTGTTTTTTCCAAAAGCAATCAATTTTCCATAATGTAATGGCGGAGAAATTATAGTACGAATATTAAGTAGAATAACATAAAGAATACTAATGGAACACACGTGGCTAATGTTTACTAACAACTGCAGTGTTGAGAAAGCGCCATCTATCGATCATTACAATCGCGGATAGCTTTTAAATGATAAATACTCTCAAATTTAAATTTTTCTGAATTATGGAAAAAAATACGGACGAATCTCAGGATGAAAGAAAGAGAAAGAAAAAGATTGATGACACGGCTGATTGTGTACGATAGCGCAATAAATGAAAATTGTATTTCACCATATACATGATAGTACTTTCTATTCATAAATAAAACAATTCATGCGAAAATATTTTCTAAACATTCTTTGGGGACTGCCGATAGAAGTGAAAACTAAGTAACTTGTGAATTGTATCGTCGAGCTATTAGAATATCATTTTAGAATTATTTTTGGTTTATAAAGAAGTGTTTATGATCAAGGATTAAGGTTTAAATTAGTCATTAACACTACTTTACAAACCAAAAATAATTCGAAAATAATAAACTAATAGCTCGACGATACAATTCACAAGTTACTTAGTTTTCACTTCTGTCGGCAGTCCCGAAAGACTGCTTTGATTTTTTTTTTAATCTTCTTTTTAGTTTTCCCTAACACAAAACTTCTGAAAATTTCCTATAGAATTTCTTTTTCTTTTTTCTAAAACTACAAAAATTTACTATAAATTACATGTCAATTGGTCAATAGTCACTTAAAACTTTAATTGGTCAATAGTCACTATGAAACTTTATAAAATATGTGTCAGTGATTACAAATACTAGCCAGTAGAACAGTAGTTTTCTTACAGTTCGCTTGTACAAAACTTCTGTAACACTCCTAGAGAAAATTCCTTTTTTATGTCTATAAAAATATAGTATAAATTACATCTCAATCTGTCAAAAGTCACATTTTATTTTGAACCGGATAAAATTTGTATTAGTGGTTAAAGATACTGGCCAGTAGAATAGGTTATTTTAATGCAAGTTTCTTTATAGTTTGTCCTAACACAAATCTTCTGTAACTTTCCTATAGAAAATTCCTCGTTTGTAACTACAAAAATGTTCTATAAATTATATCTTAGTCTGACAAAAGTCTTTTTTTTTTTCTGTAGATGCATTAAATATGTATTAATGGCTACAGATACTGGCCAGCAGAACTAGTTGTTTTTAGTTAATGGGTAGTTTTTTTTTTTTTTTTTTTTAGTTTGCTTCTCTAATTAAAAATAATTGTTGTGAAATTAATGCTAATGAATATTTTTGTTTTTCCATAGCATTTGGAAGATTTCCGTAAATTTCCTGCCAGAATTTTTTTTAATATAACAGGATTTTTTACAGTGTGGTTATACCAAATTAAATGGTCTGATCTCGACAGCAGTAAAAGCTTTACGACATATCGAGAAATATTAAGGTTCAAATCCTAGACTTATGACGTTTTTCTTTATGTTTTTAATTCGGTGTTATTATCAAAGAAGCACAAATTTACTCCAAAGAAAATGTATAGGTTTGTCTTTGTATTTGTGTTACAAAAATTTTTTACAACATATGTATTTTGCGTTTTATGTCATCATATATAAGGAACAAAAACTTCTAAGATATATACACACACACACACACATATATATATATGCATACAGGGTGTCCCATAAGTCTGGAGACATTCTAAAAATTTCTAACTATTGAATGAATTGATAGAATTCAACGCATCTTACGAAAAAAATCATTTTTGTAAAGAAGGATTTTTTTTTTTTTTCTTGGGGGGGGGGGGGTTAAAGGGAAAAATATAGTTACATTTTTTGTAAACGATAGTTAGACAAATAGTTAAATTTTTTCGCACGGATCTGAAAGAAAACTATGCAAAAAGTCCTGTAATTTGCGCAATTTTACGATTAGAACATTTTATTCCTTATTTTACCTTCTACTTGTGTATACATGAAGTTATATTTGCGATGCTCACTTGGTGGATAAACCGTTATTGGTGAAGATAATTTCCCTCAGGTAAGAACCGCAAACTGAAGCTGCCGTTAGCAGTGTTATAACTCATTTGCAAACTGTAATTTGTGGTGACAACGAATACACATGGAATAGGATTTATATACCTGTAAACATTTGCATGCGAATACGTACAGTTTTTCATGAAAATATCTGATCTGGTCACGCACAGCGCTTTCTATCGACAAATAGCTTAATTATTATTTTTTTCTTTACAAAAAAAAAAAAAAAAAGATAAATAAAATAAAATAAAATAAAACCATCACGAGAATGAATTTTCGAAAACTGCATTCAATTCTATCAATTCATTCAATAGTTGTGAATTTTTTAAATGTTTACAGACTTACGGGGCACTCTGTATATATATATATATCCCTTTATAAATGTTATATATCTTAATAAACTTTAACCTTAATATTTTAGCATTTAATAGACACATGTCAATACCAACACAACAAAAACAAAACTGATAGTAACACATTGCTAAAACAATCACAAAAAGATTGCGATACATGTTAAGATCCAATAAGAGACAAAAACAATTTAAATTACTTACGCCCACTTGAACAAAAAAAAAAAAAAAAAACATTAAACATAATGGCGGAGAAAGTAATCGGAAAGTAAAGCGGAGAAAGGACTTCAGAATAATATTGGGAATAAAAAATGCTCAAAAGTAAAAGTATTAACTCATCAGTGGACAAGTACTTCATAAAGCTGTGAAAGCTGCAACGATTTCGTAAAACAATATAGCTAACAATAGCAAATTTTATATTGTTCAGGACCCAATCAAGCAGCAAAACCATTTTTAATGAGAAATGAAATAAAATATTAAATCATGTCTTCAAGGAAACCAGTGAGTAAAATAGAAAAAAAGCGGAGTAACCACATGTAAAGCTATCAACCCAACATGGAGAAAAGGAAGTTGTTTTCATATTAATGAAATTAAAAATAAATTCTTTGCAAACTTCGATTAATCGATAAAGAATTAACAACTGAGCATTTTCATTAACGATAAATTCCACAGTGTAATTGTTGATTAAGTAAGTTAAATTTAAATTTTTAATTTTAGTTAAATCAATGAACTTTAAAACATTCATGGAAAAGAAAATTAATGACAGCAAATATTAATTCAGCAGTGAGCAAGCGCCATCTATCATGTAGCTAGACAAACATTAATAAGTCAGTTAAATTAATCCAGGATTAAACAAACAATTGCTATAATGTGTATTATTTATAGAATATTTTTAACTTAATGATTTAAGTGATTATGTTGCACCATTTAATTAATTAATTAGTTCTAATTTTAATAATGTTAATTAATAAAGCTTAATCTTGAAGTTATTAATAAGAATTAAATGTTAAGTTTTAAAAAGACACATTCACAAGCAATACACCCCAAAAAGCGCACAAGTAAGGAGAAGCAGTACAAGGCAATCTTCAATGATTAAAGTTTATTTTATTTGTTTTGATAATTTTAATTATAATTATTATTATAATTATTTTTTTTATTTTTTTTATTCAATTGGATATTTCGTACAAATTAAACATAGGAAGCTACTAATAGGCAAAAGCACTCAATTAAATCTGACGAATAAAGAGTTCATAATTCACACTAACAACCAGAAAAAAATAATAATGTAAATTGCAATGACAATAATCCTTTCATTTTTTTTTTATAATTTAATTCAATAACAAACCCTCCCAACCAAACAACCAAACACACCACCCATCCTCCTTAATGAAACTTCTGCCCGCCCATCCAACACATCTTTTTTTTTTTTTTTTTTTTTTTGGTTAAACAGAGACATTTAATGATACACTATTGAATAAATAATTTTTTGGGGATAACCCATTTTTGTTGCAGCATTAATTATGTGGGTGATATTTTTGTTTTTGTACCTAAATGAACAGATTATGTATGCGAAAGAGGTGATTGAGAATGATATTTCTGTAATCAGAGATATGAAGATAAGAATGAAAATGTGTAAACAAATTTACTTTGAAACAAAAATCTTGTCTTTTGTCATATAGATCAATGTAAATTTTACTTCCTTCAAGTTTAAGTTTTAAATCTAAGAAATTAATACAGTTATTGTTTAGGAAAGAATGCGTTAAGGTAAGGTGAGGAGGATATTCTAATTTAACTGAATTAGGGGGGGGGGGGGGTTATTGACATAAAAAATTATAATATCACCAATGTACCGGTAAAAATAGACATTTTCATTACACAATCCATGTTCATAACGGTAAAGGTGTAAGTCAGCTAACAAACTCGAGCTACATCCTCCTTGTGGAATACCGACCTTTTGAATATAAATCTTATTATTATGTAGAATGTAATTATTATGAATAATAAAATTTAAAAGGGTCTTAAATGATGTTACAGAAAAGTATTTGGGTAAAGATATTTGACTTTTAAATCTTTCAAAAAGGTTAAAGATGATTTGATGAAGATCCGTTAAATTAATATTATTAAACAGGTCAGCAAAATCATATGTCATAATATCAGTCACATTGTGCATCGATAAGACTTTAGCTTTAAGTTCATAGCTATTTTTAAGGCAATAGAAATTTTTTGATTTACTAATTAAGTCATAGATTTGTTTGAGAATTTCAAGGAGAACTTTGTAAGCTTTATTATTGTATGTATCACAACCAAATGTTACTGTTCTAAATTTAATAGATTTGTAAAATTTAGGAATAAGTACAATATATGGATATTTAAAATTATTAAATGGAAGTTTTAGTAATTTTTAAAAGCAATGAATTGTTAGGTTATTAATTTTAATGTCATTCATTATTTGTAGGATGAAAGTTAGAACTCGAAGATATGGACTCATTGAGTAAAGAAAGATAATAGTGTTTACAGATTATACCATAATTATTAGGAGATTTATCAACATAAGTAATAACGAAGTTTTGTTGCAATTCTTTAATAGAGTAAATGAGATTCGATTTATTATAATGTGCGATTTTTGATCGATGTTGAATTAATTCATCTTTAAATTTTGAAATCACAAAAAATTTCCATTGATTAAAAAATTCAATAGGTTTATTGTAAGAGACGGAGAGTTTATAAATAAACAAATCAATATCATATGATAACTGTTATAGAATTTGTGAAATATTAGTTTATGAAGGGAGTCGATATTTAGAACCATAATCCATAAATTTCTTTAATTTAGAGTCATTAATAATATTAAGATTTCCAGTGATTATATATCCATGGTCCCTGTCAACATATTTTACATAAGAGGGGTTATCACAACTACAAGCCACATCAAAAGATAAATTAGACTTAAGAGACTGAATTATAGTTAAAAAGCAGGCGTCCAAGTGTAATAGGATATTTAAAAGTGCGAGAAATATGTACATCTTTAATTGGAAACATGCAAGAATTATCATTAATAACGATGAAATATTAATGCTATTAAATATTTGACTTGAAAAATTTATAATAAGCTGTGAATTTGATTGGAATTTTTGAGGTTTTTTAGAAATATTTAAATTTAAGTGTTTCAGTCTGTATAATAGTATGTCATAGAATATATCAGAAAAATGTTGATTATAACATCCCTTGATAATATTTTCTGATATTTTTCAATATATACAAGTTTGAAAAAAAAAAAAAAATAAATAAATCACACTCGGCCAAAAAAATAAAAATAAATAAATAAATAAATAAAAATAAAGTCGTTTTTTATTTATTTATCTATTTATTTATTTATTTACTTAATTTGTTTTGTATATCCTGGAGTTTACTATATTTTAAATCATAAAAATGGAATTAGGAATGAAAGCAAGAAATATTGTGATTTTTCATTAAAGTGAAATTCGAAAAACTTGTTATTTCTTCAGTATAAGAAAAATAAAGTTTAAAACTGAAGAACTGAATCATTCTCGCACAAATATTTTAATCAAATACAATTACACTCATATTGGCAACCGACGCTTCATAAAACTTTATTTTCCTCCTATTTTGTCTTAAGTGTAATACATACTTTCTCCGACGTTTTATGTTAAAAGCAGAAAAGGAAAATCAGATTATACACATAGTTATTTCGCTAACAGATTTCTGCAACTTATACACTTTGCATTCCATGTTATGAGCTATAAAGAAGTAAAATCTCTAAAATGTTTATCTAAATCGGATTTTATTTTTCCGTTCCTGCTTTAACTCAGTGATAATTTTTGATTAAAAAAAAATAAATTAAAAAAAAAGGAAAAAAGAAAGAAAAGAAAAAGAAATATTTGTTCACCGAAAATATTTTAAATATTCAGCACATGTTTCTGCACATTCAGTAAAATTTATCAAAATAACTTAGTATTTACTTTTAGATCTATGGTTATTTACTCAGTTTATTTTTATTTTATTTTATTAAATTTTTATTTACAATTAAATTTTATTACTTATTTATTCATTTATTATTTTGGGGGCCAAATCAAAGGCAACAAAATTGATTAGGGCAAAAATAATCCTGGTTTTTAGAGCAATATTTGTCGGTTAGGTATTAGCCATCAGCTGACAGATCCCAATGTTGAGACCCGTTTCACTGACGGATATTCGTTATAGATCATTTTAAGCCACAGTTTGTTTTTATATGGTTTACAGGCAGGTTTTATGTTAAATTTGATTATATATATACATATATACACAGGGTTGTTATAATTAAAGTTTGCCTATTCAGAAAGCTCTAGAGACGGTTTTATAGCTACAAACGAAACAGAATTTCGCTATTATGTAGTACAAGTTATGCACTCTGTCAAAACCGAAAAAAGAAAGTTAAAGTTTTCGTCAATAGGTGGCGCTGCACCAATAACTAAGGCCTTTTTATTTTATTTTCCCTGCAGATTAAAAAAAACAAACAAAATAAAGTAAAATATATAACCGGAGACTAATAATAACAGGAGACTTGGCGTTGGAATATTAAACCCGAATAAACTACTACGTCGGAAACGCAAAAGAAAAATAGTGGAAATGCATACAGCTGTTTCGGTAGCCTAAAGCGTACCGTCTTAGAAGGATCCTTCTTGCACTGAAGACGGTATGCTTTAGGCTACCGAAACAGCTGTATGCATTTCCAATATTTTTCTTTGGCGTTTCCGACGTAGTAGTTTATTCGGGTTTAAAAGTAAAATATATTTCACAGTTGTTAATTTTTGCAGATTTATATGAACTTCGGTCAATACGGACAACAAAATTTCAACAAAATAATTTTTTTTACAAAAAAAACTGCAAAATTCGCTTTAGGTATTGGCGAAAAGTCACCGGTTGACGAAAACTGAGCGCTTTCTTTTTCTTTTCTTTTTTTTTTTTTTTTTTTTTTTTTTCGATTCCGCACAATGTATCCCTTGTACTTCATACTTGAGAAATTTTATTTCGTTTGGTGGCCTGGAACCGGCTCTAGAAACTTCTGAATAGGCGAACTCTAATTATATACTGTGTGTAATACTCCCTGTGTATATACTTCATTCGGACTATTTAATTAGTTCTGCTTTGCAAATAATAACGGTAGACCAAATTAAACTAAACCCATTGGTAAGATGTCGATTTCATTTATGTATGTTATATATTAATACATTTAGCTAAAAGTCCAAGTTTAAATTCTGGTCTGTGACAATGTTATTTTATTTTTATTACTTCTTTGTTTACATCAAAAATGAAGAAGTCTGTCCCAAACATTACTTATTTGTTTGTTTTTAAACAAGTGTTACAAAAAAATCATGCAACATATGTATATCAATTTTAATGTTTTTAAATTTAAAGAACAGAAATTTTCAAAAATTTCGTCTTGCCTGTAAAACTTTTTTTTTTTTTTTTTTTTTTTTTGTCTTGGTTAGTAGTGTAATGTAGAAATCAGGATACCTCTTGCCAATGTTATACAGCCGAACCTCGTTAACATGAATCTCAAGGGGAATAAGAAGTTGTTCATGTTATCAGTAGTTCATGCTATCAGTAACTAATCTTCAGATAACTAAACTAATCTTTATTTTGAAAGGGATTGCGGAACATATCTTCATTCTGTCGGGGATTCATGCTAAAAGTAATTCTCTTAAGCGTGTTCACGTGAACGAGGTTCGACTGTATTCGAGTTTTCCAGTATATACGGGTTCTAAATAGAAGTCTGCAGAAGAATTTCAAATTCATACAATTTATTTTGTTATAATTAGGTTTGGGAAATCTGCATTACGCTATATTTAACACTTTTTACACAAAGATATGAGTTGTTTATGAATTCTGTTTGTGTCTGCCTGTATAACTTTCCACGCTTCTAATTTATTATAAAATATCTTGGAACTAACATATGTTATTAAATTCCATTATAGTATGTTCCGGATTAGTAAAAGTATAAGTATCATTATTGGTTTGTGTATAGGGTCATCTAAAATAATTCCAATACATTGCGTTCAAAGCTACCAATGTTTAAGTTCTTTTTTAAAGAATTATTTTTTTATTAAAGTAATTTTCTTTTTTCACACAACATAAAAGCTCTGCTCATACACGATTCAGAGCCACCTGTAGCTCGATTTAACAACTGCAATGGCACCAAACTTGGTATGGAGACTAATGTTGAAACGAAAAGTAGGATTCCGTGAGAAAAAAAAAATTAGTTTCAAAAATCGCCGATAGTTGAATTTATGGCACTGCATGTACAATATAAAATGTGTTAAAAAATATAAGAAAAAACAAAAACACACACAAAATTGCAGTGAAATGTTAAGCTTTATTTACTATATTAACTTCCCTGGTGAACAATATGACCAAAAACACAAGACGTAAGTAAATGGATATATCCGATAGCAGCGATCAAAAGGCTAATATGAAAAAAAAAATGACCGTAGTCAGGTTTTCCATGTCATATATTCACTTAAGCTAGAATACTTGAATTGACAATATTTTTTGGAGTTGTCTATAGTCCAAATTACTGGCACTGTTGTTGTCTGTTAAAGCACAAATTTGAATTTTTAATTTGATGCGCTAGATTTATGCTAATTCTCAGTTTGACGGCCACAACAGAGCAATGAATACCCCTATTGGCAGAGCCTGATTAAGGGGGAGCACACATTATCTCCGCTCTCACCGGAATATTTTTACAATTATTTTTTACTTCATGTCATAGAAATTCCACGCTTTGACGAGGAAATATTTTTTATAAAAAATGAACGGTGTAAAACAATCCAATTTACTCACCGTTATTAGACACCAGAATTCTTTTAAAATAATTTTTAATGAGAATTTTCTGTTTATTATAGAAGGAAAGTATTTGTTAAAAAATAACGGTGTAAGTATAAATAATGTGTGCTTCCCCCTTAATCAGGCTCTGCCTATTGGCGATTTTTTTTAACAACTGTTTTACACAGAATCCTATTTCCCATGTTATCATTTGTCTTTATTACATGTTTAGTGCCCTTTATGCTCTTAAATAAAACTACAGGTGGTTCTAAATAGTGACAGTTACAAAAAAAAGAAAAAGAAAAGTCACCCTCTAATATAAACCAAATTGGCATGGAACTACAAATTCCCCAAAAGTTATGTATACTTACATGCATTTCTAACGTAGGAAAGGTGGGAAAGAGTCAGTTTTTCTTTAATATTAAAGCCATGTTTTCTTTTTCTTTTTTTTCAAATTTTTCTTTGTAAATAGAAAATAAGTGTATTTTAAAGTGTCATTGCGGAGTCAAAATACACTTTAATGTTAAATAATGTAATGGGTGTATGCAGTTGGAAAGTAAATATAATATATGTGGGCTGCGTGTTATTTCTCTCTTATTTTAATAATAAAAATTAAAATAAATATGGTAGTGAAAAATATTACACTCTCTGTTAAATAAAAAGTACAGAAGATTGTTGATTCTTTACTACATATAAGAAAAATAAAAAAAAATTTAAAAGGAAAAACAAAATTACTCATGTATGTGTATTTCAACCAAATAACTACTAAACGACACATTTTTTTCTTTTCCTCCTGTTTTGTCAGAAAATAAACACTCTCCGAAGTTTTATGCTAAAAACGGCGAAAATAACACATAAAAAAAATCCTGAATACATAATGTTATTTCGCAAACAGATTTCCTCAACCTATGTGTCTGCTTTTTATATTATGGGCTGTAAGGAAGCAAAATCTCTAAGATGTTTGCCTACATAAAAAAAAGAAGAAGAAGAAGAAAGAAAGAAAGAAAGAGAAAAGTGTTTAATGCCATTTTTACTTTAACTTTATTCCGTTTTCGAAAACAAATAGATTGGATTAGTGAAAATACTTCAAATATTTGTGTTTCTAGGTTATGCATTTTTTTGTAAAATGCAGTAAACTATTTGACTATTTATAGATCTATGATTATTTACACTTTTTTCCCCCTCTGAAGTGCTTCAATCACTGCAAGGTGAGAAATTAAAACTTGTTTTTTCGAGTAAATTTTGCCGGGCAGATGTTTAATTAATTAACTTTGTAGTTGAATCATTTTAACTTTATACCAAAAATCCAGGGTAAGTTCCTGCCCTGATCACATTCTTCTTTTATCATACTTGCCAACATCCTAATTATGAACCGGAAAATTTTTTTAGTACACACCCCTTTTCCACACCAGTATATTTTTTGAGTCTTTATCTTCTTATTTATATGTATTTTAATTTGGAGAAAATTACTCTAAAAATATACTGGTGTGGAAAAAAGGGACGTGTACAAAAAATCTTCCGGTTTATAATTAGGATGTTGGCAAATATGTTTCGTAATTAATATTTCAGCTCTGAAATCAAAGATGTGGATAGTCTATTTCAAAATTTACTTGTATGCCTTTCACAAATTTGTCAACTCATGCATTTTATATAGCTTACAAGTACGACAGTTTTTTTTTTTTTTTCACGACTTTTTCCCAGTAAAATTTTTCCTATTATTTCATTAGGGAAACCATAGATGCCAACATTTTAATTTATTCCGGAGTATTTTTAGCCCCGCCATTACTTCGCACCACTTTATTTATAGAAAAAATTTCTCCAATATATAACTTCGATTAAATAAGAAAATTTAATAAAAAAAAAAATAATAATAATAATAATAAGTGGTATGAAATAAAGGAGGGCTAAAAAAACTCCGAAATAAATTAAAATGTTGGCTTATAAGGGAAAACCTAGTACAATAATATATCACAACTAAACATAATATTATCCAACATCTATGGTATAGTATCATAATAAATCTTAGTACCAGACAGTTATGTATATATATTTTTAATTTAATTTAATTTAATTTAGTATAAAGAATTGAAATCTCCAATTTCCGTATTCTAGTTTTTGCCTAAATCAGGTAACAAAATGTTTTTTATTCCATTACTTTTTTTTTATAATTGAAAACAAATACAGAGTTGTCAACTTTTATAATTTATTCCGGAGTAATAGTAGACCCGCCTTTTTTCATACCAGTAATTTTTAAGAATGATTTTCATCTTATTTAATCGTTGTCACATATTAAAAAAAAAATACAGTATAAAAATTCTGATGCGAGAAAAGGGTGGAGCTAAAAATGCTCCAGAATAAATTTTAAAAGTTGGGAATTCTGCGATTATATTGGATTAGTAAAAATGTCTCAAATCTTTTTAAATGTATTCCACAAGTTGTAAAAATCTGAAAATTATTTGACTATTTTTAGACGTATGCTTATCTAAAGTTACCTTTTCTTTTTAATTGAAAAAATTTTTATTAACAATGACATAAAATGTCTGGGAATCGAAATAAGATTTTTCGAGCGAATAATTCTGCCGATAAAATGCCATCTGGATTTACAGAGTTGCCAATATTTTAATGTATTCCAGAGCATTTTTAGCCCCTCCATTGTTATATACCACTTTTTATTAAGAAGTAACTCTTTCTTATTTGATTGTAGAAAGGAAAAAGAGGAGGAAAGGAAGAGGAAACAAGAAGAAAATAAGAGGAGTATTGGAGAAAAATATTCCAAAAATAAAGTGATGTGAACTAAATGCAGGGCTAAAAATGCTCCGCAATAAATTAAAATGTTGGTAACTATGGACTTCTGGTTCCAGATGCCGGTTTCAGTTGTCGGTTATATTATGTAAAGTTTTTAATAAATCGGAATCCACTTTAAGCGTAGGTTGTGATTTATATATTTATATTTATGACCACCTTGAAAAAAGGTAAATTCTTCTTCAAATTTACGGTTTTTTCAATGTCTAAAAATGATAATTATTCTACTATAAGATTAAAAAAAAAAAAAAAAAAAAAAAAACATGTAATTTTAACTTTAACTATTATATATAATTCTCATACTTTAAAAACAAAATAAAAATCAATAAATATATATGTACCCTGGAAGTAAAGGACATCATGTAACCAAAACGATTTTTTTTAGGAATGCTATTATAATGACACTAATTAATGCCATCTGTCACAAATAACGAGAATGAACATGTTTTTATGTTCTACTGCCCCATCTCCTTTATAGCAACCAACATACTTACCAACCTAACCAGGAAGATTGTTAATCCCGCCTCTTTCCACCTATCTTTTCACATCAGACTTTTTTTAGAGTACTTTTCTTCTTATTTAATCGTAAATACATTTGAAGAGAATTACTCTAAAAATTAAGTGGTGTACAAAAAGGGGCGGGAACTAACAATTTTCCGGGTTAGGTTGGCAAGTATGGAAACCAGGTATAATGCTTAAAAGCTCTATATAAAGTAAAAAATACACATCAAGAATATGGTTCTAACTCTTTTCACAAAATGGACATGGTGTCCTTTACCTCCAGGGTAGAGATACAATTTTCTATTATAAGTGTAATACGAAAACACAAGACGTAAGGGAATGGATGCAGCGATCAGAAGGCTAATATGAAAAAAATGATCGTACATCAACAAGCTAGACCAATACTGAAAGATCAGATGTTGAATTTGCTTAAAGCAATGCCACATTTTTGCCGAAAAATCCACGTTTATTACCTGAAATTGGTGACTATTTATCGTGAAACTTTAATCATGTAAAGAACATGTTCTACATCATATATTTTAGCAAAGGTTTTGCTCAAAATACAAAAACTGGAATCAATAACATATTAAAGAAAAATAGAATCTGTAGAATCTTCCTGTTAAAAGTAGTGTTTGAAATGCATTCTGCCAGTAATATATAATAATGAGAATTATTCTTATAATCTGTACTTATTTGTATGAGATCAGCGCATGTAATCATAAAGATATAAAGATTTCTATAACTTTTGTTTGTATTATATCATGTATTCAACTCAATTTAACTTCATTTTTAGGGAGCTAGACATACTACAATACATACAGTGTATTGTAATCATAATGTAAAAGTCTTATATACTTTGCGTTGTCAACCTAATTCAGAGGTTTGTTAGTACCGCCTTTTCACCACACTACTTAATTTTTAGAGTAACTCTCTTCAAATGTATTTACGGGGAATTAAGAAGAATATATATAAAAACTGGTGTGGTAAAAGGGGCGGTGCTAACAGTTCTCCGGATTAGGTTGGCAGCTCTGTATTTGTAATGCAATATGAGCATCATAACTAAATAATTTTCAGGTTCACATGCGCAAGTGTTAAAAAAATTCCGTTTGAGCATTTTATTAGCTAAATATATTGAACTACATATATTAATACTCCTAGCAAATATCGTGAAATTTTTAAAAGGTATCGTCCATAGAATGGAGTGAATTTCAGTTTCTTTTGAAGTATTAGGGTTTTTTTCTTTTTTTTTTTAATTATTATTTTGATTGCAAATAAATATCGATAAATCCCCCTATTATTTTTCATTTATTTAATTTCATTTATTTGTTTGTTTTGAGAGGAACTGGAATTCAGTTAATTTCATTCGTAACTTTCTGAAATATATAATATATGCTTGGGGTTTTGATATAAATAACTCAATCAGTTTGGCTATTAAATTCTGCAAATGACATTTTATTAAAACTTGCGCATGTACGGTTAAAAATATTTAGAAAAAATGCTGGTTTTTCATTAGATATTTAATCTTTTTATATTGTTAATGCAATATGTCGTGTCTAATGTATTATAACAAGTTTCCTTAAAATGGATTTAATCTGGATTTAGTACCATGCATTCTGTTATCATAAAAATGCAGCGCGTATTTTTTTTTTTTTTTTCAAATTTTTCAGGATTTTTTTTTTATTTCTCTGACTATATACACTAATCATCTATAGATGAATATAGGTAATTCGAAGTAACCCATTTATATACTATAGGCAAAACGCATTTTTTATTTTTCACTGTTCTCCCTTTTGCTTTCGGAGCAAAATATTAGCTGAAATGTTTGTGGTATAACACGTACTTTACCATAACTGCCAACATCCTAATTAATAATCCGTAGTATCGTTAGTCCTGCTTTTTTTTTTTTTTTTTTTCACACCAGTACTTTTTTAGAGTAATATTCTTCAAAAATAATTACGATTAAATAAGAAGAAAAACTCTCTCCAAATTTATTGGTGTGAAAAAATAGGAGCAAATAATACTACGAAATATTAATTAGAGTGTTGGCATGTATGACTTTACACGCCAAAAGTTGAAAGAAGTTTTTTTTTTCTTTTTTTTTTCCGGGGGAAGAGGGGGGGGGCTATTTGACCAAATTTCTGAAGTTGAGTGTGCCATAGTATTACAGTATAGTATATTTTG